>BQMF02000310.1:0-541654 GCA_027922465.2 Turritopsis dohrnii
TTTAGAATACAATTCTATGTATTTTGGTTGAAGTTATCCATTTTGCCCCATTTTTGTGTTCCTTAATCCGCAGAAGTCCATTGAACCTGATAAAGATGTTTAGAATTCTATGTATTTTGGTTGAAGTTATCCATTTTGCCCCATTTTTGTGTTCCTTAATCCGCAGAAGTCCATTGAACCTGATAAAGATGTTTAGAATTCTATGTATTTTGGTTGAAGTTATCCATTTTGCCCCATTTTTGTGTTCCTTAATCCGCAGAAGTCCATTGAACCTGATAAGATGTTTAGAATTCTATGTATTTTGGTTGAAGTTATCCATTTTGCCCCATTTTTGTGTTCCTTAATCCGCAGAAGTCCATTGAACCTGATAAAGATGTTTAGAATTCTATGTATTTTGGTTGAAGTTATCCATTTTGCCCCATTTTTGTGTTCCTTAATCCGCAGAAGTCCATTGAACCTGATAAGATGTTTAGAATTCTATGTATTTTGGTTGAAGTTATCCATTTTGCCCCATTTTTGTGTTCCTTAATCCGCAGAAGCCATTGAACCTGATAAGATGTTTAGAATTCTATGTATTTTGGTTGAAGTTATCCATTTTGCCCCATTTTTGTCCTTAACCATTGAACCTGATAAGATGTTAGAATTCTATGTATTTTGGTTGAAGTTTTCTCTTAACCCTTATGGAGTTTACAAAGGCCCTAACATTAAAAACCTTTGTCACGAAGAAGTTTGTACTGTCGAATGCATTTGTATTTATTATTTTCTCTAGGGTAGATAAATAATGAAAATACAAGAAGCAAAATGTAGAACAAATATCACAAATACAAAGCATTATTAATTGGAACATAAACATCCGTAATCAAATTTGTTAGTTCTGACCCTTACTTTAACGGTATCTAAAATGATTCACATTGACTTGGAGGGCAGAGAAATAACGATATTAACATTGTCACTTTCAAATTGGCTAAATTTCAACAATTTAGTGATGTAGACGCATCTTCCCAATATAAGTTTCAAAGGTAGGAATTCTGTGATACCATAGTCTTCGTAGATCGTATTCCAAATTAACGTTGGTGAATTCTGTCCGTAAAAATTCTTTTTAAGGTGTGCTCGAAACCATTTCACTCTCGCAACGATCATTACTGAAGAGGAACCAGCAGAAAACAGTTTTAATTCATACATGTTCGTAATTATTGCTGGTCGTATAATTGCAGATGACAGGTCGATGTCTTTGCCAATCCACCTTGCTTTTACGCAGGTACCGTGTCTGAAACCCTGTTTGTATTCATTAGAAGACAATGTTTCGTTGCCAAGACAGATCTTTTTAATTTCTGTAACACTTCGAGACATCCGAAATTGAAGTGGTTTGTACAGTTTCTCTAATAAAACCTCCAAATGGCCAAAATCTATATCAGACAATGCTGCAAAGCCTTTTGAAACTTTCAAAACTACTTGAGTTTCATCAAACTCTAATTCTGCCGATGTAATGGGCTGCTGGCCTCGACATAAACTACTGATGTTTTTTATCGACATCGTACGCTGGTCATTTTTGAGACGTATGAATTTGAGGATGTCATCTTCAAGTAGCATCTTGTTTCTTGTTTGACTGCCAGTCAAGTATTTGCGCATATACTGAACACCGATATCATGATTATTCAAAGTATACGATCCCAAAATGCCATTAAAACGTTCCCAGCTAAAGCACCAAAAACTGTATACTGGCCCATAATCCATCAAACAATCTCGAAGGTGTAAGTGCATGTGCATATTCGGGGTGCAATTTCTCTTACCCATTTCTTCTTCAAAACTTATGCAAAACATCTTTAAAAGTTGGTGAGCTTGTTCTATTTCGTTTATAGAAATAGAACGTTGACAAAGTAACTTGCATGCAGAAACAAACATCGACCAAATAAGAAAATGACGCGGGCGTAAAATTCCTTGAAGACAATACGACGAATAGATTAACACCCAATTTTTCCATTCATCTGCCTTCATCCGTTTATAGTGTTCAGATATTTTGCCTAAAACGTTTGTAAGCAACAATGTAGTTACCTCATACATAAAAACATTGGTAAGATGAATATACTTTATTAATACCTGGTACTCGACCAATATCACGAGGAACTTTCAATTCTTCTATTCGCTCATTGATTTTCACCAGTTTAACGTCTGATAGGATATCTTCTTCTATCCATCGCACGAACACGTGTTTTGCGGTACCTTTAATATCAATTATTCGTCTATTATTTTATAGTTTAGCATCAACTATTATAAAGATTAAGCACCTGATTGATTAAATACAAGACGTTAGAATGTCGTGTTTTGAACAACGAATATTGACAACGGAAATGAGAATTATTACCAAGAAAAAGATTATGCATGGGATCCACGGTATGCATTCTAACCGGGTCGAAATATGGAAGACGAAGCAACTCGCTGTATCTTACTCCCCATTCGGATTCCATTTCTTGGCGTTCTTTAGCTGTTCTGGCAGTCAATGTTTGATAAGCAAGAGTCTTATGTTGTTCATATTCTCTCATCTCCCAGTTTTGATAGTCATATCCCGAGTAATTTGTGACATTATCAAGGCGAGTAAATTTAGTAAAACACTTGCTGCAACCTAAAAAGAATGACTTTTGTTAAGAGAACACATATTTTGTAAAGTGGGTTTTGACAATTTCCTTATAAATTCTATGTATAGCTAACGAAAACTATTGTGACAAAATAGATAAATGAAGAATACCTCTTTTCGCATTGAAGCTCAGAAATCCACAAAATTTTCGGGTCGCCGGCAAATCGTTGGATACACCAATCACTGCGATTTTATACATCCCAAACCCAATCGGACTTGGTTCCCTAACTACTTTCCCATGCCAAAACTCTAACATTTCATCAACGAATGGTTTAAGATACGTATTGATGTGTAATGGCGGTTCTTTCGGACCTGGAATTATCCCTATGACTATGGTATTTTCCCATAAAAAGCGATATTCTCGTGGTAAATTTGCTATGGTCATATATATGACGCCAAGTGAATATTCGGAGTTTTCATACGGGTTGAACCAATCTACATTCAATAAAACACCCAAATTACGTTTGTCATTGAAGTAGCACTGTCCAGAATCATCTTTGAAGTTTTTCCAAACATTGCCGTCAGTAATATCAAACATTCTGTCGAGGTTTCCATTCACACTGTCTGACAAAAGTAGATCTAAAAATCCTGGTTTGAAAAGCAACTCCTCCAAGGCATTTGATAAGTGTTGATAGGGATAACTTTTCATTGGATGCAAGTTAATGTTATCCCTTTTCTTAGATATGACTGATTTGAGGAGGACATTTCCACATGGTTTTCGACGTGGCAACTGCGTATGGTTGGGGAACTGAACAAATGTGCAGTGTTTGCTAACCAATTTTCCATCTCTCATTCGCTCAAAACAGTCCTTGAGTTCATACAAAGAGTGGCATGAGCTACAAACAACAAAATTCGTAAATGCGTCTCGATTTATCCGGCAAAATTTCCTTGCTTTATATATTGAAACCGGAAATGCGATATACAAATTTGAAATAAATTCATTTGAAATTGCCTTCGAAATCAGAAATAAAACGAGTCTAACAAGTCCAAGAATGTATTCCAGACAAGCATCTGATATGAACAAATTCGTTTGAATCAGGAACAGCGCACGAACTGTTGTAGAAATAATTGTGGAAATTCTGTGATCACATGCTGTAGCATTATCAAACACTTCATCTTCCTGCTCATTATCATCGATACTAACATCAATATCACTATCTAACACATCAACATCTGAATCGGCATCATTCAGATCGTTATCAAACATCTTAATATGATGAATATGAAATATGACAAATTTATTCGTTTATCAACAAATATTTATGCTTTAATCCTTACTGTGTCATTATTTTCATCTTCAGAACTTTTATCGCAATCATCATCATCATCGTCACACTCGTCATCATCGTGATCATGATCGTCATCATAACAAATTGACATGTTGTTATTTCCGTTCATACAAAAATCTTCATCACGAGCCGGCAGCAGATCACTGGTCTCGTTTTCTTGAGCTAATTTCGTAGAATCAAATAAAAGAAAACAAGAAGCCTCATGGCTTGAACAATTTCCGCATCAGGAGGCCTAGAGGAAATTGCTTTAGGCTAACTTTCAAGATATCTGAATGACTATCCAATCTTTTCTTGCTGCTTATGTGAGAACAGGTCTATGACAATTCCCAAAATATGAGTTACGGTTCACATGGAAAATAAAATGATATTCGATAGAAGTGAACCAAAATCATTTGAAAAAAAGGCTGCATGGGATTGAAGACTTTCAAAACACTATTAAACTATTAAAGTTATACAAGCAAACTCGTTTAAAAACTGAAGACCTCGGCTATTTATGATCTGCAAGTAACTGCCGACTTTGATATCAGGACCTTACAATTGTTCTTCGTGCACACCTTCCAAATTTTGCCAGAAATGTGAATTTGGAGATATATTTAAGTAAACATTACATGAAATTGTTCACAACTGCATTAATAAGAGCAGGAGAAACTTGGGCATTTCAAAGATTTTAATCCATGACATTTAACAGGATTACAAGAAGATAAAAATTACATTGCTTATACATAACTTAAATCAACATAACATACAATATGAAAATCTATTTCTACTAAACCAACCAGTCGCGGATCCAGTGGTAAGCCGCAACTTGTGTTAGCAATTCACACATAAAAGAAAAAGGTTCAAATAATCCCATTGATAATATGAACTGAAGTCACAAATTATGTCAATGCGCTTCTCCACAAGTTGCAACGACACTCTAGATCCACCACTGTCTCCATATTACCACTTCCATAGAGTTTATAAATAACACCAATGTGCACGAAAAGACAAATGACACAATGAAACTTTGTTAGGATCTGTATGAAAATGTTCTTTTCAAACATGATATACCTTAAAGGGATTTTTTTGCGTGGACTAACTTTTGTGAGCCAAGGTTTGAGAGCGTTTTGCGTGGATTAACTTTTTGAGTCGGAGTTTGGATTTATATTTGCGAATGGGCACAAAGTGCAATGCGTGTACTTTATAATATACCTAAAAGGAGAACTAAACTTGAAAATTTAATTCGTACGACCTAAAGGAGAATCCACCTTCAAGGCAACAAACACCCGAGGAGTGATCTTGCTGACTCGCCTCAGGGTTGGGTTCAGTCACCTGAGAGAGCATAAATTTCGTCACAATTTTTATGACACAGTTGATCCCTTTTGTAATTGTAGGACAAATTCAATTGAAACTACAGAACATTTCCTGTTGCATTGCTCGAATTACTCAAATGATAGGCTCGCAATGCTAGACGGTCTTCGGAATCTCAGTATACATTTATTTCCGCTTAATCCTGTTTTCCTTTGTAGGATTCTTCTATTTGGTGATCTTAGACTCGATACAAAAACAAATCAGAAAATTTTAGATATAGTTATCAAGTTTATTTGTGACTCGAATCGTTTCAGCGGACCACTGTTATAGATCTCTCATTATTTACGTTTATTATTTACTAGTATCCCGGGTAAAAACTTTTTACCGAACTTAACTTCGAAAACATTAGGTCAAATCCACCATTCCCGTGTACGTACCCCGTGACGAAAAAATAAATCATAGAATCGCAACTCAAAAACATCCCAGGCGGTGTCGCTCGCCACCCATGTTCAGTATGCGTTGTGTCGCAGAATTTAACTCTTGCAAAAGTTTCTTTTCAGGCATTAATTTTTTAATTCATTTCTTACATTCAGAAAATTTAAAACAGAAACAAATAGCAACATGGCTCAGAATATATATTCATACGCAGAAGAGAAGTAACTTTAATGTAAAAAAATGCAATATATAACACAGAACCGTTTACCCAGACATACAAAACTAAACATTGAATAACATTACAAAAATGATACCTTCCAACTTTTTCTTTTGTTCAAAAGTTACTACTGGACTGCAACCATTAATGAATTTTTGAAATGATATAGTTAGTTCTTCCCAAAATTATCAACATCATGATTAAAACCACGAGTTTCATTTCTTTGTGCTTTTTTTATTATTGCCTAAAAGAATAATATTTCAATTGTAATACCGAAAAAAACAAAAAAAAAAGAAACAAAAAAAAAAAGGAAATTCAAGTACGCATTTATCCTAAAAACAATAACTAAGAACAAAAATTTACACAGAAGATAAAAAGTCACAAATAAAATCATAAAGCCACAGTTATATACCTAGGCATAGTACGAAAACGATTACCATAACACAAAATATGCATAAACGCGATAAAATATAAACTTAAGAAAAATGCAGCCAACAACACTTATTTTTTGTAGGATAGTTTCATTGCACAGTCATTTAAATTACATAATCCATTCTTCTCTTAAGTAACCCTCTCAACATTATAACCCATCATGTGCTTCATTTCTATTTTAACAGATGAAAACGTTCAAAAAAAATATACAAAAAACGTAATCATGCTATGACAAAATCTAAAGAAAAACAAAAAAAAGTAAAAGAAACTTTGAAAATATATTAACCTTAAAAATAATAATTAAAAACACAAACGTAATGACAGAATTAGTATAGCTGAAAAATTTTTAACATATGAAAACATTTGTGGAGCCATTTTTTATTCCCAGTTCAAAGCTCCTCTCTGCTGGAAAATTCAAAACACAACAGTAAATATCCCTCTTATCCTTTATTTATCCACTAATACTAACTGTGTTTTAACTAAATAGATACTATTTTAACTTTACCTCTCAATACCAATTCACATCATCATAATCATGTTAGTAAACAATATTGATCATGATCTGTAGTATAGCCACTATCAACTTCTAAACTCTTTACTTTCTATATTTCATACCTGTAAACAAATTAATAACACTCGATTTACTTTCCAGGATACTTTCCTATTGTAAACATACACTTTATCTTTGCTTTCTACTGCAATTCCACTACCAATTTTATACAGTGAAAGACATAAAAATGCTTTCTTCGTAACTTCATAACTGTGGAGCCATTTTGAATTAAATAAAATAAGGAACAGCAATTTCGTTACCAAAACAAATCAGTAACTGCTTGTGGGACATGCATCTTTATGATTTGATCATTTTAACTCTGTTTTTACTCTCTTTTAACGCTGTATTTACTAAATCCGTTCGACTTATAAAGTAATATACATAAGTACATATCTTTTCCAAACAATTTCCCACCGAAAAGAAGTAAAACCATTTTCTTCACCAATGTAAATAAACACCATCCTTTCTGCAGCCATTTTTAAACAACTTCAACTTCATCTACACTACTTTACTGCTGCACTCCCATAAATATTTGATAACTATAAAAAGAAATACGTAAACAGCACGTAAAATAAAAATAGACTTTCTTCATCTCGTTCTTCGTTTCGTTTTCCTCTGAAAAAACTAATATATATATAAAAAAACAACATCTGTTTAAAAACTCACCTAAGCATGTGGTTATACCTGTTCTTTTATTAATCTAAAATACAATAACAGTAAAAGTTTAACAATAAACAATAATCTAAAATACAATCACAGTAAATCATACCTACGTGTTTCTTCGTCAAAACAACTGCGATAATGATAATCCGTTATTAACGAACTTATTTTTTGGAAATCGTCAACCAATCAAATTGGCGAAAAAATAATTTCTTGCGTTTTGATTGGTTTAAAAATTTAGACGTCACACTTAGATTACGTAACATTAAAAAAAGTGTCTGTCACCTCTGCGTGGTTTTACGACGAAAAGGGAAAAAATAAGAAGGATTTGATCGTGAAAAAAAAGTGAATATGTCACTCTCTAAAATAAAAGTGGTATGCACAATCGCGGATTATTATAATAAGATTTATCTATTTATTTTTTGTTTCTCTGTCCCTATCCTTGGCGATATCACTTTGTGCCTTGCGAGGATAGGGGTTGCTTGTATGCTTGTATATATTTTTGTTTTTGTGTAATACGCTTATAAAGAAAAAAAAAAAAGATCAAAGGCTGGGAAGCACAAAAAACGTCAAAACATGAAGCTTAAGAAAACAGCAAGAAAGTTAGCAAAAAGAGAAGAAAATGAAAATCTAAAAATTAAACACCTACAGGTTGAACTTGACAATGAAAAACGAAAATCAACTTTGCTACAAACCAAACTTTTAGCTAATAAATCAAGTCAAAGAGTAGGGAAAATGTCAGCTACCTCCAAATTATTCACTTGTAACCAGGCCTCACCAAATTAAGATTGGCGAGCCTTAAAATATAGGGCGCGCGAAAAGCACTTGGGCGCCCTATCGGGCACCCAAAATGTTTTTTAGTAATCGAACACCTACAAAAAATTTGGGAGTGTAATGGTTCACAAAGATACCTTAAATATAGGTCAAAATAAGAATGACTTTTTAGATTATCAAACATGTATTTCCATCACTAATAAAAAGTAAAACAAAACAGCAGTGTCAGTTAATCATTAATCTTCCTCATCATCGGTTTCTCATCCTTCACTTTCATCAAAATCTGTTGTATCCTCTGGCTCATCGTTGCTATCTCCATCTTCAACATCTTCAACAACGTCCTCGACATCATCATCATGAAACCTTCTTTTTTTTCTTCACCTGTTTTTCGAAAATTCCATCGCCATTTCTTTAATTCGAAATATTTCTTTACTGCCTTTTCGATGACAATTTTATCGCAGTCTTTCACCAATTTTCGCAACAAAGGGATGTTTATTTTAATTGATAACAACGCATTTAAACGATTGTTTGTCAACGACAATCTGTTTTCTCTTAAGTTTCTTCTTAAAGTGAAATTCTTATTCTTAATATTCAATCAAATAATCTAAATGAGAAATGTAAGAATACTTTTTTTCTTCTGTTTCGAAATAAAAATCTGCGGCAAAAGGCCATTTTTTAAAAGTCGTAACCTTCACTGAACACTTTGAGTCAGCCATCATAAATGTAATAACACTTATCCCAATTCTTTGCTTCGTTTTTAAATGCACGTGTTCGGCGAAAGAAAGTGAGTAAATGACGTCAATAAAATGTCGCAATATTTTTTCTTTCTTTTTTTACTTTGAATGAATGAATTATTTCGTTTTTAAACGCACCTGTTCAGTGAAAGAAAGTGAGTAAATGACGTTATGAATGAGATGCTCAAGGGAATTCCCCTTTTTATCAAAAATACTTTCTTTTTGCACACATCGATAACATGCGCAATATAATGGCATTGTTAACCTTTTTTTCATTCTTTAGTTTACAAATGATTCTACACATGTCTTTTCTGGCGTGCCCTATTATTTCGGGCACGTAAAAGAGACTTTGCGCGCCCGCCACGCGCCCGATGCCGATCGGGCGCGCAATTTGGCGAGCCCTGTGTAACACAGGATATTTGATTGGAAAAGCAACTGGGAAATGTAAAACTGAACTGTCAATGTTCTTGCCTTCTTTTCCTTGCAACATACAGTCGTCTTCTGTGAAAATGATAGACACTAAGCTAGGTGAAGGCACATTTGGTACTGTTAAACTTGGAAAAATACCTGACATTACAAATGATTTACTTGCTATCAAGTTTGTTTCTATGGAACTTAGTAAGCCAGTGGACATTTTGGCTGAAGTTAAGGTTTCTCATGCACTCAGTGGACACCCAAATTTCCCTTATTGTTATGGATTCATAAAACCCAACCAAATAGCCTACCAATTGATCGGGGGAAAAATGGTTTTGAAAGTGCAGTTGTTCGAACAGTCCAAAGGGAAATGGGGAAGCAACATATATCTCCTCAAGTATGGAAATTCATTTGTCATCAGATCTGTCAAGCAATTAATTATATGCACAGTTTATCAATCCTCCATAATGATATTAAAGCAAACAATGTGCTGTTGACATGCCAAAATATCCCCAAAGTTATAGATTTTGGAAAAGCTACGATCATAAAAATGCCTGTAGTCTACAATTTGTCTGAAGAAACAAAGAAGATCTACAATAAACGACATAGATATCTTGCCCATGAATTGAGGAATGTGCCAGGGTCGAAGCAATCTTTTGCAACTGACACTTATTCTCTTGGTTACCTGTTGAAATACATCGGTCACTATGAAAAGATTGAGATGTTGTTTGAGTTAGGAAGAAAAATGAAAGCTATTGAAACTGCCAAAAGATACACTTTGAAAACTGCTATTGAATTCTTGGAAAAAGAACTTGAAAAGAATTAACAGCCATTTGGTTTTGTTTAATTATTTAATCAATTGTTTAGTTTTTATCGTAATAGTTCACGTTTCTGCTACATGTTAACATTGGTCATGGAACACCGTTGATTCATTTTTGCATTACTGCTTAATTCTTTTTTTAGCAACATAGTACGCCCAGTCGAACCTTGTTATTTCCCTTTCACTCTCACAAGTATTCAGTGCTCGTTCTTTTTTTCTTTCCTAAAAATAATTTTGGATTACTCCAAAAAGTTTGGCTTTGCTCTGTATCTACTACTAAGGCCTTTTATGTATTTGATATTTTCTTAGGCTAATTTAAATTGTAAATGGTGATGTTGAATAAAGGCCATTTATTGGTTTACTTATGTATTTCGTTTCGTACCTTTTCTTGAAATTTCTGCTAAAGCCCTTACGGACTGATCAGAAGCAATTTCCAAATGAGCGAGAAAAGTTCACAAGCTCACAAATGGGACAATTAGAATGAAATGGTAACAAGTAGTAGAGACAAAGAATATCCTCTCGGTTCTAATTCACTTTATTTTCGCTGACTTAAAGGATAAAAAGATAAAGTGTCGTTTCTTTTTGTTTATTGTTTGTATTTTTGACTGTACTTTTTAGAGCAATAGTCAACATGAGTGACCAGTTTAATAAGAAGTTAGACACACTGCAGCGTACTTTAGAGAAGCAGCAGGCCATGATAGATGGGTTGGCAGCAGCATTAGATGACGTAAGATCTGCCAATAACAACAACACATCCAGACAAGAAACTTTGCCTGTTGAACTTTCTGTATGTAATGCCGCAATTTATTCCCAATTTGTTTTTTAGTTGCTTTTTAAAATCTGTACTCCGAAATTTAAATTCATACATAACAAATGATTCACGACGCTTATAAAGCCATTGATGAGGATAGTCAGTGGAAATCAGATGGAGAAAGGTTGGTGGTAATATCTTACATTTTCACTGAATTTCCACGGCCATCAAAATCTTTCATTGGAAAAAGTGTGCCAATGTTACAATATTGTGTACCATAAAAATACAAAATTATGTCTTCTTGTGTCTTAGATTTAATTCGACCCATAACATTTCGGCTACTGGCCACATCATTATGATGATAAAAGACAAGTTTCCTGACTCGTCATCCTTCCCTTTACAAACAATCAGAAGTATAGCACTTTGATCATTTTGCTTTCGAAAACATTGTATTCCATTATCTTTCTTGATATCGGAATGTTTTTATGATTGTTATTGGACTGATAATTCATGTTCCATTATGAAGACCATTTCAGAGAGTCATTAAGTCATTAAACCTGATAGCATTCAGTCTAAGCCTTTTCATTTTTGTTTAGGTTAAGAATTAGGAATTTTTGTTGACCATTTTTGAATAAGAATTACGACTACACCATATCTCCTTTAACCCATAACAATTGATTATTTCTTTCCTTACATAAATACACACAAGACAGTTTTACCTATTTTTCAGCCATCGACATTTACATCGACCGAATTTAGGTTATTTCGTCAATCATAAGGTTTTGAACGTCAAATCTGTAATAACAATACTACTCATTGAAGCTAATAACACAATGTATGTCTTTATACCCAGAAGCCTGTCGTAGATACTTCCAGACTCTGTCACGATCAGAGAAAGACAGATTGGACAATAATTTTGATCAAATTAAGAAAAAAAATTCTGCCAGGCATAGAGTGAGTTCCTACTTATCTATTGCAACCTTCTATTTACTGATTTTCACGAAAGGATTACTAAAATATTTTTTTCTTTTTACATGTTTTGTTAGTTGAAAAATGCACATAGCATGCATCTCCATGCAGAGGTGTGGAGTCACATACCTGCCGAATTAATGAGTGACACTGAAGATGACGACAATGGAAATAAAGTGAAAAAAACTGTTTTGTGGCGCGTTGACACTGTCACGGAATTGTGTCGGGAGAGCGATCGCGCTCGTAATGTTTCTTACATGTATGGCGAACACACAGAACGTGGGCCAAGTAGTAAAGTTCCTGTGTCGTTAATAAAGCCGCAGTTTGTTAACGACTATAATTTTGAGAATTTGGAAGAGGAAGAGGAAACTTAGCAGAGATTTTTTAAGCGTAGCACTAATTTGTTTTAAACACAAAGCTTTCTCAGCTCTATCTCTATTTCCCATGGTCTTTCTAACAAGCTGTTTTTCTATATCACACTTCGGATTGAAGATTAGACATTACAAGGAAGCATTTGTAGCACCAGGTATTGTTAAACATTGTAGAAATAAATCAATGTCATGAAAATCAATAATATATTATGTGTAGTTATATTGTATATAGTTGAATTGTTTGTGAAGGTTATCACTGCTAACTGAATTAATTATAGTTACAAAATATTACAAGAATTAAATACATGTTTCTGGAAAATAAATGTGTACTATCTATGTGTGTTCTTGAAAGATAACGAAGCTATCGTGTTCTATGAGCAAATTCGATCAACACGGAAAATATATACGATATACACTCCATGTATACGATACTATACGCATCCAGAATCCAACAGTATGTATACGTATAGCAAAGTATACCATAAGAGTATGCACTGAGTGCGCGGCAGAATCCAAAAGTATGCAGCTGTATGGCACCGAATACACTAGTTGTATACGTTGGGTATGCGACGGTCGTATACTGTTGTGCTTAAAAAGTACATATACGACATGCACACTGTCGGGTACGGCTAGATCGCATACTGATGTATACTAACGCATACGTGTACGTATACGACAATATCCGCTAAATTATATTGTCGTACTCTCGGGTATTTCATGCAGTGCATACTGCCCTTTTGCTATATTTGGTAATATTCCACATTATCTAAAAGAGCGAATTGTGCGAATTGAATCACGAGTTGAAAGAATTGTAGGAGAACCATTAGGTACGTCAGTGGAAATTGCACATAAAAAACGTATTGCAACATTAGTTCACCAGTGTCTAAATGGAAATGTGTGTGTTAATTTTCAAAACTATTTCGATGTCATAAAATCAGAAATATCTACGAGAAATAATGGCGCGTTAGTCAGACTACCAAAAGTGAAGCTTGAAGCTGGTCGAAAAAGTTTTTATTTTCAAGGAGGAAAACAATTCAACATTTTACCTCATGACGTAAGATCTGAGACTGATTGTAAAAGATTTAAAGAAAAAGTAAAAAATTTATTTTAGACATTTTCAGAATTTTCTGAGCCCTCCTTCGCTACAACAATCAAGCTTCAATTCTATATCAAAGTTACTCCCCCTTTAATTTAATTTTTCTAATTGATAATGTGGTAGCATGTCCTACTCATTTGTACCTATTATCATTTTTATTTCTCATTTTCTCATTTTTCTTTTTTTCTTTTATCTATTTTTAAATGTTATATAAAAATTTATAAATATTTTGTTGTTTTTTTTTCTCAAACAGGACCTCCAGAATAACAGTGTAAATAATGTATATACTTGTATATATTTTTATAACTGAGGAGTTTTATCCTGTATAAATATTAGTCAATAATAATAATAATAATAATAATAATGGACTGCTGGTTTTGATTTTTAAGCCACTTGGAAAAATGATGTTTTGATTCAGGGATTTTAGAACGGACTTTGGAGGCAACAGACGAAAAAAATTCATTAAATGTCTCTGAAACTGTTAAAGGATCTGAGGTAACAGAGTTTTTTACAAGCAAGGAGATATTCCTGTTCGTCTTAGAATTTTGAACTGAGATGATTTCTTTAATACCAGACCAAATCTTTCTCAAATTATTACTGTTAGTGACAAAATACTTGTTATGACAAAGCTTCTTACTAAGGCGCAAAAGAGTAACGATACGATTACGATAAAACTTATATCTGGAGAAAAGGAAATCTCTCAGACCAGGGTCATCTGTATTATTGATGTCACCTAGGATACTATCTCGAATTTTCATGGACGTTAAAAGTCCTTTTGTTATCCAAGGTTTACTTTGTAACTTAGCTTGCTTTTTGGTGAGTTTAGTCAAAGGCACGTGTTTGTCATAAAGAACAAGAAAAAAGCGTTGAAAGATGCATCAGAGTCATTATTTTTGACTATAAGAATTTCATCCCAATTATTATTGCTAAAGTCCTGATAAAATTTTCCTTGATCAAACTTAGACCAGTTTCGTACCATACCTTTTGGCTTAGAAGACATAGATTTCAGTTTTAAATCAAGAAAAAGAAACTGTGGTAAGTGGTCCGAGATCCCAATAGTGAGTTTACCAGAAGTTGAGGTAAAACTGTTTGCAGACAAAAAAATATTGTCAATCAAAGTGTTCGATTGGCTAGTAATACGGGTTGGTAGAGTAATATATGGTAAAAATTGATATGAACCAAGAGAAAATTAGAATGTGAAGATATACAATCACTGTTCAGAAGATTAATGTTAAAATCTCCTAGAAGAACACAAAGTTTATTCTCTTTAGAAACTTTGTTCAGAAAAGGTGACAAAAAACTTTCATTAAAAACTTCAATATCCATTGAAGGATGCCAAAAAACCGATTCTAGGCAGCCACTTGAGAAAAGAAGGGTAGAAAAGTCATCACGAGGAACACATGTCAATTTGTTCGAGATGTAAAGTTTCCGAGGTTGTGTGCATAAAATAATAGTCTGGAAAGTTGATATTACCTGATGAATTGTTATGTAGTCTAGTTTCAGTAATCCCCAAGATATCAAAAGAATGCTCAAGTAAAGCTGATAAAGAAGAAAATTCGCTAAAGTGTTTTTCTAAAGACGAGATGTTCAAATGAAAAAAAGAAAAATTTTCTTTAGAGGGAATAGATTTAAAGTCTTCAATACTATAGTATTTACAGTTGATATGGCTAACTTCCTCAATGATTTCATCTTGATGTAGAGAACCAAATGTATTAAGGCTGTTAAGTTTTGTAAAAAAAGATTTAAGGCTACTTAAATTTTGACTATGTTGTGGGCCGTTGGAACTTTTGTCAGAAAATGGGAAAACATCCTGTCTACACAATTTACAGAGCCAAATGTCATACAGATGTTTAGATTCAATACCATTACACTTAGCATGTGACCATGCTTTACAAGACTGACAAAAATGTGAATTAGTTGGTCTTAGTTGGTATTAAGGTTTTCCTAGTTCCGGCACGCTCTTTACAGGTGATGCAGATCGTTGTTGCAATAATTTACTGATTTCATTGTAGGATTTTTCCAGCTTGAACTAAGGCCTTAATTTCTTCCAAAGATGAAACATTCAACAGCGACATTTTTTGTAATGAATAGCAAAAAGTGTGATGCGGCAGATTTTATGTTTTTAACCCCCCGTACATTATCAACGACATCACGTGACCGTACTAAATGTATGCAAAATATGCGTTACTTAAGCTCGAAATATTCATGTAAGGTTTTCGAATATAAATCCCCTACTTCAAAAGATAGTGAAACAATAATTGAAAATTAAATAAGAATTCAATTTTTGATATTTTGAGAAATTGAAAAAAATGATTTAAGATCAAATGGTACTGTGAACTTCATTTCTAATTTTTAATTTTATAACAAATTAATTTATTTCAAATTAACGTCTCTATACACGTATGGGAGAAGCCTCTCGTGCCGGGGAATCGCATTTGTAACTCCGTCAGTGTATCAAAACCGTCCGTGTATAGCATAAGTGTATTAAAACGTCCATTTCATATTTTTGTAAAAACAATTTTCAATTTTCTAAAAAAAACTGAATTTCAAGGTAAAAATCAATTTTCAAATTGAAAATAAAATTGAAAATTGATTTGCAAATTAAAATTCATATCAATTTCTTTATGACGATCAAAGATACGATTTATAAATTATTTTTACCGCATTTACACCACAAAACAGTGCCTGTTAGACGGGGGTATGGAACATCTGCGAATCTTTTGCCCGTAGACTTGAAGGGAAGACACAAAGAGTGAATTGCCATAAAAATGGATCGTGTTATATCAAAACAGGCTGTAGAGAACCTTGTACAATCAGGCAAAACATACAAGGAAATCTCGGCAATTCTCCAAAGCCAACATGCAGGACTGAGAGGTATCTCTGAAAGATCAGTTCGGCGTTACTGCTCTAACAACGGAATCAACAAAGCTTCTGTTTTAGATAATGACGCCATTGATGCAGTTGTGTCATCGCATATTTCGAAAGTAAGTAGTGCTAATTACACCACTCAGTATTTCATGGCCACACTACAGTAAAACTTATCGATATGTGTTCCCTCGATTTCAGGTTGGTGCCTCGTACGGTAGAAAAATGATGACTGGCTACTTAAGGAGTAGTAAAGTACGACTGGGAGAAGTGAGAGTACGAGCGTCGCTGAAAAGGTTGAATCCACAAGCACACAGACAAAGGGAAGAAAGTGCTGGTCGCTCCCTGAATCCAAAATGTTACAAAGCTGATTATTTTGGACATAAAATTCACATTGACCAGAATGAGAAACTAGCTATGTATGGTGTTACACATGTAATGGCCAGAGATGGATTCTCTGGAATGATTGTAGCTCACACCACCATCCTTGTTAAGAACAATCCAGCTATCTATGAAAATATATTTTAGGTTACGCTTTTACTATTTCTAAGTTCCAAATTCTTAACCATAAAACTAACTTATCTTTTCATTAATTCTTAAGAAGCTTAAATGCTGAATTCCTGATTAGGGAATAACAAAATTGTAATTTATTGTCGTCTTTCTTTAGAGCCTTTGTTAGAGAATACGGCATGTGGGACCAGCTACGAATCGATGGCGGGGGTGAATTCAAATTAATCTGTTTTGTTCAAAACCACCTCAGAAATTTTAGGACAAATTGCTCAGTTGAGCCCTACAAGTCTACTAAATCAACAGATGTAAGTATGTTCAAATATTTAAATTTTCCAGTCTGAGTTTTCAAATATTTATCACCGGCTTTACTATGCTTTCTTGAAACCTTCTAGACAGGGATGAGAGAACTTGGTCAGAAAATGTATTCCAAAATTCCACAATTGAGGATTTCCAAATTTATACAATATTGCTGCCGCATAATTCCAAAATTTAATTTTATTATATCATAGAATAATATCATAGAAAGAATGTGGGTAGAGGTGAACAGCCGTGTTAATTATCCAGTGAAATACGCTTTGAATCGCTTGATTAACGATAGTTTGGTCAATTTTCAAGATGACGCTGTTAAATTTGTTATTTCCTGGGTATCATGTCGTGTAACACATGCTGGTATTGAAACTTTCGTTCAAGCATGGAATCATCATCCAGTTCCAAGTAAGCTATTCTTACCTTATTACCCCCAAAAAGCAGGCATAGTGTCTTAGTTCGAAGCATGGGGCGCAGTATGACAGAGATAAACTCGGACTCATATAAATAGGTCCTTAATAAATTGACTTAGCAATTATTCTGATGGGACACTTTAAAATTTTATTCGTTTCTAGAAAAAGGCGTGCCTCTGCAACTGTTCAGAAACAATGACAAAGCCTTTCGTATAGACATGGATGAAGTGTTGTCCGTGGAAGTAGCAATCACAAGTTACGAAGATACGACAGGAAACAAGCTAAAAGCGGAAAGTTGTTTTGGAAAGGATCCTCTCGCAAATTATCCTGAGTTACAGAAATTACGAATGGAAGCGTGTAACGCAAATCTACTTCCATTCAATGTGATTTTCCAAGAAGTTGTTAACAATAATTATTCTAATTTCCATAGAGCGATTTTCTTCTTTGTAAATTATGCAAGAAATATACAACAAACTCAACTTTATTCATATGCTGTATTTACATTATAGTTCAAAGCCTTAGAAAGGTGCTGGTGGTAGATCGAAATTATCTTCTTCGTTTTCGTTTTCACTCGAGAACAAAGTTTCTAAGCCCTCGAAAAAGCTGTCAAACCACTTCAGTGTAAATATTGCGCTTAAACCTCTAGGCTCTCTACACTCTGGGCAGCCTTTTTCCATGTCTCCATTATACCAGCTGTCAATGCACGTTCGGCAAACAAGCATAGAAGAACAGGCTCTACAAGCAATAAGGGGTAGCTGAGGAGGGCAATCTTTGCAAATGCAACAAGAGAAGCATTCTTCGATCTTACTTAGTAACCCGATGTTGGTACTTCTAATTCTATTCTCCAAGATGTCCCAGTTACGTAATCATTCGTCAAATCAAATGTCCCATTTCGAGGAAACTCGCGACAACCAGTAACAACTTCTGTCAAAGATATTCTGTTAGCATCTAATATCTGAAAAGAAGTTCATATCACATTATTTAAGAAACCTCTTTACAAACAAAGTTATTTTATGTACACTCCATCAATTAATCAGCTTACCTGAAAACTTCTTGCCAAATTAGCGGTAGTCACTTGAGATGACCTTAGGGTCAACTCACAATTATTGTAATGAAACTTGTACGTTATCATCGTTACTGAACCTCCCGACGTCTCCTGTCTGGTTTGTTGCAACACGATAGAAAATTTTTTTTTTCCAGACAAAAATAACGTTCCATTCTCCGCGGTGGAGAGCCTATTCAAATGACTCGAGCAAACACGTCTTAGAGTTATTCTTTTGATAAACACCCCCGTCCCAAATTAGTGCCTAGCACCCAGTCTTTTCTAGGGCCAGTTTTCGCATGGGCGTTTGAATTCATTTTATTATTATCATTACCTAATCTTTTATTTTGCAATAGATTTTCAATGTTCAAATTAATTTTCTGCTTGCAATCAATTTCCGGAAATCGATTATTGTCAATGAAATCAATTTTCAAAGCAATTTTCAATTTTGATTTGAATTTGAACATTGATTTTTGCCTTTAAATTCAAAGTTTTTAGAGCATGGAAAATTGATTTTACAAAAATATAAAATGGACGTTTTGATACACGGACGGTATAGAAACGTTAATTCAAAAAACAATCAATTTTTGTGAATTTTGAAAATAGTTAATTGCATTTTCTGATATAATTTGATTTTCATATTCATTTTCAATTTTTTGAAAAATTGAAAATTGATTTCAATTTTCAAATTCTAAATTTGTTGCGACTTTCCTATATTATATAATTCTGAAAATTGATTTAATTATGTCTTGTGCTATGTTAAATAAGCAAAGTTGAAGAATGGTTTTACACTTGCCATCAACGTTCTTTCTGATTGGCTTAAAAAAGACGGGGGTTTTCGTTCCATTGTCTGAAAAATTTGAATCACTTGTCTGAAACATTCAAGTCAAGCCACTGTTTCTAATCTGGCTAGGAAGTTTTTGGTAAGCATTTCTATGTTATTCACATTATTTCTAATGTGCAACAAAATACGTATAATACTTCTCATCTTCTTTCTTAAGATTGAACATACAAGCTTGTACATAGTCGACCAGCGATCCGGATGTACTGAGTTTCCCACCAGTGGTATTTTCGAATTGGAGTATTGCGTTTCTGGGACGATATTCATTGTGCATGGTGAGAGATCATGAGGAACTGTCGCAATCTCTAATCTTTTTCAACCGCCATCACAATCCGTTTTGTTGACTCCATCTTCACAAACCACAACCATGTCAACTCCACGCCTATCCACAGGAATAACGCAGAATGCTCTTGTAGTTGTCAAAGTTTTTCTTGCTGATCTCAGTGAAAACAGTAAACCTGTCAGCATGTACAAGTACAACCTCACAACTTTTGTGCCATTGTGAAACCCCACACCACACGTAGCAATCCACTCCCTATACACAGCAGCAAAAATCATTATTATTATTACTTTAGTGAGAACAGTGAAAACGCACAAAGGAGAGAGAAAAATTACCTCAGAAATCCCTCTGAATACAATCTTAACGACTTCTGATGGGCCGTATAACCTCTGCTTCCCAATCTTGTGGCATCGTAGTATAGTGGTTATCACTCTCGTATTTCATGCGGGAGATCGGGGTTCAATTCCCCTTGGCGGCGATTCACTATGCGCTAGTGAATGTACCATAGCGCCGGGTCAACCCATGCCATGTAAGGGAAATTGGGTAGATGATACATCGGGTGTTTCAGGAGGTCATCCAGAAGAGCACAGGCCCTTGGTTGGGTTTGTGTCACTCATGAGAGTGTCAAATACTTCGGAGCCTCCAACCTAAGCCGTGGCCCCTCCTGGAAAGCAGATGCAATAGCAACTGAGTGAGGCTAGCCACGTAAAACAATACCAAATAAAAAATAAAAAATAAATAAATAATTCTCCAAGATAGGAATGAATCAGAAAGCTGATATAAGACGAAACCTATTCTCTGGTTGCTAGCGCCTCTGGAATGGGGTTGGGGGAATCGAACTGGGACAGGATACAATTATACGTTCATTCAGTAAAAATTTATAACGTGTTAACAATGCCTTTTATAACACGTGCTACTCTTTTTCAAAGGGAAGTACTCACAAAAGTTTTACCAAAAGAGACTGCTACCGAAAATGATTTCAAAAGCACTTATTGTTATTCATTTTTCTTTAGATTTCATAATGTTTTGTGCTAGAACCTGTTAAATAATGCTCTTTGTTCTCCTTGATGAACGTTTTTGTTCAACGATCTGTTTAAAAATGTAAAACATGAGACATGACATCCAGTTATTTTTATTACGGATGCGCACAGAACACAATGTCAGGGAGCAAATTTTTCTTCTTTAAAAGAAACTCTAACGAAATTCGGTTGAGATATGACCAAGCAAATGCGAGAAACCTTGGCCGTCATTTCCAGGTATCAGTTGAACTACATCAATTCGTACACTTCTTTGAGATTGTAATGACATTAATGATTGTAATGTTATTAATCTTATCCTCTTGATCGACTTCTGTAATGTTGAGCTTGATTCTGTTTGCCTTTTCAATTTTAGTTAAACCCAAGTGAAATATATCTTGAAGAAACCTTCGGTGATACTGTAGAATTTTCTACTGACGAGGGAAGATTCATTTTGAATAATTACAATGATGGTCACCAGTTTAATGTAAGCGGTAGATCTTTAGAGTCGAATGATTTCTCGTGGAGGACACCTTCGTCCAATCAAAGTGCGATGAGAAGTTCCAAAAGAACTCCAATTGCTACGGTCAAAGTAGTAAGAGCAGACCTTGGTGATGGAGGAAAACCTACGAATTTAAATTTCCACAACTTTACTGTGCACATAAACATTTATGCGGAAGAGGAAGCTACGGTGACATATTTGCAAACTCGCGTGAGAGAAGAAATGGGCGATGACAATCTAGTCATAGTTGGTAGTAATGGTTTAATGTTATTTGATCAAGATGGGACAAGAGGTTTGTTATTTCAATGCACCATGTTTTAATTTTTGACGTATTTGATATGTAGTTTAGGTTTGGGAAAATTAACAAACAATTGAAACTAAGTTCAATAAAAATATAACCATTGTAAAAGATAATTTTCTATTTATCATTTTTTGTTTAAAACTACAGTAGATTCTTTGTTGTTTTAAAGGAATCGATTTTTGGAAAGTGGGAAGTAGAAAAACGTTTGCTGTCTCCCGAGATGACATTGACAGACAAAAGGTTTGTGAATCAAAGAAAAGAAAACGTAGTCAATGTGATAAAGAACTCATCAACGAGCATTTAGAATCAACATTGGCTAATCTTGTGGAAGAAGTTTCGGAAGTTAAAAACGAAATCACCAAGTTCAGAAAACTTGCATTTCGCCACAAATTCAGTTTTAGTTTCATAGCCGCTTTTGAAGATGCATTCTGTTGCTCGATTTGCAAAAAATGTCCAGCACGTCCGCCATTGATTGCATGTAGCGCATGTTGCACTTTGGTTGGCTGTGAAATATGTACTAACCAATGGTACCGTGAGGCTGCAATGGACAAAAGATGTCCAAAGTGTCGTACAGAAAGAGGTCTAAGCAAAACATTTATTCTTAAGGGTTTTGACGACGTTGTTGATCGAATAAACGAAATGAACGGAGATGGTAACGGAGAAGATGCTGACAGTGACTCTTTCAACGGCATCATTCCAGCTGTTTTCGATTGATTTCTTTCATCATACGTAGACGTATCTTTTTGTTTGTATGCATAGATCTTTATGTTATTAATGGCGATGAAAGTTCGTTAAAATTTCAGTTTTGTCATTTCGTCATCCCCAATTTAAGAGATATTCTGTGTAAAAATGCCAAGCACTATTTTCAATTCCACTCGCAAGTACATTTATTACATATATTTTACATACATACGCTATACTTTTATATATTAATCATTACGCACATGTGTTTTTTTTTATTCTGTAGCTAATTAGCAGAACTGTTATGCACATGTTGAGCATTTTTAGATCGACTCGAAAATCTTATTTTTCTTGAAACTTGTCACGACGTACACAATTTTCTTTTCTTTTTTCTGCTGGAAGTACGATTAAGAAGATTTTTTAGGCTTGGAGTGAATCATGGACAACAAAATATAGAATGTTAAAGAAAAGAAAGCCAATTTTGAATTATTTTTTTCGCTAAACCGCTGACCAATGTCTATGCAGACACAGTTCCTTTTTTGAAAACTGTATTTTATTAAATGAATCATTCTCAAAGTGGCACGTGCACTTATTTGTATAGAAGTTTAATACACAAAGAATGAGAAATAAGATCCACCTGACGTTGAATCATTTCATTCAATGCAAAAAATAAAATAAAATTGTAACGGAAACTTACGGTTCCGAAACCATAACAATGACGGAATTTTTATTTAGGTGAAATTTCACCCCGGTCAAACATCTATGCACTTATGGGTTTTCTTAAGACATAAGGTTGAACTCGCCTCGGGGTGAATTTCACCCCGGGATGAAGTTTAACATAATGATATTCGAATTTTAAATGTAACAGGCAAATGTTGTTTTGAAGTCACAGCAAGTGAAGGAATCTGTTTGTTAATATTTTGTTTAAGGCTAGGTTTATTCTCCTTTTCGTTTTAATTTAAGTATTTTCGATGTTGTATGTCACTGGCAGACGGGATAAGAATAGACTCCGTTATGCATAAACAACGTCTCTTTTTCGTGACTAAAACCTGAATACACCCGATACTTAGAAAAACATTTTTTATATGCAACGTGAGATATGAATTAAAGTTAGAAACAATTTTTTTAGTCGGTCATACGTCAAACTATACGATTTAACCGAGCCTTTGCAAATCAATTCACACATATCTTGTACAATTACAACAGTTACAAGTTTACAAATTTTATAAACGATTAAATATCTTGACTCAAGTTAATGGTCAAATTCTGAAAGTGGCAAATTGCGTTTTCCAATGCCACTTTCGATTCTTGCATCACCAAATCGAAAATGGTCTCTGCACTACCAACCACTCGATAAAATTGTGTCTCACGAAGCGTTTGAAGATTTTCGTGGTTACGGAGAGGATCAAAGCCAAAGTTGCCTGGTGCTTTGAGTTCTCCTCGTTTTTTCAACATTATATAATGCTTTGCGGCGTCCAGTGGTAAGGGTATCTTATGATGTGGCACTTTGCCTGTACTGTTCTTTGACTCTGCACAATTGTCTGGTCTCCCTTTCTCTAAACATTTAATTAAAAAATTTACAGTAGAATGCTTTGAAACAGTGCACCTGAAAATTTAATACTTACTCGGAATAGAATGACAATTCCAGGCTTCCACGAAACGACGCAATCCTACATAACTTACTTTGCATGTGACCCAAGAAACGCAGAATTTTGTTGTTTCGTTAGACATGTCAATTAAATCCCGTGATACTAAGTCGTTCAAAATACTTTTCAATGGATAATTGACTCGGCTGTTAACTTCAACCCAAATACGTTCAATGATGTTATTCTCAGTAGATTTGGAAATTTTGTAAGGAGCCCTATTTCTGTTAAAACGAAATTCTTCCAGTAACTCTTGAATGTATGTGGTAAGAACAAACTCTTTTCCACCATCCACTCTTACTTGATCCCAGATCCCGTATTTATGCAGCAAAGATCTAGAAATTAAAAAATAGCTACAGTGCACACTTACTATTACCAATAGACCCTTTTCATACTAGGTCATCTTTTTCTAAGAATTATAATGTCTCGTGCATTTTCCTTGTAACGTAGAATATGTATAAGTAGGATATGCAGAAATTAGAAATTTATTTTACCTGAAAACTTCGTCGTAAATTGTAATGTTATTCTTCATCGGCATCGTTGAAAAACTTGTAATCATTCCAGAGAAACCAACTCGTGAACACACATGAACCACACCAAACATAACGAGTTTCTCGTTTTGGTCAAGATGTAACTTGTGACCAAAATAATCTGCTTCATAACACTTTGGGTTAAGGGATTGACTTGCATTTTGTCTTCTTTGATTTGATTTATCTGGATTCATGTTTTTAAGAATTTTACCAATTTTTTGTTCTCCTGCTTTGACACCTTGACTCCGTAGTAAGCCTGTTAACATCTTACGGCCGTAAATTTCTCCAGCCTAGAGAAAAATGTCATTTAGTTCATAATATAATGCTAACACACGGCCCAAAATCCATAAAGGTAAATTCTACTCACATTGGAAGATGCTCGAAAAACTTTTTTTCTAAGTTCTTCATCAGTTAACTTGCATTTCTTTCCAATATTATGTACTTTACAAAATCTTCTAACAGTCATTAACGATAAACCCTTAACGGAAGGATATTTTCTCTGAAGCTGTTTACTCACTTCCTCATACGTAAGCCCGTCAGATATCATTTTTCCATTTCTTCAGTAGATATAACCTTTTTTACTGTCGCCATGTTTACTCTGCCGATAAAAATCCAGAAGTAGTAATTGTGCAAGAAATAATCATGAAATATTGCATTCCGATTGGTTTAAAGTACCTAGGTTCTTTTTTATTGGCTGAAAAACAAACAAGTCCTCCTTTTTATTCAACTCATTTTTGATCATGACAATGACAAGATCTCCCGTATGGTTGTACATTGAAACCAGTGTTAGCTGTGTAATTACAATGGAACCAGTTTAAAGCAGGTGGAGGGGTCGAATGAGCAATTTCAACAGAGCAGTGTTAAAATGATATGCAATGCGCCATTTTTGCTTTTTATATAAGGGTGTTATCACTAATTAACCCAACTTTCCAGGCGCTATGCAACGCCTCGCTATCTCAATTTCTAATCTTTCAAGTAAAAGTGAAAAAACAAGACTAAGATATCGAATGAACTCAATTTTCAACTCAAGTTGAATAATGGACCAATTTTCCATTTTCAATTTTCAATATCAAATTAAAAATTGAATTGAATTAAAAATTGGGGCAAAATTCAATTTTTACATGAAAATTTAGTTGAGAAATTAAATGAACGTTTGATACACGGATGCAAATGGTACTGTGAACTTCATTTCTAATTTTTAATTTTATAACAAATTGATTTATTTCAAATTAACGTTTCTATACACGTATGCAAAACGTCCATTTTATATTTTTGTGAAATCAATTTTCCATGCTAAGAAAACTTTGGATTTAAAGGCAAAAATCAATTTTCAAATTCAAATCAAAATTGAAAATTGATTTGGAAATTGATTTAATTGACAATAATTGATTTCCGGAAATTGATTGCAAGCAGAAAATTAATTTGAACATTGAAAATCTATTGCAAAATAAAAGATTAGGTAATGATAATAATAAAATGAATTCAAACACCCATGCAAAAACTGGCCCTAGAAAAGACTGGGTGCTAGGCACTAATTCGGGACGGGGGTGTTTATCTAAAGAATAACTCTAAGACGTGTTTGCTCGAGTCATTTGAATAGGCTCTCCACCACGGAGAATGGAACGTTATTTTTGTCTGGAAAAAAAAAATTTTCTATCGTGTTGCAACAGTTTTATATCTAGTTTGCTTGTTATATCCACTTTGTTTTATGCTGACACGACATTCTTGTTCCTCGTGTAAAAATGGTAATCATAGAGGAACAACTGTAGCAGTGTTTTACTTAGAAAAAGATAACGTTGTTTAATCTGCCTCCATCACGATGATCCCAACAGGTTATGGGCCCAGTGTGGCTAATCAATGGAGAAACATTGTGTTCCATGGAGATGAAAATAAATTTGAACTGTGGGAAGTGAAATTTCTAGGTTATATGAAAATTAGAATATTGAAGCATGTTTTGGTTGGTAATGAAGAGATTACTGACGACCAGAATGAAACTGCCTTCTCAGAGTTAATCCAGTTCCTAGATGAACGCTCAATATCCTTGGTTATGAGAGGTGCTCGTGATGATGGTCGAAAAGCTTTTAAAATCTTGAGAGAACATTATGCTGGAAGTGAGAAACCCAGAATAATTGCTTTATATACTCAACTTACGTCGTTGAAGAAATCCCAAAACGAATGGATAACCGACTACATCATTAGAGCTGAGTCTGCTGGAAACGCGCTCCGTAACACCAACGAAAATATTAGCGATGGACTCCTGGTAGCCATGGTTGTCAAAGGACTCCCAGACGATTACAAGTCCTTCATTGCAGTCACAACACAGTCTGACGAAATGATTCAAGACTTCCAGAGATTCAAGCAGGCACTCAAAAACTTTGAGGACACCGAGAGTACACGTTCAAAACCGAATGAGAGTGACAGTACCATCTTGAAAACCAGAGACTTTCGCAAAAACAAATTGTCCGCCAAGTTGATGTGATATAACTGTGGTATAGCTGGTCACAAGTCAGCATAATGTTGAAAACCTCCCAAGAAATGGTGTAACCACTGCAAATCGTCTTCTCACTCGGACAATGTACCGGGTGGTCCAAAAAAAACGTGTCCAAATTTATTTTATTTATAAAGCTTAGTGTCTTTTACCTAGAGTCGCAGAAATTCGCACCGGAAAACTATAAGTACTTTTGGGCTCAAAAACGGAAACCGGACTCAAACGAATGGATTTAGGGACAACTATGATATTTTTTCTAGATACCACTTATTTTTTATTGCAGGAAAATCGTAAAAGATTGACGTCAAAAAGGTGAAATGAAATTTGACAAGCCGAGTTTAAAACAATCAAAATTCAAACTATCAATAAGTTTCACGATGCAAAAGTTGCATTGATAGACAAAGAATACAGTTTTCAAAGTTTTCATTTGAATTTCATTTTAATGCAATTGCCTTGTTTTTCAGCAACAGTTTCTAAACGAGGAACAAACTGTTTGAGAGCTTTGCGTATCTCGACCACATCTTGCGCTACTTCTGACCAGACTCTTCTTATTCTTCTTTTCAATTGATCCTCATTATCGAATGGTTGGTTAAATCGGTTTTCATACACTTTTAACTTTATTTTATCCCAGAAGTGATAGTCAAGGGGATTGCAGTCTGGGGACGAAGGGGGCCATTCAGTTGATTTCACAAACCGTTTCTTCAATCTCTCCTTAAGATAATCTTGTACCAGATTTGACCGATGGGATGGCGCGCTATCCTGGATGTACACCCAATCCTTTCGTTTAACGAGTTCATCAATTTCGGGAATAAGTTGTTTGTTTAGGTGTCTGTGGTACGATTTAGCATTTACTTTGATACCATTGTTGTTGACGAAGAAAGGCTTGGTTGCACCATACCATGAAACACAAGCGGAAACCATGACTTTCTTACTCTGTTTGTTCTTTTCATGAAACAGACTACCGTCAGGAACATCAGCTTTCTTCTCCTTACCATACACTCTACTGTTCTGATTGTTCATTGGTACCTCTAGAGTAAAATCCTTCTCATCTTGCCACACACAACGTTCGATGCTCCTTTTGCTTTTTCCAAACCTCTCTGCAAGCGCTGCAGCTCTTTCTGTGCGTCTTTGCTTCGTGGCTTCACTCATTCGTGGCGTTTTGACTCTTTTGTAATTCTTCCAACCGTTACGCTTTACCATTCTCACTACGGACGATCTTTTGATTCCTGTGTGCTTTTCTATCTCCCGAGGTGACAAATGGGATCCAGGATTGTCCTCCTGCGAGCAAATAAGCTCGTTCACAATCTTCTCATTCTCCGGCGTTGTTACAGTTCTTTTTCTCCCTGATCCCGGTTTTCTATCCATTGATCCAAAAACTTTGAAACGATTTATCAAATTTTGTACGGAGTTTTAACGCAAAAGAGAACCGGCTTCGTCCAAGATGAAAAAGTGAATATGCGAAACCGTCAGACTACAATGGAATAGCATCTTTTGAAAAAGAAGACGTTGTATTGACAAAAATTATGCGACATGCTCGTAGGATATTACTGTCGGATATCTGCAAAAGTTTAGCAAGAGAAAGAACACCCTTTTTGACGTCAATTTTCATACAACTCAAAAATTATATGCCAACTTCAAAAGTTCATAACTTTATAGCAAATGGTCCAATATGCAAGATATTTTGGATTTCGTTTGTAAACATACGAAATAATTTTTGTACAAAAGTTAAGCTAAAATGCATTGATAATTTTGGAGAAATTAAGGATTAAATTTTGGACATGTTTTTTTTGGACCACCCGGTATGTAGAAAACAACATAAACATTCATCGAAATGTGCTGCTGGTTCAACTAAAAATGATAGTGGTAATGATAGACACACATACACGTTCAAGGTAAATGATACTGACAAGATGTACCTCAGCCCTGAGGGAAATGAAAAATTTCTTGTTGACTGTGGAGCCACTACACATATTGCAAATAACGATACATATTTTATCGAAACTGATGAATCTTTCAAACCAGAAGAACATTACATTGAGCTTGCAAATGGTTCCAAGTCAAACAATCTAGCAAGAAAGAAAGGGACAGCGTTAATCTCCTTGCAAGCAACTGATGGAAACATAATGAAAGTTAAACTCGAAAATGCACTCTTTGTTCCTACATTTCCTCAATGCATCTTCTCAGTCCAGTCAGCCACCAGGAATGGAGCTAAAGTCAATTTCAATGGAGCCTGTGGTGTGCTGATAACCCCTGACGGAACTCGATTACCAATCGAACAACAGGGTCGTCTTTATTACCTTTACAAAACATCTGTAAACAATAAAAGATGCGAAAACCTTGAAACATGGCACAAACTTCTAGGACACTGTAATATTGCAGCCCTAAAGAAACTCGAACACGTTGTGCAGGGTATGAACATTTCCAATTTTAAAGATTTTAACTGTGAGACATGTATCATGTCAAAGCAAACAAATGCACGTAACCGAGAAGCTGATATCCGGGCAACTAAACCATTTGAACTCATACACACTGACCTTGCAGGTCCTGTCGACCCCGTGGCTAAAGATGGTTTCCGATATGCTATCATATTTGTAGACGATTATTCAGGCTGTTCATTTACTTATTTCCTTAAAGAAAAGTCAGACGCCTTGAAAGCAACTGAAAAGCTCCTGGCTGACATCAGTCCATACGGTAAAGTGAAAACTTTCAATTTCCACGCTGACGTTTTCCCAGCTGGAAACATTGAACGAATGCAAAGTGGCAATGGTGGTGAATATATCTCGAATGATTTTAAATCGCTGCTTACAAGACACAGAATCAAACATGAATTATCATCCCCACACTTACCACATCAGAATGGAACAGCAGAAAGAAACTGGAGAACGTTATTCGACACGGCTCGTGCACTACTCATCGAATCAGGTCTACCAAAGTACCTCTGGACATATGCACTCATGACCGCAAAGTATATCAGAAACCAATGCTATGTCCAGAGAATAAAGAATACACCGTATAGCATGATGACAGGACTTAAACCAAACATTTCGAACCTGCATAATTTTGGAACCGTCTGTTTCCGGTATAACCATAGTGCGAAAAAGCTCAATCCACGATGCAAGAGAGGGTATTTCGTAGGATATGATCGCGATAGCCCATCTTACCTGGTATACTACCCAGAAAGCCGCACCGTGATGAAACACCGACTGGTAACCTTCACCGACAAATTTGAGATAACTGAATCTGATAACATACTCAGCAACACACCAATCGAAGAACCGAAGGAGAAACCGATCAATAAACCATCTATTATGACACGACAAGACGAACAGACCACTGAATTGAAAACCGAGTTACGCTACCCGAGCAGAGACAGAGCTCTCCCAAAGCACCTTACTGATTACGACTTGGGAGACAACTCGGACGGTGACCACATAAACCATGTTGATTATTGCTACGCGATAGCAGCACTGCTGACCTACAAAGAAGCGATGGAAGTGACGATTCAGCAAAGTGGAAAACTGCTATGGATGTCCAGATCAAATCACTGCGTCGTAATAATACCTAAAATTTAACCGACCCTCCTGATGAAAAACCAGTTGTTGGTGGTCGATGGGTTTACCACATCAAAGGAGATCCGGAGAATCCAACTTACAAGGCGAAATATGTTGCGAAAGGTTACAGCCAAATTCAAGGAAACGATTATGCTGAGACAATCTCACCAACTGCCCGCATGGAATCAGTACGAATTCTGATGCAGGCTGCAGTGCAGCATGACCTACTGCTCCAGCAAATGGATGTAAAAAGTGCCTAATTCCATGCTCAAATCGATGAAGAGTTGTACGTAGAACAACCAATTGGATATGTAGTTCCTGGAAAAGTGTGGAAACTAAACAAATCGCTGCACGGCCTCAAACAAAGTGGGAGAAATTGGCAACAACTTCTGCAGCAATACCTTCTCGAACAGAACTTTTCTCAGTCTATCTTTAAAATGTGTTGGAGAAGAAACAACCATGATACCCAATTGGGCTACCTATTTGGGTACCGAATATAAACTACAGACCGGAATGAAAATTCCGTTTACCACCTAGGGCGCTTGCTTACCCAAAAATAACCCATGATATGGGTGGATGACATCATCTTGGCAGCCAGTTCAACCCAAGCTATGAAAAACAGTTGCTGTCTTCAAAATTCAAGATGAAGGACCTTGGTAAATTGTCCACTTTCCTTGGTATCAAATTCGAACAACATTAAGGTTTATTTATTTATTTATTTGGTATTGTTTTACGTGGCTAGCCTCACTCAGTTGCTATTGCATCTGCTTTCCAGGAGGGGCCACGGCTTAGGTTGGAGGCTCCGAAGTATTTGACACTCACATGAGTGACACAAACCCAATCAAGGACCTGTGCTCTTCTGGATGACCTCCTGCAACACCCGATGTATCATCTACCCAATTTCCCTCACATGGCATGGGTCGACCCGGCGCTATGGTACATTCACCCGCGCATGGTGAATCGCCGCCAAGGGGAATTGAACCCCGATCTCTCGCATGAATTACGAGAGTGATAACCACTACACTACGGCGCCATCATGTCTCAAAGTCATTACCTTGAAAATATCCTCAAATCTTTCAAGATGCACGAATGCAGACCACGTTCAACACCATGTGAACAGAATCTCAATGCGTATGCTGAATCGAAACCACACATTGAAGACCCCAGACTGTATCGTCAAATGGTAGGAAGCCTGATCTACGCTATGACATGTACAAGACCAGATCTTACTTTTACCGTCACAAAATTATCACAACATCTCTCATGCTCTGAAGGCGCTGATTGGGCAATGTTAAAGCACGTTCTTCAGTATATTAAGGCTACTCTAGATTACAAGTTGACATTCACGAAGACACCGCACAACCTCCAACACCAGGCCTATTGCGATTTTCAATTAGTATGTTCACCAACCGAATACGGGCGTACCCAGATACTAATCAAATTATTTTGGAATGCTGGTCATTTCGTCATTTAGTAACCAATGTAATCACACACGAAAGATTAAATCGCAAAAAACTAAAAACCTATTTGAAATCACTAAAATCGCGGGTCATTGGCTATTTTCATACGGATATCGACAGGCTTTTATACCGTTTATGTTCGGATAGTGGCAGCAATATACACGATTTTTACGGACACGAAGAAACCGTAGGTGCAACATTTATAAGATTAATAACGTACAAAGGTGCCAACAGCATTATTTGTGATTTCATATGACAGTATCTGCCAATTTCCGACATTGACGATTACATTCAGAATAGATACGGTTTTCAAATGCCGATTAACTTTCAGAGATTGTGTAATAGTTTCATGGACGATTGTACTTATTCAAAATTCCTATCGTTTCCAGTCATGTCAAAAGTGATTTACTCGCTAGCTACATCAGAACAAAATGACCAATACGTGAAATCTAGTACCCAAATGTACGACATATTTCTGTCAAATGTCACACCTCATTCATTGAAAGCAGATTCTATTGTTAACGGATTACAAATAAATATACAGAATTGCAGATCGACATTTTCATATTTTTCATATTTACTTAAAGAATATTTCCTTAGATGTGATATTCAAACTAATGATAATCATCCACCATTTACACCTGCATCACAAATAATTAATGATGATAATGATATTAACATAGATTTAATATCATTTAATGAAGATGATGATGATGATGATGATGATGATGATGATGATGATGATGATGATGATGATGAGCATATTTATTTTCGGTAATGCAACTTAATTTTGTTCGGTTTTGCAACCATTGTTCGGTAATGCAACTTAGTATTCGGTATTGCAACCTCGATGTTCGTTAATGTAACATGATTGCTCGGTAATGCAACTTGGATGCTATCGTATCGATTGCCGGTGTTTTTTGCAAAACATTCATCCGCCATTAATGTTTAGTGGAGGTTGTGCGCTGGACGTTGGTTCAACTTTAAGGTAAATGTCTAGTTTTTTATTTATAGGAAATATAGTGAATTTTATAAAATAGATAAGAGAAAACTGATAATTATACGCAAACACTTTATTTTATTTGTGGACGAGCTTTTTCTCTTTAAATTAAAAAGTGTTTCAAGATGTATCTTCTCTTCTGCTTGCGTGCAGCCCCGCACAAAAACGCAGCACTAAAAGGCGATGATGATCCAAAGTAATCTAATGAAGACTCCCGTTCCTATGTTTTCAATTATAGTCTGTTCAAAAAATATGTGCACTAATTTCAGTTACCATGTGGAAACCAGATTTAGCAAATTACATCAATTCCCTTGAGCCTGGTTTTTATATAGAAGCTGAAATTAGTGCACATATTTTTTGAACAGACTTTAAAACTACTCATACAAGTTACTTATTCTTTCTTTGAGGGAAATGGACAGAAATATTGGAGTGGCTCCTTTTATGTTTACTTTTTTTTATACAATTCTTTTTACTTGTGATTTTTTTTATAATGGCAACCAATGATTAGACTTGATTAGACAATCTTGTTATGTTATGTTATAAGGTATATACCTTACAAGTCTTCCTTAAGGACAAGTATGGAAGTTAAATAATTTGTTATATCCTTTATTTCTTTGAAAAGAGACGTAAGTCAATATTTTTTCAAAGTTGGGAAATACTAAAAGGTCCTGTCAAATCATAAAAGCAGGTGATATGCGAGTTGATAAATTGCTTTGGACAAATCGCTTAGTGTATCACAGAAAAATTGCCGAAAAAGTTGTTTTTTTTCAAGTTGCTTTTGAAAAAAAAATCCTGACATGTTATAAATTTAACAATTTATTATTGTTTCTACCCATTCAGAACGCTTTGTTTTTGTACAGCAAATGCACAAAATTAGATTTTGAAGGAAAATGAGAATGTCATGAATAAAATATAGTGTTGTAACGTTGTTGTATTCAAGTGAGAAGAAAAATAAAAACATGGCAAATAAAACTGAATTTACTGAATCTTTTATCAATGAATGGTACAAAGAAGAGAGTTTATAGAATCTTAAATCGGAGAGATATATAAAAAAGCAATCAAAAGCCTTGCTCATCCTCAAAAAGTTATTATAGTCAGCCTTGCTTTCAAGGTGAAATTCAAAAGTATTCAAATACACGTTTTGTTAGCCAATTTTTGTCCATGTTTTGTGATTTCGTTTCTGATTTCTTTAATTGAGGTTACATTTCAAGTAGCAGCAGCTGCGATTTCAATCTCATCCTCGCTGTCTGAAGAAATTGTGTTGAAAGGAAAAATTGCTTACATGTATCACCTTTCATATAGCAACTTTTTGATAAACAAACTACAAGTTCGATAAGAGTGGAAAGCTATTAATCGACTCGTGTATCACTGGCTCATATCATATTGAGATATTTATAATGCTATTGATGATTTTTTTTCGTTTGTTGATATAGTTTCGTTACTGTAGCATCATGGATTGTATGGTTTGTAAAGATTCTTGCTCTGATGAAGTAGCAGTTTCATCATGTGCTTGGTGTAAAAATATAATTTGTCAGGAATATCATGCAGGATTAAATAGTGATGGTTTAATTGTCTGTAAAGTTTGTGTGGATGGCTTTGCTGGTAAGACTTTTATAATTTATAATGTTAGTTGCGTTGTTTCAATTCATTAAATTTTTTTATATATATTTATATAAACTTATGGCTAAAAGTAAGCATTTTTTTCTGTACTGAGAGTTGAAATATTGGCAACATTTTTGAAAAGATTAAATTTTACAATGTATTTTATAGATAGTGATTCTATGTTATAGTTATATGTACCTAGTTGTGTGTACCTTTTTGTCCTGCTTATTGCCTGTACCTACAGCTGCCACTACCTCATCATCATCTCCCCTTTCCATTATGGTCTCCATCTATATATTAATAGCCGATTCTCTGTCTGTCTGTCTGTTTGTTTGTTTGTAAGTCACCAGAATGGTACATTGAGTTGCGAGTGAAATTATTTTTTTTGTGTGTGCGACATGAGTTCAAGCAAATACATTGCAACCCCCAATCGAACGTGACTTTTTTTCGGCTGATGAACTAATAGGAATAACGTTTTGTTTTTATTATTATTGTTAGTTTTATATTCCACGTTGACTTGGCTTTGAAAACAATACATCAACTAAAGTGGCAGAACGTGGCAGCATGTGCGGTTTGCCAAATGTTTAAAAACCGATAGGTAAAAAAAAAGGAGAATCATGAAACAAAATATTTTTTTTGCTTTTTTCTTAATAGTTGTCTTAATTTCTTTTAATCGATTTCTTTTAATCTATTCTAATCTGATCGAACGTTTTTTATTCACTTCATTCATTTAGCACGTGCATTTTTTTTCTCCTCCCGTGTGATCTTTTTAAGAAGAGAAACCATTTTTTCACCTACTTCCGACAGCACCCATGTTAGAGCACGTAAAACAAAAGCTAATAACAAGTTGAAAAGTTTTTTCTCTCTGCGTTTTTAGTGTATTGTTAAACTGATATTTGATTGGTTTAAAATCGTAAATAAAAACCACGTGAAGTTCACGTTTGGAATGCCTACTGACATTTTAAATGCGACCGCAACAATGAACGGCTGAGTTAAGAACATGCAAGATTTGAAACACCAGGAACATATATCTCTTCACATGCAAACAAGCTTTATTAAGCGATAAAGCCATCAGCAAAGGAAGTCTTATCGCTGGTTTTTAGTGCAATAATTTGGAGCAGGTGGTGATACAACGCAGGCTGAACATGGGCGGCGAGCGACGCCGCCTTGGCGGCTAGTCTATTTATTAATAGCTCATTCTCTGTCTGTCTGTCTGTCTGTCTGTTTGTTTGTGTGTAAGTCACGTAAAATGGTAGATTGAGTTGTGAGCGAAATTATTTCTTTTTTTGTGTGCGACGTGAGTTTGAAGCAAATACATTGCAGCCCCAATCGAGCGTGACTTTTTTTGGCAGATGAACTAATAGAGAATAACGTTTTGTTTTTATTATTATTGTTAGTTTTATATTCCACGGTGACTTGGCTTTGAAAACAATACATCAACTAAATACAAAGAAACTAGCTGATTAAACGTTTTGGACATAAAAGCAGCAGTGGCAGAACGTGGCAGCATGTGCGGTTTGCCAGTTTATCTTAACTCTTTCCTGACTGTCTGAGACGGGTGAACCTTTTTTCGAGCAATCAAAATGTTTGAAAATCGATAGGTAAAAAAAAAGAGAATCATGAAACAAAATATTTTTTTTTTGCTTATGTCTTAATAAATGTCTTACTTTCTTTTAATCGATTTCTTTAATCTATTTTAATCTGATCGAACGTTTTTTATTCACTTCATTCAATTAGCACGTGCATTTTTTTCTCCTCCCGTGTGATCTTTTTAAGAAGAGAAACCATTTTTTCACCTACTTCTGACAGCACCCATGTTAGAGCGCGTAAAACGAAAGCTAATAACAAGTTGAAAAGTTTTTTCTCTCTGCGTTTTTAGTGTATTGTTAAACTGATATTTGATTGGTTTAAAATCGTAAATAAAAACCACGTGAAGTTCACGTTTGGAATGCCTACTGACATTTTAAATGCGACCGCAACAATGAACGGCTGAGTTAAGAACATGCAAGATTTGAAACACCAGGAACGTATTTCTCTTCACATGCAAACGAGCTTTATTAAGCGATAAAGCCATCAGCAAAGGAAGTCTTATCGCTGGTTTTAAGTGCAATAATTTGGAGCAGGTGGTGATACAACGCAGGCTGAACATGGGCGGCGAGTGACGCCGCCTTGGCGTCTAGTCTATATATTAATAGCCGATTCTCCGTCTGTAAGTCACGCAAAATGGTAGATGTGAACTGCGAAAGAAATCGGGGAGTCAGGAATGTAAGATTACACATAAATTATTTCTCTTCTTTGTGCGACGTCAGTGTGAAACCATTGTATTGAGACCCTAATAGATTGCGACGTTTAGGGAAAATTATCTCGGTAACTAATAGGAATAACTGACATTTTTAGGGGTCCGCGATACAGACGATGGGGTGATGAAAGATTTGGGTCTAATTTTTGGGGGGAGGGGTTTGTGACGTCATCAAAATCTTTGAACAATGATATCTCTGTAACGATTGATCGTAGTGGAACGATCCCATACATTTTTTTGATCAGTTTTTCGAGCTCTATAACATGGGATTACTTTCGGTTGCCAATTCCTTAATTTTATTTTTCCTGAAGTCAACACATGCTGAACATGGGCGGCGAACGACGCCGCCTTGGCGGCTAGTACCAGTATTATTTTCATACAATGCAATTATTTTGGTTATTGTTTTGTTCTTGGTAAAATAGATGTTCTCTCCTTCTCTCATAGTCAAGCATTCAAAAGATGACATGAGAGAGGAACTTATCATAGAAGGTGAAAATGAATTTCCTTTTTAATCTCCTTATTGATGATGAACCTTTAGTTCAATAAGCTTTTTCTACTTGTTTAAATAACATGTTTTTATTATTAATGAATTGATATGCCTACGTCATTTTTACTACATTTTATCAAATTTCTTTGTTTTGTTTTTTAGCTAAATAATTTGTATAACGACAGTGACAAGCCTTGGTTTACGGAACAAACCATTATTTTATCAAGAGAAAACATTTTCATATTAACTGGTTGGAAGCTTGATGTTTCCCAATTTCTTAAAAATTGCCATGTCAATTTAGGAAATTATTTGTTCTTGGAAACGTCTTCTCTTGAGGAAGTTGACTTTTGATTAAATTGGAATTAACATGAACAATGACTATCTACTTGCTGTTGATATTTTGTAGACCACTTATCCTAAGTCATATCTGAAAACATGCATTTAGGTATTTCTAAAATCACAGATGATGTTATTAAAACTGTGGCTGATTCTGCTTCAATCAAGACAATAGTGTCCAAAAATGTGAGACATTTTATTTGTTGAGTAATATTCTATTTTGAAGATTGGTATTGAGAATTTTGCTTTTTTTACACTTTTTTTCAGTTTTTTTCAGTACTTCAGCTGTCGTCATAAGCAGTTTCATAGGAGTGTACAGGAAAGAAGTAAAGGATTGATGAGTGTTCCCAAAAATTTTCCTAAGGTTTTTCTCTTTCAATTGGCTTACGGAATAAATTTTTGTTCTAACTGTAGGAGAATTAAATGATGTAGAACTATTCAGCCTTGTGCCGGAATATCAGTATTTTATGTTGGAAAAAGAACTTAAGGACAATCCTGTGACAAAAACTCTGGTATATATTATTTAGTTTTCTGATAGCTAAATATTCTGATATAAATATTGATATTTGGTGTTTATAACATGATAAATTCTCCAACAGAAAAAGCAGTACATTCAGAGAGTCTTGGTTGCGGAGGCACTCATTTCCTTATTTGCTATGGCTTTAGGAATTTGCAGAGTGAAGGTTTGTGGTTTTTTTAGCATAACAATCTTAGAACATGCATAAAGAAATTCAATTTTAGGCTTTCATAAGTACACAGGTCTAATAAAATTTGATATACTAAGGTTCACCCTCTTCCTCCTTTTGTACTACAGCAGTCTTTGAAATGAAAAGAGTGTTGTTGCTATTAGTATGTATGATGTTAAATAATTTTTTAGGCAGAAATCTATTTATCAACATACATCGAAAACGTGTAAGTCTCCTGCTATTATGTGTTGAATTTGTTGAAACTTGTACCTCCAATAAAACTTTAAATATCTTTCAGCGAAAAAAATTGTGATACTGAAACAGTTAGTGAAGGTATTAATATACTTCTATCTTTTAGTTAATACTTTTATTCTTTGTATATTTAATATAGACTAGACGCCAAAGCAGCGTCGCTCGCAGCCCATGTCCACCTGCTCTGTATCACTGTATCAATAAACGTCAAATTTCCTTATAAACGGCTCGTGCAACTTGTGTTCAGCCAGAAGCAGATTCCAAGTCACAACCTCTGGTGTGCAGTCAGTGTTACATCAAGTGTTACATCAACAGTGTTACTACATCACCATTTTTTAGGTTTTTCATGATGTGTTACTTATTTATTTTTTAAAACCAATCGTTGATCAGTTCAACAATACACTCAAAACTTAGGGAGAAGAAACTTCAACTTTTTTTTAGGTTTTGTTTTAAAAAAGTTACGCACTCTAACATGGGTGCTATCAAACAGGACGAAAATGGTTTCTCTTCTTAAAAAGTTCACACGGGAGGAGAGAAAAAAGGCACATGCTAAATTAATAAACTGAATAAAAGAAACCTTCGATCTGAAGCGCATAACAATTAAAAGAAATTATTATTGAAAGAAAATTAAAACATTTTGCAATGTATTTGTTTCGCACTGACGTCGCACTCAAAAAAAAATAAAAAATAACTTCTCTCACAACTCGATCTGCCATTTTGCGTAACAGACAAACGGAGAATCGGCTATTAATATATAGATTTTTGTTATTTTCATTTAATTTCTTATGAATTCCCTTTGTAGTAAAACACTGTTCATTCAAGAAATTAGTGCGAGAGTTAACAGTGGTTTGTGATAAAAGACGTATGTACCCTTCATTTGCTTTGGGGCTTCTTTTGTAAAACATTCCATAATAAAAAAAGGAAAAAGTTGAACCATATGTCTGAAACAAAAGCTATAATATGATCATTCCTTAATGTGTCTTGATAGGCAAAACATTCATGGAAAAGGTTATGTCAATGAAGAAAGATAATGAAGGTTTGAGTAATTATGTTTAATTTTACTGACATTAAATTCGCTTTAAATTTTGTTAATACTGAAGTAAATCATGTTTCAGGTAAAGAATCGTTGGGAAAGCAGGAAATAAAAGTAATTTTAACAGTGATTGTGTTGTATTTGACTCAACCTAGTATTTTCATTAATGGCTATTGTATTTTTATTTATTTTCAGTTTATGAGTGGTAGTCGATATTCAAGAAGGAAAGTAAGTTATTTTGGTTTTTTAAAATAGTAACATTTCATTTATTAGCAGTTTTTTTAATTGTATGGACAAAATATATTGCTTGTTACATTATCAGAAGGATGTGAAAATTGACACTGCCAAACAACAATGCATGAGTGGTATGGATTCTGGTCATTTTTATAAAGAGTACATTGATGATTTTATTGGTAAGGTTTCATTGATTTTTTAATCAACTGCTGAACTCCATTATCATTCAGGTAAATATTGTGGAGGTTTTGGTGTGTTTGCTGCAAGAAATGTAGAAGAAAGCGAATTTCTTCTTGAATATCCTGGAGTGATTCTATCAGAGAATGATGGAATAGAGAAAGAGAGGATGTACAAAGATGAAGGGGCAGACTGCTTTCTTTATTTCTTTGAATTCAAGGGAGAGTCTTTGTGGTGAGTAAAGCACACTAAACTATAAATAAGAAAGAAATTCCAACTAAACATGACTTTTTGTTTATCAATGTACTATATAGTACATCGATAAATTATATTATTATGAAGGTATATAATTTCATAATAATTTTTGCTGTGCTAATCAAATTTTAATTTTATTTAGTTTGGATGGTACTTTAGAGACTCGCTTGGGGAAGTATGTGAATGACAGCAGCAAACAGTTTGCTAATTGTCAAATGAAAATAAAGACATATGATGGAAAGCCTTATCTTTGTCTTTATGCCACAAAAGCTATTCCGAAGGTATGTAAAGTTTTATAAATACATAAAGTGTTAATATATTGTTTTTAAAATATGCATAAACAATTCCTAAATGAATTTGTTTTCTAGGTATAACTATGGTGATACATCTGGACTGAGTTGGAGGAAGCTGGTAAGATTGTTACTTGTTTTCTGTTATCTCAGATTTTTTGTTGATAAAATGAAATGCATGTATATTTCAGTCCCAATACAAAAGGCCGTTTACTAACAAAACGAGTGAGTGATCAACTCATAATTTAGTAATGAAATTGTGTCCAGTCATTATCATTGATGAATAAAATTTCAGAATTTTCTTTTACAGCTGAGCAGTTAAAAAAAGCAAGCTCTGAGGAATCCGGAACTGATAGTCAAAATTCAGCTATTCAAGCCCAGGTATTGACAGTATATTATACCAGTATTATGTTATTATACGTTCTTAATGTTTCAACTCAAAAATAATGTACTTTATGTTTACAAATAAAACAGTTATTCTTAGTACTAAAACTGGATGTTTTTTGTTTCATTTTAGCGAATAGATTTTGAATTAAATGATACTTGTCCAGCCAATGATGCAGAAACTTTCAATGGTGTTGAAAACAAGCAGAAACGGACTGCAAAAGAGCCTAGCCAGCCAAGTGATTTATTGGAAAGTGATGGTGAACACCAAAATGAAACCATGGAAATGATTGAGGTAACTCCTTTCTGTACATGCAGCTTCAGATTTTTTTAAATATCTTACCTACCTTAAGAAAGTTTTGTAGTTGGCAGCTGTAAGATCTGTCATTTATATATGAAATAAATTCTGTGAATATCTACCGGCAATTTTCTGCCCATAAAGTAACACATGTTTTTACATTTTCAGTTTATTTGCGGTATTTGCCAGACAAATTGTCATCTCATTAAGCTGTGCGAATATTTTGATTGTGCTGACAATAAAATTGGTAAAATTTTCTGCGTGGATTGCTACGACGACCATGTTTGTCGAAAGGAAGATAACTCGGTATGTTAATGCATGATACAAGTTATTGGCTGATATTTTTAGCATGTTACGTTTTGTGAATATAAGATAACATATTATCCTTAAGAGCAGTACCCAATTCTTGGATGACATTGATATTGAAGAAACAGAAGTAGAGGTTAAGGAACAATGGTTGAAACCTTTGCTTACTTTTATCCTTACTGATAGTTGAAGGTATACCAAACCATTTATAAAAGCATGCGCTGCATATTTTGTTGTATTTGAACTTCACATCCCTAAAGTTATACCTTCAGTCTCACAGTGTTCAATTTACTAAACTAAATGTCATCTGGGTTGAAAAAAAAGCAGTCACTTTCAAGAAAAACACAGGAAACTAACTAAGGTAAGTTTTTCAACTAAATAATTAATTGAACTCTACCAAATTGTGGCCACCTTGACGTGGTGGTAGGGCCCAAAATAGTTCGACAGAAATATATTTCAACAGAAAAATATTTCGACAGAAATATTTTGCTAAGAGCCACAAAATATATCGACTTTTTCAGAATAGGAGAACAATAACACAAGACTTAGCAGCAGTGACAATACAGCGATGCTTCTTTATCCCATATCAAGATCATTCGATAGCCCATATTTTTATAGGTATGAAATAGCCAAGTTTTATTAAGTTCTGGGCATATACAAAGAGACTAAGGGTCTATTCTTTTTTTATATTTGTTATTATTGTTGTTGCTTTTCAGATATTTCACAGTATAACGTTGACGCACGATTTCTATATTATATGGTTGCACATACTTCGCCATAGTTTTTAATTTTGTGGAGACTATGAAATTTTGTCGTTTAGTATACCTTTAATACGAAGCAAAATATTATCAATAATTTTCTTCTTTTTCGTTATCATAGGATTTACCACAGATTTCTTGTGAAGTTTCTCGGAATACGTAAGTTTTTTCGTGGAACGTTTGTATTTCTTAATTGGATAAAAGTCACAACAAAGAATATACTGGTTTTGAAATAGTGGGTATTGATAATGTCGTCTCTTTAGTCCAACTCCGAAAGCTGTAGTTTCAAATGTTTATTCCGAAATTATTTCCGACGTTAGTAGTGCAACTAACCTTGCTGCAGATTTCTCTTCAAATAATGACAAGAACGAAACATCGGGTGTTACTTATCAACAGAGTTTAAAACGATTAATGGAAGCTGGTCATGTTGAAGAGGCTGAAAAAATATACCCTGTCACAGATTTCCAATAGATAGTTTTACTATCATAAGATAAATAGATAGTTTTACAATACTAAGGTTCTCGCTTGATAGATGGTGCAATTATATGATCTTCTTTACTCCCAGGTATTTGCAGCATGGAAAGAAAATTTGGCGAAACAAACCGTTTCTGAAGAAAAATCTGTGACGTTAAAAAAAACATACAACGGAAAAGATTGCTTAAAGATTTTGCCGTAATCGAATAGCTTGTATTGAACAAGGATGTAAAAAGGAAGTAATTGATCTTCCACGGCACCTTCATGTCGTCCATAAATGGAGTCCTAAAAGAGCCAAAAAAGCTAGAGGCATGTAATAAAAAATAATGTCACAGTAGAAATTAATGCTGCACCGTGGTTTCAATATATGTCTTTTTCATTCTTTATTCTTCGGCTTAATTATTATCAATTTCTAAATCAAGGTTACTTTCTACATAACTTGAAACCACAGTTTGGCATTTTTTTCTAATGTGACATTATTTTCTATTACAGGCATCTTTAACATTCGGAAGGAAAGGAGCGATAGAGTTGCTGATAAGGCTGAGAACAAGAAACCCAGGTCGTATCGATCTTATATTTGTCCCATATGTGCAGTTGTAAGCAAAACATTTTCTGAACAAGAGACCGATAAAAAGCCAAAAGTATGGGAGGTCAAATGAAGAGGATGAAAGTTCTGATTCTGAAGCATCTATAACTTCTGAAATGAATATACCAAGCATCGATGACACTGAAGGTGCAGTATAGGAAGTAAAAGAGCCAGAATTTAGCAGATATTTAGAGGTTTTCAAGCAATACCTTATGAGTCATTCAGTTGAGAAGAATGGCAACTGTTATCTGTACGTCAGGGTGTCAGCATTATACCAATTTTTGCGATCTTCAATCTGTTGATAGTCTGTGGATGAAGAAGCATGCTTTAGTGAAGAAATATGAACCTGGAACTATCAGATCATACCTTTTGACATTGGGTCATTTCTTTGATTTCCTCATTCGATCCATGGTTACCCCTAACGTACCCAATACCTTGCCAGTTAACCAGGTGACTGTAGACCAACTTAGAGATAGTCGCGATGAAGTGGCAAAATGGCGTTCAGCGTTAAGGCCTGAAGAAGAGCTTAGGCAATATGATGTTAAGATGAAAGATGGGGGTAATCTTATCTCTAAAGAAGAGTTTTGTGCTGTTTTGAAAAGTCCATTTTACTTGGAAGTCATGAAAATGATCACAAAAATCAAAAGTACATATGAGAATAGAGCCAATGGCTACACGGTTACTCGTGATTCGTTTACCAATGTACGGGATAGCTTGTTTTTCAACTTGATCATAAGCAACATATCTCGATCTGGTGCTGTAGCCAATATGACGTTAGAGTACAGAAATGGTAAATATAGTCCGACTGGTCAATACGTTGTGTTAGTAAAGAAACACAAGACAGCTAGTAGATATGGGCCATGTCAAATAGTTGTTAAGAAAGAAGTGAAGGAATCATGTGATGTTTACGTGAACATCATAAGGAACGCTGTGCATGGAAAAAAGTCGTCATTCATGTTCATCACATGGTCTGGTTGTCAACTTGAATCTGGTGGGGTCAGCACACAATTAAATTCGTTCTTTTTGAAGTGCCTTCCTAATGATGATAGAAGTAAGAACATCAGTGCAACACTTGTGCGAAAGAGTCTGCTCACCATTTTTTATGATGAGCGGCCAGACATGAAAGAAGAATTAGGGCAGCTGATGAAGCACAACCCACAAACCGGATCTCGGTTTTATCATTTGACACGTTTGAGGAAAGAATGTGCTGCAACTTCTGAAAAAGTAGATGAAGTTTTATTCCATAGTGAAGCAGACGAAGAGAAGCTGGATAAAAAGCGAAGAATAGGAGATATTGAAAAAACAGCATCGAATGAGGAGGATGATAAATTCGAAAAAGATAGTGACCAAGATTATATCCTGAATGATGCCATTGAAAGTCGTAGGCATGTTTGGTCGATGGAAGAAGAGGAGGCACTTATTGATCTTTTTGGTGATACTGTTTTAGAAACGTGGCATATGCCTTTAATTCGTCAGGTATGTTTAATCTAGTCTGCTTTGTTTTGATGCTTAATTTGGTTTTAAATGTGGCAAATTGTATTAATCAATGAACAAAAAACTAATATGGCAAAATTTCTATGGAGGCTTGGAAAGGGTGTGGTTGTTTCTTTCATAACGTTCATTTAAAAATTGTTGATCAATTTTTTATAATAAAGCTTGCTTCCACAAATTAACTATTGAAAGGAATTTCATCAAAAAAATATATGACAAACTTCATCAGCTGAAAAGAACAGGAAGATTTGAAGGGGAAAAGGAAGAAGAACAGGTGATCCAATCTGAACAGGCTTCCAAAGCATCAAATAACGTTTCATTCCATCCAGATAAGAGTGTTAATTAAAGAACTGTTCAAGCGAGAAGTCCGTGGTAGTGGGTCTGTCACACTCAGTGGCGTAAAAAAAGTTCTGGACAACCATTTCACTGCTCGTCAACGATTGGCGCAATTTACCGATAACCAAATTGTAGCTAAAGTGTGATACGAAAGGCAGCGGTACCGGCTTAACAATCGCAAGAAGATCAAGATCAATACGATAACGAAAGATGGTATACAGACAGAAACGATTATTTACGATGTGGGCAATGTAATGAAAAAGTATGTAATGACGAGTACAATATCTGTACAAAATATTTTTGTGGGCGATATAAAGAATTTTTAACTGACGTTGACACAATAGGTTATGATTTATGTAAGAAATGTTTGTACGAAACATGCCCATTAACTGTAAACATTTCAATAACGGAAGACGATTGTATATGTTATAAACATAAAATATAATAGATGAACTGCCAAGAAATAGTTATTACTGTATTTTTAATTGTTTGGTTTGTCATTTTATTTGCTGTATGGTTATAAAAAAACAACGTCATTTACACGAAACAAGACGATAAACGAGCTGTTAAGAAATAATGCGCAGTGGTTTTATAAAAGCATAACGTAAATGTCGTAGTGCACGTCGAAATCGACGACGAAAACAATAGAAGTGTGGGTTTCTTGGTGCATTACTTGGACTGGCATTACCAGTAGTGTCAACTTTATTAAATAAATGAAAATAAAAAAAAATTAATAATTTTAAACGAAATGAAGAAAAGAAAACATCGTGGTGGTTTTTTTGATTGGAAGCCATGGTATTTACAAAAAGGTTGTGGTACCTATCGTAAACATTATCGTCGTTATCAACATCATAGACAACGACAAAAAGGCGGATGGATGTCAGTAAAAACTAATTTTTTTAATTAAAATAAGAAATTTATTTGCATCAAGACTTGATATTTTCAGAATTATTTAAAAGAGACAACACTAGATTTTAATTAACGTGCCGCTTGTAACCCGTTAGTAGCCAGTCGAAATAAAGTCATTGTTTCAAACAACTTGTTATTTATTATTTTTATTTTTAATAAATACAATTTTATAAAAATTTCGTCTTTTCATTTACCAACGTGCTATTTATTTACTAGTATCCTGGGTAAAAACTTTTTAACGAACTTAACTTCGAAAAGGATGGGTCAAAATCGTCTTTCCCGTGAACGATCCCCGTGACAAAAAAATAAATCACAGAATCGCAACTCAAAAGTATACCCATGTTGTAGAGCTCGAAAAACTGATCAAAAAAGTGTAAGGGATCGTTTCGCTACGATCAACCGAAGATTTTGATGACGTCATATCCGCAGTACCAAATTGAATTTAGGCCCAAATTTTGCGTCACCCCATCACCCGTATCGCTGACCCTAAAAAACGTCAGTTATCCCTATTGGTTCTCGAGATATTTCCCCAAAAACGTCGCGTTCGATTGGGGATGCAATGCAATGGTTCCCCCGTGATAAGATAAAAAAACTGACGTCAAATGATGCCACGTGCTTTTGGAATGATCGTGAAAAAAGTGTCTCTCGCCTCTACGTGGTTTTACGCGCACATAAGAGGACGATGACCGTAAAAATTAAACAAATATATCACTCTCTAAAATAAAAGTGGGATGCACAACACGGATTATTATAATAAGATCAATTACAAGTTTATTGCAACTACTATTTACGTTCTCATTAAATATTTATAATCTATCAACACCTAACTTGTTACCATTTCTTTTTATGAGGTTACACTAGGTACCAATCTCTTTTTTGACAACTGGACAACTAGTTAGCAATCTTTTTTAACTAGGTACCAAACTCTTTTCACTCGGGTCCAGATTACTTTTTTGGTCATATTTTCAAACTACTATTTTCTTTGTTTCAAAAAACAATAGGGTCCATTGTTCTCAAAACTTCGGAATTTCTTATGTAAATAGCGGCACGCTTTCATCTTTCAACCCCCTCCTACCAACTATCATCATCAATAATTTCTGATAAATTTATCAGAAAGTTACTGATTGGAAAACAATAAATCTAATCAGTAATTCGTTCGATTTATCAGTAATTCGTTCGATGAATCAGTAGTTATTGATAAAATAATCAGCAAGAACTGATAAATAATCAGTAATACTGATTCATCAAACGAATTACTGATAAATCAAACGAATTACTTATTAATTTATCAGTAATATCACTTGTTCTGATTTTCCCTCAAACCGTCACATATATATAATATTTTTAAATATATTTGATTTGACAATTTGGTTGACAAGTTTTCGATGGTCATGTAACTTACTTGTGTTACTTGTGTGCATATTCGAACGTCTTGTTCAGGTAAGATTCTTCATAAATCACGCCTCATGTCTCCTGATAAATCTTCCAAAAAATTTTTCATATGTAAGATTGAATTACACCCTGTGTAACCATGAATTTGGATTTCATCTGTGATAGACTTGAGGTGTGTGTTGAGGGCATTTTTGAATTGGTCAATTGAAATATTTTTCAAGTTTCTGATGCTCTTTGGCATGGCATTAAAAAGTTTTGCACCTTGCACAGCAAGGGAACTATCTCTGAGTCTTGATATTTGATTCTTTGAGATAGATAATGAACACATCCGGCCCAGCCATGGGTTTTCAGTGGACTTTATACTGTTGTTCACATTTGGTACCATATTTTCAAGATATTTCAAATATAAATTATGCGATATCTTTCCTTTCGCCTTTGAAGTGAAATTTTCGTTTGTTTCAGACACTCCCAATAGTTACTTGAGGTGCTGATTCTTCTTAAAAATGAATTTTGAATATTTTCAAGTATCTGAATGAGACCAACTGCAATTGGACTCCATAGAATGGAGCAATATTCTATAATTGGTATGACCAATGATTTATATAGGGCAATCATACAATTGCAGGACTGTGATGAAAAGGTGCGTAGAATCCAAGATGTTAGATTTTTGGCTTTTTCATCAATCATGGTTGTTACTTGTTCTTTAAATGTGCAATCCTTATCCTTAAGGATTCCTAGGTCTTTTACAACATCTTTATTTTCAATCAGTGTGCCTGATGGCAAAATGTAGTTTGTTTGTTCTTTAATGAGCTTGTTTGGTCCACAGTGCAAAAGCTCAAATTTTACATCATTCAGTTTCATATTATTTTCATTTGTCCAAGGGTAAATTTGTTCCAAATCTTCTTGAAGTAATCATACATCTTCATAAGTTTTAACCTGTTTGTCGCTCTTGTGTCATCAGCAAAAGACTTGACCAAACTATGTGAGACATCCTTGTTGATGTCACCAATCAAAATCAGGAATATCAAAGGGCCCAAACTCTTCCTTGGAGAACTCCTGACACAACATTCTGTGGTTTTGATTTTACACTATTTACCAACACAGTTTGTTTTCTCCCAGTTAAAAAAGACTTTAGCCATTGGAGGATTTGCCCAGTAACTCCCAGCCATTTTATCTTTTGAAGTGCAATTCCATGATCGATATTATCAAAGGCTTTAGAAAAGTCTAGGTATACAACATCAGCATTTTGCGTCTTCATCAAGAATATTCAATACCAGATCATATTGTTTCGAAAGTTGCCTTAAAAGCATGACCGTCCATCTCTGAATCCAAGCTGATTTGGGTTGAAGAGGTTTTTTTGGTATGTATTTAACAATGTGTGATCTGAGTACTTTTTTGAAGATCTTAATCACATGAGATGTTAGGGCTATAGGTCTGTAGTTTGCTGCTAGTGATCTGCTTCCTCCTTTGTGGATTGGAGTGATTGTGCAGCTTCTTAATTCGTATGGGACTATTCCCTTTTCCATACTTTTCTTCCACAGGATACAGAGAGGTGTCGAGGGTTCTTCTTTGCATTGTTTCAACAATAATCCAGGAAATGATGATGATGATGATGGTGATGCTGCCAAACACCAACTCCAACGACTGCAAAGGGTACAAAACGCTGCTGCCAGCTTTGTAATGAAGCGCCGTGCCAAATCAACGGCGTCATCAACTTGAAGTGTTTACCGATCACTGAAAGCATTGATATGGCCCTGGCAAAAGTTCCACATAATGCCGTTTACAATGCAGATTGACCCGCTTACCTTTGACTGTTCAAAGCACCTCCGCGAAACAGGGAATTGCAATCTACTGCTACATGTACGATATTGAAAACAATAGTCGCCTGAATGGTACCTTTAAACATGAGGGTGCGAGGTGTTTTAACAAATTACCCACTAATATAAAGAAAATCAACTAGATAAAAAATTTTGGTATTAGATGCCGAAATTATTATTTTGATAAAGCTCATGCTAGAGTGCTTAACCTATCGTGAAACGTAGTTATGGCAAAGAAGATTTTATCTTTTTTATAATTATTACCTACTATTTTTTATTTAGTATAGGGTTTATCTTGTACACAGCAAATACACTACTTTATAACTTCTGACCAATATTGTTATTATATTATAACCAATACTAGTATCCCGGGTAAAAACTTTTTACCGAACTTAACTTCGAAAACATTAGGTCAAATCCACCATTTCCGTGTACGTACCCCGTGACGAAAAAATAAATCATAGAATCGCAACTCAAAAACATCCCAGGCGGCGTCACTCGCCACCCATGTTCAGTATGCGTTGTGTTGTGAAATTTAACTCGTGTAAAAGTTTCTACAGGCATTAATTTTTTAATTCATTTCTTACATTCAGAAGATTAAAAACAGAAACAAATAGCAACATGGCTCAGAATAATATATCTATACGCAGAAGAGAAGTAACTTTAATGTAAAAAAATGGCAATATATAACACAGAACTGTTTAGCCAGACATACGAAACCAAACATTACAAAATGTTTATTCAAAACAAATTGATACCTTCCAACTTTTTCTTTTGTTCCAAAGTTACTACTCGACTGCAACCATTAATGAATTTTTGAAATGATATGTAGTCTGTTCTTCCCAAAACCATCAACGTCATGATTAAAACCATGAGTTTCATTTCTTTATGCTTTTTTTATTATTACCTAAAAAATTAATACTTGACTTGTAATACCGAAAACCTAATCATACTATAACAATATTGAAATAAAAAATAAAACAAAAAGAAAGAAAAACAAAAAGAAAATTCAAGTACGCATTTATCCTAAAGATAACAATTAAAAACAAAATTTGGTCTATAAAGTCAACCGATACTGTGAGTCAATACGGGTTCACTCAACACTGGAGCTGAACAGAATAAAGACTTTTACCTGGCATACACAACCAAACATCAAATTAATAAAAATAATTGAAACAACAAAATGCCCTACTTTGACCAAAACCATAATTGAATACCCAGAAGATATTAAAAGCAACAAATAAAAACATAATGCTAAACTTATATACCTAGCAAGTATGTATGTAGCAATTAACATAACACAAAATAATGAATGCCGTAAACAAATATAAACTGAAGACCGACTGGTAGCCTTGTGGTAGAGTGCTCGCTTCCTGTTCGGGAGGTCGTGGGTTCAATCCCCGACCGAGTCATGCCAGCGACTATAACAGTGTGAATCAATCCTCTCTGCTTAGCACTCAGCAAGAGAGTAGGAATGATGTCTAGGGTGGTTGTCTAGTTGAGCGGTTACTGTCATTACAGCTTCCGTAGCCCAAATGGGGGCTTTAAATGCTCTAGGACCTCCTTCGCAGGACCCTCATTGATAACAGTACCTTAAGGAACTGAAGAGGCTATCCTGGGTAAACATTCCTAAATAAATAAATAAATAAATAAGAAAAATATACCCCAGCAATACTTCTTTTTTGTAGTACAATCGCAATGAAATACATAATCCATTCTTCTCTTAAATAACCTTCTCAACATACCATGTGTTTCATTTATACATTTATAAATTTCGTTTATAAATAGCTACACTTTTTCTTTTCTGACCTAAAAGAAAAAGACTTCAGTAAAGAACAGCTACAATACTTACTACTACTGCAACCATATTTAAGCAAACCAAAACAAAAGGCATAAATGGCTGGCAGAAAGGCATGCAGACAAAGCATCAAACATCGTCAATAGATACAATTTTACAGCATAACACGTTCCCTACTTCCACAGCCATGAGAAAGGAAAACAGTCATAGCTGTGGGACCATTTTTAATTGATCTGTAAATAAATAAATCAAATCAAATCTTCTTTGCTAACTATAAAAATAATAATAGCGCGCGTTACCAAAACAAATTACTCTCGTCTTCGATTCGACTAAACGAAAGAACTCATATAATAAGATATCTATTCAAAGCTATAGTATTTAATCTTTCAAAACTAAATTAAAACCATTCCTTACTGTGTAAATAAACATCATTTTGTTCTGCATTTCTTCACTACACTTTCTTCTGTATAGCGATATTTGATAACTAAAACGTAAACAAACATTTAAATACATTTAAATACAAATGCATATACCTAACTTGTTCTTTTATGAAAATAAAATAAAAGCTTTATAATAATACCTTTTGTTCGTTCGATCTTTCTGCAGCTAATTTTTAAAAACTTCACTGCACTTCTTCTGTATATCTAAACAAACATTGTAAACAAACAACTAACTCACTTACACGTGCTACCCGATAATAAAACGTTTTATAATAATAACAATACCTTCGTGCATACAAACCTGTGTTTCTTCGTCAGTTTTTTCGTCGATTTGCTGCCTAAAACAATCAAATTTAAATAGAAATATTCGTATACAAAAAGAAACACGTCTTCTTCGCGAAGTTTCTTGCTCACGAAATGATCGTTGACAAATTTCGAACGAAGAAATTGCATTGCTCGCACTCCTCCAAAGACGTTTTTCGGCTGATTTCCACTGCGCAAACCAAAAATAACAAAACGGAGGAGCATATACTAATCGCGGAAAATCAAAAAAAGTGTCTGTCACTTCTGCGTGGTTTTACGACGAAAAGGGAAAAAATAAGAAGGTTTTGACCGTGAAAAAAAACAAATATATCACTCTCTAAAATAAAAGTGGGATGCACAAAGCGAATTAGTATAATAAGATTATTTTTGGAGACAATGTATCGATGAAAAAAAACCAAAAAATAATCAGGTCCAGGAGCAGAATTTTGAGATAATTCATTAATGGCTTTGATTAGATCATCTTATGTGACAAGAACATTTGAAATGTCATTAATATCTTTTTCGTTATCATTTTTGAGTGACTCATCTTTGTTTATGGATCGTGGTTTACTTTAACGTGTTGGATGGACAAGATTTCTGCCATTTCTTTGTTTCTTTGTGTCAGATCACCATGTTCGTTCAAAAGAGGTCCAATTTTTGACTTCATCTTTGTTTTCTTTTTCGCGTAAGAAAAGAAATATTTCGAGTTGAGTCTATGGCCTTATTTTCAGCGTAATGTTTTGATTCCTGGAACGATTTTTGTAAATCCTTCTCCATTTGTAGAAGTTCCTGTCTTGATTCGGCGTTCCTTGATTGGGAGGTCATTTTGATAATTGCTTTGTAATTTTCCTTCTCCTTTTAGTGAGTGAGCTCCGATATCTCTCAACTTTTGACTTTCCCTGGGAGTGTTTGGTTGTTCTACCAGGGATTCTTCTTCTGCATGCTTCATAACATGTAGTTGAAGTTGGTTAGAATTTCTTGTTTGTCATCATTGAGTTCTTCTTTCCAGTTGATTTGGCTTAGATCGTTTTTCAGCATATTCCACTCCATTTCATTTGAGAAGAAGTTTAGCGCATTGAATTTTGAGGGCTTCTGGTTGATCATTGTCGTAGACAGAATCTTTAACCTTGAGACTAGTTGATACCATGACAATACCATGATGCGAAGTGCTTTGAAGTACAATTAAGCAATCATGTAATAGATTTTAATTGTATGTAAAAAGAAGGTCTAGGATGTTGCTATCTCTGTGAGTCGTTGAAGTGACGTATTGTGACATGAATATTTTTCATTACAGAAGTCTTTTAGTGCATTCAGCACTGTTCTTTCTTCAATAGAGCATCCAGGTTTGGGCAGTCCATCAGGCCAGGTTGACTTTGGAAGGTTAAAATCTCCACCAAATGTTATGGTTGGGACAGGTTCCAAGGCTGAAAGGGCTAATTTTGCTCTTTTCAATGGTGTAATGAAATCATTAGTTGTTGACGGATTCCCATTGGCTTTGTCATCCGGCTGTCTGTATATCACTAATAATGCCAAGTTTTCAATGATAGAGTACACACAAAGAATCTATACACGACGAGTGAGATAAGATTACTTCACATGAGGCAGCTATGTGTTCTCTTACATAGAAGCAGATTCCCCCCTGTAAATCTACCTCTTTTTTTCTCTTTCTTGATGAGTTGCACTTAAACAAAGTGAAACCTTCTGCTTCCTTGTGATTATTGATCCATGTTTCTGATAGGCCAACAAATAGTAAATCTTTATGACATTATAATTGTTTTCAATAAAAGGAACCTTGCTGGCTACAGTTTGGGGATATAATCCTTGTACGTTACAAAAATGCAAAACTGTTGATTATTGATTGGATTGGATTGGGTTGAAGTTGGTTTGAAAAGGAATCTGTATATGTGATCTGGGTAATTGTATGGTTTTCATTGGATATGGTTGAGGAAGTGAGTTGGAGAGAGGAGCTTGGTGTGTCTACTGAAGTTGTTGTATTTGATTTTACATTGAGTCAATTCTTTGATTCAATGTATCCAGTATTTCTTCCTTCAGTAGACGAACCTACCTCTAAAAAATGATCAGGTTCAGAGGGTTTTCTTGCTTCAACATTGTTTGGTTATTATTGTGTGTTGTTGTTGTGTGTAACAGTATTTTTGATCTTTTAGTCTCTTTTAGTCTCTTTGATGTGGGCAAAACGACACAATTCAGAAAAATATTCCCCTTCGCGGATTGAATCAAAACACATTTTCGGATGAACGTCCTTACACTTTTTTCCTTGGGTACATCCTCTTTGTTTATTTATACCATGTTGAGTGAATTTTCGACACATCTTTGGGTGAGAAAATTGGCATTCTCTTCCTTTCAATCCGTGCTTGCAGATTCCATTTTTATAGAAACGACAGATATAGTTATGCTTTTTAGGATCATCAGTTCTGTCGTGTGCAGAATGTTCGATCCTTGTATCAGCATTTTCTTCTCCAATCTCGTCTAGATCCTGTGGTATTGGGACGATGTCATCTGGGGCCCCATCCATCATTTTCCGGTCTAGCACCATTGTCCTGACCCAGCAGCATACCAGCTGCCACCGGCTGTTTAAGTCTGTTGTTGCCTTCTTTCTCACTTGGAATAGTGTTTGGATTGCAGTGCACAAAAAAGATTCCAGGTAAATTTAAAGGGTTATACATTTTTTCAGTGCAGGAGAAAACAGCAAACAGAAAGTGCTCCCAGTGCATCCAGTAATCAGTTCCTAGACACTTCCACTTCACTAGAGTTAAAGCTGGGTGAGACTAGTAGTGCTGATGAATTTAGCTCTAAGAATGATAAACGTTTCCAGTCAATTTGGTCAATTTGTTGATAAAGATTTTACTTAATTTTTGTTCTTGTAAAATGTAAAAAAGCCTTGTGTTGTATTGAAATCTTATAAGTTATAATAAGTAACAATGAAACAAAATACGTTCTTTAAGTTTGAGAGGGTGTGGTTTTAACCAATCTTGAGGGGAAAAAATTTCAAAATTTTTTCTGGCGCGTCCGACCCAACCATGGCGGGTCCTCCTACGTCACTAATTATATATGGCCGTGTCGACAGCCCTGCTAAGTCTTAAGTAGTTGTGTAAAAGGTGTCTGTCCTTGTTCAACAATGTTGACAACGCCCTGTTTGACGATTGTAAGGTATATATTTGTGTGTTTTATAGTCTGTTCTTGTTGACAGCAACCAGTTTGTGTGAGTGATATCCTGTCCTTGTTGACAGTTTTAGTCATAAGTTTGTCTGTCCTTGTTGACAGCAGTACAATTTAGGTCAAAGTTAGGCTGTCCTTGCCGACAGCAGTATCATTTAAGTCACGAGTTAGTCTGTCCTTGTTGACAGCAGTACAATTTACATTTCCTGTCCTAGTTGACAGTTCTTTGGTGTGATAGCCCTTGTTGGCAATCAGCAATTTATTTTACGAATGCACCACTTGGATATTCCCCAATTCGGTCAAATACTTGTTCTTATTGAGTCTTAGCCCATGCCAAAAAAAGTCAGGATGTTGGGTTCTGTATTATGAGAGGCAACCCTGTTATAAAAAACCCAAATTGATGCAAAGTATTTATTCTTCCAGAAGTTTAACTTAATCAAGTAAATTTAAGTAAAGGAAAATTAAATGCAAATATTAATAAATAAAATAAAGATCTTATCATCTATGTTATACAGTGGCTATTCTCTCTTTAGAGCATTTATAACTGCAAGTTTGTACTGAACTGAATGCCACTATGTTTATACTTTGTCTGTGTATTTACTCAGTTTTATTTATAGGTGGGTGAAGTTTATGGAAGGCCGATGATGACTGGTCACCTAAGAGCAAAAGGTCTAATAGTGTCTGAAAGTAGAGTAGGAAACGCCTTGAAAGCTATAAATCCCACAGCTCAAAATAAAAGAAAAGAAATGCAGGAAGAATTTTGAATCCGAAAGTTTACCATGCAGACTATTTTGGTCATAAACTTCATGTGGACTGGAATGAAAAATTAGTCATGTATGGTGTCACTCATGTTTGTGCTCGTGATGGTCACACTGGTCTCATTGTAGCTTATGCTACTATGCCAATTAAGAACAATTGCACAATTTATGAAGAAATATACAGTACTATAAAAATTGCAATGCTTTCTGATGACAAATAGGGAGGCATTATAGTTTGCAAGACAAACAGTTTTTCTTTCTGTGCATGAAAGTTAGTAGAACAGTACAAAATAAAGATTTACAATGTTGGGATAGGCTACAATGTTGGGATAGGCTATCTCTTCAGTCATAGCCATCAGTCTGAATTAATATGGATTTAGTTGACAATTTTCACTGTAGTAATTGAGCTAATTTAGTGAACACAACTGTTTACACTTTACACATCTTGTGATTATGCAGTTTGAAAAGGCTATAAGAACCATTGAAACAAAGATACAACTAAACATGCTATTATTTCACTGTTACCCTGTTGAGTTTAAAATTACCTTTTCTTTAGAAACTAGTTACCCGCATAAAAGTTTTTTACGACTAATAATTTTGAAAAAGATGTGGCGCATTCCCCATGTGTGTTACGAAATTTTAATTAAGGAATCATGACTCATCAGTGTCACCATGTTGTAGAGCTCGAAAAACTGATCGAAAAATGTATTGAATCGTTTCACTACGATCAACCGTTGCAGAGATATCGTCGATCAAAGATTTTGATGACGTCATAGCCGCAGTACCAAATAAAATTTAGTCCCAAATTTTGCATCACCATGTCAGTTATCCCCATTGGTTCTCGAGATATTTCTCCTAAAACGTTGTGTTCTACTGGGGATTCAATGCAATGGTTCCCTGTGATCATAAAAAAAACTGACGTCAAATGCCACATGCTATTATACTAATCTTGAATGTGTCTTGTGTGGTCTAACTGCCGCTATATTACCACGATTGAGAAGATTTTGGCCGTAAATTAAAAAAAAAAACACAGCACTCTCTAAGTTAAATGTGTTGCACACGATTGCGGATTATTATGATAAGAACTCTTTTGAGCTGCTTTTGACCTTGGCGTATTTTACTTTCGAGCGCACATTTTTTCTTTCTCTTTTGCTAAATTTTATATCAGCCAATATTGTTTCAGTGGATTGCCACCCATGTTCAGATTGCATTGTGTCGCAGAATTTAACTTGTGTAAAAGATTTTTTAATTTTTTAATTCATTTCTAACATTCAGAAGATTTGAAACAGAAATAAACAGCAATACATCTCAGAATATACATTTATACGCAGAAGAGAAGTAACTTTAATGTAAAAAATGTCAATATATAACACAGAACTGTTTACCCAGACATACAAAACCAAACATTGAATAACATTATACAAAAATGTTAATTCAAAACAAATTGATACTGCAATCATAAATGAATTTTGAAATGATATATAGTCTGTTCTTCTCAAAACCATCAACATCATGATTAAAACCATGAGTTTCATTTCTTTATGCTTTTTTATTATTGCCTAAAAGAATAATATTTCAATTGTTATACCGAAAATAAAAAAACCCAAAAAGAAACAAAAAACAAAAAGGAAATTCAAGTACGCATTTATCCTAAAAACAATAACTTAAAACACAAATTTACCCATAAGATAAAAAGTAACAAATAAAAACATAATGCCAAACTTATACACCCAGGCAATCATATACCATAACACAAAATAATGCATAAATTTGATAAAATGTAGACTGAAAAAAAATCCATCCAATAATGATTCTTTTTTGTAGGACATAATTCATAATTTAACCATGTGCTTAATTTCTTTAATGGTTATATACACTTTTTCTTTTCTGACCTAATAAAAGAAAATATTTCAGTTGAAGAACAGCTAAAATAATCACAATCATTGCAACCATATTGAAGCAAACAAAAACAAAAGTTGACTGGAAGACAGCCAGATAGACAAAGTATCAAGCCTCTTAAATTGTATAAAATCTAGTAAAAATCTAGTAAATCTAGTAAAAGGCAGACATGGTTAGGTGAAATGAGACAGCATCTGACACTCCCCCATTTCCACAGCCATGAGAACCATTTTTGATTGATTTGTAAATAAATAAATTACGGCGCGCGTTACCAAAACAAATTTCGTTCGTTCCACGTTCCTTTTCATCCAGCATCCAGTTTTTATTCAGCGAAGATACATACTAAATGATAGAATAACTCATTATTCATAATTCCAAACTCAATCTTTCGAAACTAAATTAAAATGAAAACCATTCGTTAAGGGTAATGGAACATCTTTTTTTTTTCTGCATTTCTTCACTGCACTTTCTTCTGTATAGCCATAACTAAAACGTAAACAAAAATTTAAATACATACACATTGGTTACCTGTTATTTTATTAATCTAAAACAAAGAAAATAAAATGTTGAAACATGTGCTGAATGTATACTGGTTATTTGTTATTCCTTTTCCACATAAAAACCGTTTCAGTATGATTTTATATAATACATACATAATAAACATAATACATTTACTTACGTTCTTTAATTAATCTAAAAAAGAAAAACTAAAAAAGAAAAGCAAAAAGTTAAGCAATAAACGTTTTATAATAATACCTTCGTACAGACCTGTTCGTTCGTCAAACGATTAATGAAAATGGATTTCATCTCAACAAACATCGTCGCTATAGTTTATCCGATTTGGGCAACCAATAAAAACAGCGAAACAGTGATCACATGTCAAAACAAATGATCGTTGGATAGCAGTGGAAGAGTTTCTTCAATGGTTGGACTGCCGCGATATGACCACGATTAAGAAGATTTTGACCATTACAAAAACAAAAACAAAGCACTCTCTAATTTAAATGTGTTGCACACGATTGCTGATTATTATAAGATGCATTGATAAATTATGGGTTATGGGACCAAATTAGAGTTGATGGTGGGAAAGAGTTTGTGTTGATGTGTTACATGCAAGAGATGCTAGGAGACCGAAGAAGAAATCAATCTATAGTTCCTTTCAAAGCTACAAAATCTACTGATGTATGTGCCATTGTTGATATGGGCTCTGATTATATCTTTTGTTGTGTGTAGTGAATCCAGTTGAAAGTATATGTGCATCCTCATCAGATGTACTAACTACTAGTACATCTGGTAGCTACATACTTAATGTTTTAAAATTTTGAATAAACATAAGAAGGAACAAGCTTTAGGTACTTTGTGTTATATTATTCAATCTACTATTTGATGTACTATTTGTAACCTATTTAACTTTTAAGAACCACATCATTGACCGAATTTGGGTGGAGGTTAACTCATGAGTCAACTATCCAATGAAACAGCTGCTGAATAAGATGGTCCTGAAAGAAACAATTGACATGACGAATGAAAAAGTTAAATTTTGTGTTTCTTTTGTGACAAGACATGTATGCTATGAAGAGTTGAAAGTATTTGTTAATTTTTTTTTTTTTTTAATGAGTTGCTCCTTGCAATGCCGAAGCCACTACTAGGCAGAAAGCTACAAGATGAGAAAAGGAAGAAGAGTTATAAAGACAGATGAGAGGGATGAGAAAATGAAGAAGAGTTATAAAGACAGAACAAGGTGGCAGTAAACCTTGGATTTAAAAGATTGTAGATCATACTCAGCAGGTAAACAACTATGAGGGAGAGAATTCCAGAAGCGAGCAGTCCGAGGGAAAAAGCTAGATGAACAAAAGTTGGGACCTGAACAAAGGATGAGAATTCGAAGAGAGGGGAGTGATCCGAGGGAAAGTCTTAGGAGAAGGAGTCAGTTGATGCAAGTCATCCGAACAATGCCCATGAAAATATTTATAGAAAAGAGACAGGGAAGCAACGTTTCTCCGATGTGAGAGGGGGTGAAGATTAGCACAAAGATCAGGGCCAACTAAGTTAACTAAGCGCTTCTGAATACGATCGAGAAGATGAAGACAAGGAGCAGAGGCTCCAGCCCAAAGGTGGCAGCAGAACTCAAGACAAGGGCAAATAGTGGCCTTAAACATGTAAATGATAGCCTTAGCCGAAAGTAAGTGACAGATCCGAAAAAGTGAGCCAACTTTCATAGCAGCAGATTTAGCAATGGACTCGATATAAGAATTCCATGTGAAATTCTTTGTGAAGGTTAAACCTAAAAGACGAACCTGAGATGACTCTGCAAGCTCACTTCCATTCATAAGAACAGAAGGAATTACAGGGTCCCTATAACGATTAATAGAGAGAAGCTTAGTTTTCGAAGCATTGAAGGAAACCAACCATTTCTGACCCCATTCAACTACTGTCCTAAGATCTAAGATCATTAATGCTTGGAACCATCACCGAATCAGAGGTTTATTTAGGTCAGGGAAAGTCATGGAAAATTTCCATAAGAATGTTTATAACAGTGTGTCTATTACTGACTTTGTTCAATGATAATTTTGTTTTTTTCGTTTCAGCGTTAACTAACATAGTATCGTATCTTATTGGATCTTAATTTAAAATGTGTTTTTTCTTTCTCTAGCTTGTAAATTGATACTTCTGAATGTGCAATCTCGACTCCATGGCAGTTTAAGTAGGCAATTTAAGTCAGGGAAACAGGATGTTTTTAGAGACAAGTCAGGAAACATTATATGAACCCTATAACATACTATATTATTCTTTATTCTACAATAATATCATATTATGTAAAATGTTTTGTTAATAATTTGTTAACATGTGAATAGTGAATAAATACATGCTTTGTTCATAGATAAAGGCATTCCAATGGAATTGATGGAAAGAAATAATCAGACAGTCAAACTGCATGATGACGAGATACCGTTAGTGGATGATGCTGTGAGGCAGTATGCAGCAGCCAAAGGTGAACTGAAAGAGTTCAGTCCGTTTGGAAAAGATCAATTAGGGGAACGCTGGAACCTTGCGGAAGAAAGATCTGTAGCGTTTTTACAGTATTTCAAGTTTGACTTGATTTATCAGGATTGTTTGAAAGGAGGAACATTGCTACAAGATGCAATTTTGTACTATTTGTATCTAACAGATTATTATACAACTGTAGTCTATATATTAATAGCCGATTCTCCGTCTGTTTGTTTGTTTGTTTGTTTGTCTGTCACGTGAAATTATTTCTTTTTTTGTGTGCGACGTGAGTTCGAAGCAAATACATTGCAACCCCAATCGAACGTGACTTTTTTTGGCTGATGAACTAATAAGAATAACGTTTTGTTTTTATATTCCACGTTGACTTGGCTTTGAAAACTGTACATCAACTAAATACCAAGAAACTAACTGATTAAACATTTTGGACAAAAAACAGCAGTGGCAGAACGTGGCAGCATATGTTCGGTTTGCCACTAACTCTTGCGTGACTGTCTGAGACGGGTGAACTTTTTTTTTGAGCAATCAAAATGTTTAAAAACCGATAGGTAAAAAAAGAGTATCATATCAAAACTTTGCTTTTCTTTTAATAAATTAATGTCTTCTTTTAATTGTTAAGCGTTCTGATCGAACGTTTTTTATTCTATTTATTCATTTAGCACGTGCCTTTTTTCTCTCCTCCGTGTGAACTTTTTAAGAAGAGAAACCATTTTCCCCCTGTTTGATATCACCCATGTTAGAGTGCGTAACTTTTTTAAAACAAAAGCTAATAAAAAGTTGAAGTTTTCTCTCCCTAGGTTTTGAGTGTATTGTTACACTGATAAAAGATTGGTTTTACCAGAGGTTGTGACTTCGAATCTGCTTCTGGTTGAACACAAGTTATACGAGCCGTTTATAAGGAAATTTGACGTTTATTGATACAGTGATACAGTGCAGGTGGACATGGGCGGCGAGCGACACCACCTTGGCGGCTAGTTAAATTGTTATAAACCTACTTTTAGTATTCTATACAAAGAAACTCTGCTTTGACAACTGACTTACGAGAAAAGGTCTTCTGAAATTAGCTTAATTTCCTGGCTTTTCTTTTCCTCTAGAGCATATTTTACTAATTTAATACAAACTGTAATTAAGCTATGATAAGTAAACAAAATTAGCAATACCGTTCAAGTTACCAAAACTAAAGGTAAAAGGAATTCTGATTATTATTATAATTTTGATAACTTAGCTCGGAAATATGTTGTTAACTAACTCTAAGTATAAAACAAACTGTATTGATTTTTATGTCTCCTGCCTCAGAAATGAGGTCAATAGTCAAGTGGAGAAATATTTTAATCTAGATTGGCATGCTTGGACCTCAGATATTGTGACTTTTGATAGTGTCATTGTCTCAGGCACTTTGGATAATTATTTCTTGTTTGTTGCTGAAATATTTTTTCAGTGCACAAAACAAAACACAACTCCTTGTAATTTCTTCCTATTTCTCCTTATGATATCTTGTTTTATTTTATTTTATGAGAAGATTCAGGCTTTTCCTTTGCTTAAATTTATTGCGCAATTGTAAGTTTATTTATTTTTATTTTTTAATTTTTGATGAAGAAAACACTCATTTTCGAAGATACTGACTTTTCGTAATTCGAAATATATCTTCTTTTCCCCTGATGATATGAACAGGTAATCCTTTGAAAGTGCGAAATCATCGAACTGGTGGTGTTGTCTATGTGTGCACAATGTATTTATTCGTTACGTTTATTAAGAGTGATTACACCTGTACTTACCCAGTTAAAATGTAAAATCGATAGGAAATTGAGAGGAGTTTTTGTTACCTTTTACAAAAGAAAGGCAATTTTAGAATTTGATATTCTTAACACGATATTTATATTTCTGTTGGATATATCCATACGAAATAAGGAGAACATATATCGTCGGGGAGAAAGTTTGGCGGATTTGACTTTGCATCGACAAATTAAAATCCCAACAAATATTTCAGGTTTTTTTATCCGACAAATTTAATTTTTAATGCAGCCATCACACTATGATCTTATGTAGCACGTGCTATTTGTGTACTGTAGATAGTCATCATTTCCCTTTGAGAAAACTCACTCTGTTGTTATCAGTGCCTAGAAGGGCAGGCATCGTTGATGCTGTCAACAACGGCTCTGCACCTGCGCTCAATCTATCCTTTTCCAAAACATCGCTCCTCTACCGAAAGGTACAAATGACGTCAGAGAAAGTGAAACTATTTGACGTTAAATACAAAGATGGTAACTGCAATAGAAAACCTTCGATTTTATTATCGATGACGCTGAGGAATGACTTCCTTTCTTTGTTATCATTTGTTGGTGAAAACTTCTTAAATTCATTGAAATTTTTTGCACTATAATTGTTTAGTCGTCAATTTAAAATTTCATTCCGCCAAAGTTTGTTCCCCTAAGGTAAGAAACAAATTGATGATCTTTTCGGGAAAGAGATCATTGATAATTTTGTGTACTCAAAAAAACACCAAAAGATTAAAAATTTGTCATCAAATCTATAAAAATCTTTTATCTGCTGATGGTTTCACAAAATAAAACTTTCAAATTAGCTTAATCGAAAATGATATGGAACGCTGAAGTTATGGAACACTTGAGTGATTGAAAAGTTTTTTAACAAATTCCTGAAAGGCTTTTACGTCCAGGACTTTTATGCCATTTTTAGAACATATTTCGGAAATATGCGGCAGTTCACAGTTTAACTTTTGGTACCTCTGTCCTTTTGGGATCATTTAAGACATCAGCGAAGAGTTGTAATTTTACTCGTGAAAACAGATTCTTTCACACATTTTTTAAAGCACATCTTTTAAAGCTTTTGATAATTCACACTTTGAACAGAAAACTTTAGTTACTGTTTTTTAAGGCGGTGTTCTTCTAGAAAATTATCCGTGGACAGGAACAGAAAATAAATAATCTGATTGGCTTATTTTGTTTCTTTGTTTGGAACAAACACTAAAAACTTTTACTAGTTACTAGTCTTTTCCATGCCTGTCTGCGGAACATTCAGCAAAAATTGAAACGAGTTCAACTTTTTCCGTTTTCCCCTTCCTCACAGATATTATACTGGTTGCGGTAGATGGAAAATGATTCAAATGTAAATAAATGTGGATGGTCGAATAAACTTGTCTTTCTAGGCTTTTTTCTTCAAATTCATTCATTCATTCATTCATATTTATTTGATATGTAGGTTAAAAGAATACAGTTACAAACTGATGTGGACCTACAAAATAAAAATAAGCTAAAAACATTGATAAAAACATGATACAATGTAATATACTATAAAAATAATTATAATTAAGGATATAATATATATAAAATTTTAAAATTATGCTGAGTGTCGGTTTGGAATTTCGAGTTCGCAGATTTTGAAAACAGAGCTTTGGACTCGACAAAATTAGAGTTGAGACAGTTTAGATGGAAAAGTGCAGAAAGACTCAAATTAGAATTAAGTTAGGATTAGAATGAGTTAAAATGTACTAAAAATATGTTAGTATATATAGGCTACTCAGTAGTAGATAAAATCATCAGTTTTCTTTCTCATTGCTCCACTTGCAAACGAAATTGAATTGATTTCCTGACAAAGTTCCGACTTGAATGACTTCATTGAGGTTTGATCAGTTGCCTCATTAGAAAGTTGATTCCAGATTACTGCTGAGCGGTACGCAAACGACTTTCTATAAAACGTTTTGTTGAAGGATGGAAATTTGACTCGATGATGATTTCTCAGTACCCGCCCACTTTTTATTTCTGGTCTCCATTTATTCAAACACTCTGGTAACCCGTTTTTTAATAGCTTATAGGTGAGGCATGCAAGCTGTTTTTTGTACATGATTTCGAATGAGTCCCAACCAATACAATTAAGAATTTGAGAATCTGGAGTGTTTTTCTTATCTCTTAGTATCATCCTTGCGACTTTACAATGTAGGCTATTCAGTCTAGATAATTTGGTGTCACAGCAATTTCCCCAAATTTGCAATGCATATGTAGCACTTGGTAAAATTCCTTGTAGGTAGATTGTTTGAAGTGTTTCTGGTGACATATCTTGCATTTGATGTAATTTCTTTATCTTTGCCGCAAAAGATTTGGTTGTCTTTTGTATATGATCGTTCCAGGAGAGTTTGTTATCGATCGTTACTCCTAGACATGTTGCATTAGTAGAAATGTTAATCGGTTTACCGTCAATGGTGATATTTGGAAGTGGACCGATAAAAGATTTTGGTGATAGTATCAAAATGACTGATTTCGATGGGTGAATGGTTAATCCATTTAAGTTACTCCATTTACTTAAGCCATTTGCCATGTTTTGCATTTTTACAAACAACTGGTCGATATTGACATGAGAACATTCTGATGTATTGTCGTCAGCAAACAAGTTTGTATTGAAATCTTCAGATATATCAGGACAGTCATTGACGTTTATCAAAAATGCTCTTGGGCCGATCAGGGATCCTTGAGGTACGCCTGTCTCCACTGATTCTTCTTCTGACATTTGACCATTCACTACAGTTACCTGTCTACGCTGACTGAGATAATTCATTATCCATTCATTCAGATTTCCTTCAATTCCATATTTAGTCAATTTTGTTCTGACAATTTCGTGTCTGACGCTGTCAAATGCTTTACGGAAATCTAGAAAAAGAACACCTACAAAGTGGTTGTTATCTAGGTGCTTGCGCCAGTTCTCAGTCATGTTTAGGAGCGCTAGAACAGTGGAACGATTTTTCCGGAAGCCCCATTGATTTTCATTGAGTAATTTGTTGTTTTCAAGGTGATCATCTATGTTTTTGCAGATCACACTTTCCATTAATTTGCTTGGAATACTGAGTAATGATATAGGACGATAGTTTTCACATTCTTGTTTTGAGCCTTTCTTGTGTTGACAGGAAAATTTCGATTTCTTCCAGATTGAAGGAATTTCTAGAGATTTAATACTTTTCCTTATTACAGGCTCTAGACTATCAATAACAGGTTCACCAATACAATGTAGATCGTTTGCTCGGACGTTATCAATACCTGAAGCTTTATTCGGACATGTCAGTTTTTTGAACTGTTTGGAAAGATTTGTTCGATCAAATTTAATGCTTGAACATCTTGGTATGGCATTAAGCACACAATGTGTTGATGTGGGTGTTTCATTTGATTTTCCCATTTCTTTGCCAATAGTAGCAAAGAATTTGTCGAGAGCGTTTGCTTTTTCTTTGTTATTGGTTAATATATTCCCGTCTCTATCTTTAATGGGACCAATTTTTGGCTTATCATTTTTACCTTGGAAGGATTTTACTAAGTGCCAATATTCTCTTGTGGAGTTAGAGTTATCAAACTTATCTTTCCAGTATTGGCTCTTTGCTTTTCGGAATAGTGCTGTACATTTGTTTCGAACACGTTTGTAGATTGTCCATTCATTGTTAAGTACTCAGCCGCACATTTTCATAGCTGAGTAATTGCATTGAATAAATATACTTAAATAAATACTTATTGTTGTCAATTTGAAAAATAAGTTAAAAAATCTAAAAATTCACATAAGCATAACATTTTACGACACAAAAACTTTTTCAATACAAAATTATTTTTGGAATTACTAAAACTTGAGTTGTTGTTCCAAAAACGTTCCTAAATGATATTAGCGTTTCAAAATATAATGTTAGGTCTGTTGGTAATGGTAATGGAGACCGTTGTTTTTATGAGGGTGAAATCATATAAATTAATGTAATAATGATGCACATAGCACAAAATCGAGTAAGCGAGTTATATCCATACTAGTATCCCGGGTAAAAACTTTTTACCGAACTTAACTTCGAAAAGGATGGGTCAAAATCGCCTTTCCTGTGAACAATCCCCGTGATGAAAATTTCAATTTAGGAATTGGAAACCGAAAATAACCATGTTGTAGAGCTCGAAAAACTGATTAAAAAAATGTATGGGATCGTTTCGCTACGACCAACCGTTGCGGAGATATCGCTGATCAAAATTTTGATGACGTCATATCCGCAGTACCAAATAAAATTTAGGCCCTAATGATGCGTCACCCCATCACCCGTATCGCTGACCCTAAAAAACCTCAGTTATCCCTATTGGTTCTCGAGATATTTCCCCAAAAACGTTGCGTTCGATTGGGGATGCAATGCAATGATTCCCCCGTGATCATAAAAAACTGACGTCAAATGATGCCACGTGCTTTTGGAATGATCGTGAAAAAAGTGTCTCTCACCTCTACGTGGTTTTACGCGCACATAAGAGGACGATGACCGTAAAAATTGAACAAATACATCACTCTCTAAAATAAAAGTGGTATGCACAATCGGGGATTATTATAATAAGACTAGTAACCTGTGTAAAAAATTTTTACGGGTGCTGTTAAAGAATGCGTTTTATCAATTAACGTGATATTGTATTGAGATGTTGTCAACCTTTTAAAACTTGTTGGGATGATTGATTTCATAAACAACAATTGCCTCATTCTTTCAAACATTACTATAAGAGTTCTCACCGAAAGGTTTGATGATCCAAAATTGTTAGATGAACATACTCGAGAGAATGTTAGCAAAAGAAAGAGGAGCAAAAATGATAACATTGTTTGTAATTCAATATTATATGATACAACATTTAATTTCCAAACAAATTTTAATAATGTTCTGAGGAACCATGATATCTCGATAATTGGCACTCATTGGAGTCCTGAGTCATTGGCGCCAGGTGATACAATTCGTCTAAACTCGATGGTTAGCTGCATCATAGCCGATATGATGGTCAGTTATTTCCAATCTAAAAGAAAACAGATAACTTATTTTGTACAATCTATTTATTTCAATCAAAAGGGAGAGATATAATGACAAACTCAATTTTACTTAACTTAATGGTAATTTTATGTTGAAGGTAGCAACGGTTCAGCATGATTTTAAAATGTTTCCATCAGGTTATTTATAGGATTTACAAACTAAAAAACAATCACGCTCAACATTCTGTATGAACATTAAACATTTGATATGATATTGAAATACAATAACAAAAGTGAATCATGACAATGAAACTGAAAAGATTGATAGTAAAACATATATTCTAACTAATTAAACTAACAAACTAATTCTACGCTGTAAGAATTGCAACTTTATCTCTTAAAAAAGAAACTTCAAATAATCATAGATTCCAAACTATTCGCTATCTATAACGTAGAATTGTTTAAAATTTTAACAATGTTTTTTAACAAATTATTATTATCTTATTATACTAATTCGCTTTGTGTGTCACACTTTTATTTTAGAGAGTGACATATTTGGTTTTTTTTCACGGTCAAATCCTTCTTATTTTTTCCCTTTTTGTCGTAAAGCCACGCAGAGGTGAGAGCGTTTTTTTTTGATTTTCCGCGATAAGTATATGCTCCTCTACGGAAGCGTATTAGTGCCATTAATTTTTTTTAACATATATGACCTTCTTTACCAAATAAATAATAAATAAATAAATAAAATAAAGCAGTTTATGTTAAGAAAAATTATATGTTTTTGAACTTAGTAATCACAAACTTAATTTTTTTTTTTTAAAAAAAAATTTTTCGAACTTAGAAATCACAAACTTAATTTTTTAAAAAAAAAATTTTTTCGAACTTAGAAAACACAAACTTAATTTTTTTTTGTTAAATAAATTTTTCGAACTTAGAAAACACAAACTTAATTTTTTTTTTTAAATAAATTTTTCGAACTTAGAAAACACAAAGTACATAACAGTCAGTGTATGACATGGATGGGTTCAGTTTATGTGTACACACATGCACATGTGTTTATCTCTATAGCGGTCAACAAACAAGCCAGCAGCTACGAACAACAGAATTATGATATTTAAGATTGAAGATTTCTCTGGGGCTCTATGATAATGGACAGTTCTACCAGTAAGCTACAGCATGGTTGCTTACTTACGCTTGCCTGCCTTGCTTTCAGATCTTCTACTCCAATTTCCGTTTACTTTTCAGGAAAAAGTCGCATTCAGTGAACAGAATAATGATAAATCCGCTGAGCTATGTTCGAAAAAATTTGAACAAAAATTTTTTTGCACTTCGTCATTTCTATGTTCAAAAAAATTTGAGTATAATTTTTTTTGCAGTTGCGATTCTCATATTCGAAAAAAGTTGAGCATGAAATTTTTCACAACGTGTTTTTCTAAGTTCGCGAAAAAAATTGATTGTAAAAATTTTCTTAACATGGTGGAAATACTATGTTACGAAATTTCAATGGCACTAACACGCTTCCGTACTCCTCCGTTTTGTTATTTTTGGTTTGCGCAGTGGAAATCAGCCGAAAAACGTCTTTGGAGGAGTGCGAGCAATGCAATGTTAATCGTTCGAAATTTGTCAACGATCATTTTGTGAGCAAGAAACTTCGCGAAGAAGACGTGTTTCTTTTTGTATACGAATATTTTAATTTAAATTTGATTGTTTTAGGCAGCAAATCGACGAAAGAACTGACGAAGAAACACAGGTTTGTATGCACGAAGGTATTGTTATTATTATAAAACGTTTTATTATCGGGTAGCACGTGTAAGTGAGTTAGTTGTTTGTTTACAATGAAAAATCATATTTAGATATACAGAAGAAGTGCAGTGAAGTTTTTAAAAATTAGCTGCAGAAAGATCGAACGAACAAAAGGTATTATTATAAAACTTTTATACAGAAGAAGTGCAGTGAAGTTTTGAAAAATTGGCTGTGCAGAACGATAAGACTTTTATTGTTTAAAATTTTAGATTAATAAAAGAACAGGATTTTAAATGTTTGTTTACGTTTTAGTTATCAAATATCGCTACACAGAAGAAAGTGCAGTGGAGAAATGCAGTTTCATGTTTATTTACACAGTAAGGAATGGTTTTAATTTAGTTTTGAAAGATTAATTGATTTAGCTTTGAGTGGATGTCTCAGTTATTCTGTCGTTTAGTATGTGTATATGCTGCTGGATGAAAAGGAAGCCGAGAGAAATTTGTTTTGGTAACGCGCGCTATTATTACATTAAAAATGGTCCTACAGCTATGAATGTTTTTATTTCTCATGACGCTGTGGAAGTGGGGAATGTGTTATGCTGTCTGATTGTATCTATTGTATCTAATTTATATCGATGCTTGATGCTTTTGTCTGCCTGCCAAAAAGTACAAAATCTACTGGAAAATACAGAAAGTTTAGCAGTTTTTCCAAACGAAGAGAGCAGTTTTATGTATTTCACTTAAAAAAAATGGTAGCGAAAGTGTTTTATAAACACCTATGTATGTTTGTGCTGGAAAGTAAATAAAGTATTAGTAATTTGTTTACAGGTATGAATATAGAAGTAAAGAGTTTAGAAGTGTTTGAAAATGTCTACAGAAGATGATCAATGCTGTTTAGTTTACTAACATGTGAATTGGCAGTGAAAGGTAATCCCATTTTGTTTGAAGTTCAGCTAAAGTTAAAATAGTATAAATCTATTTAGTTATAACACAGTTGGTATGCTGGATAAATAAGAATAAAGGGTTGTTTAACTGTTGTGAATTAGCCAGAGGAGATTTTAACTCAGATTAAAAATGTGGTTGTTTTCAATTTTTTATAAACTCTTTAGATATATAAATTCTGTAGATGTGAATGGATTATGTATTTAAGAAGTTCATTAGTTATTACTGTGCAATGAAATGTTTATGCATTATTTTGTGTTATGGTAATCGTTTACGTACCTGGGTATATAAGTTTGGCATGATTTTATGATTTTATTTGTGACTTTTTATCTTCTGGGTAAATTTTTGTTTTAAGGATAAATGCGTAGGTGAATTTCACTTTTTGTTGTTGTTGTTTATTTCAATATTCTTATAGCATGATTAGGTTTTCGGTATTACAATTCAAGTATTAATTTTTTAGGTAATAATAAAAAAATTATAAAGAAATGAAACTCATGGTTTTAATCATGACGTTGATGGTTTTGGGAAGAATAGACTATATATCATTTCAAAAATTCATTAATGGTTGCTGTATAATGTAACTTCCACACGAAAGAAACACAGTTGGAAGGTATCAATTTGTTTTCAATTCACATTTTGTAATGTTATTCAATGTTTGGTTTCGTATGTCTGGGTAAACAGTTCTGTGTTATATATTGCCATTTTTTTACATTAAAGTTACTTCTCTTCTGCGTATAAATATATTATTCTGAGCCATGTTGCTATTTGTTTCTGTTTTTAATTTTCTGAATGTAATAACAAATTAATGCCTGAAAAGAAACTTTTACACGAGTTAAATTCTGTGACACAACGCATACTGAACATGGGTGGCGAGTGACGCGTACGTACCACAGGAATGACAGATTTGACCTAATGTTTTCAAAGTTAAGTTCGGTAAAAAGTTTTTACCCGGGATACTAGTCTACTTATACTAATTCGCAATGTGTGTAACACATTTAACTTAGAGAGTGTTTTGTTTTTGTTTTTTTAATGGTCAAAATCTTCTTAGTCGTGGTCATATAGCTGCAGTTCGACCACGCACGACACATTCACGATTATCATAATAGCACGTGGCATCAATTGACGTCAGTTTTTTATGATTACGGGGAATCATTGCATTGCATCCCCAATCGAATGCGACGTTTTTTGGGAAATATCTCAAGAACCAATAGGGATAACTGACGTTTTTTGGGGTCAGCGATACGGGTGATGGGGTGACGCATCATTTGGGCCTAAATTTTATTTGGTACTGCGGATATGACGTCATTAAAATCTTTGATCAACGATATCTCTGCAACGGTTGGTCGTAGCGAAACGATCCCATACACTTTTTTGATCAGTTTTTTGAGCTCTACAACATGGATACACTTTCCACTTACGATTCCATGGTTTAATTTTAATCACGGGGTACATACACGGGAAAACAGGATTTCTGCACACATTAAAGTCGTAAAAAACTTTTACGCGAGATACTATCTACTTATACTAATCCGCGTGTGTGCATCCCACTTTTAATTTAGAGAGTGTTTTGTTTTTGTTTTTTTAATGGTCAAAATCTTCTTAATCGTGGTCATATAGCGGCAGTCCGGCCAGTGAAGAAACTCTTCCACTGCAATCCAACGATCATTTGTTTTGACACGTGATCGTCTTTTCGCCGTTTTCATTGGTTGCCGAAATCGGAAAAACTATAGCGACAATGTTCGTTGATAAGAAATCCATTTTCATTAATCGTTTGACGAACGAACAGGTCTGTACGAAGGTATTATTATAAAACGTTTATTGTTTAACTTTTTGCTTTTCTTTTGTTGTTTTTCTATTTTAGATTAATAAAAGAACGTAAGTAAATGTATTGACGTATTATTTATGTATGTATTATGTAAAATCATACTGAAATGTTTTTTATGTGGAAAACGAAAACGAACGAGTATACATCCAGCACATGTTTCAACGTTTTACTTTGTTTTAGTTTTCGTTTACTTTGTTTTAGTTATCAGATATGGCTATATAGAAAAAAGTGCAGTGAGGAAATACAGAAAAAATCAATTTTCATTAATCGTTTGACGAACAAACAACAGGTCTGTATGTGAAGGTATTATTATAAAACGTTTATTGCTTAACTTTTACTGCTTTTATTCTATTTTAGATTAATAAAAGAACAGGTAAGTTATGTATGTATTTAAATGTTTGTTTACGTTTTAGTTATGGCTATACAGAAGAAAGTGCAGTGAAGAAATCCAGAAAAAAATGATGTTCCTTTACACAGTAACGAATGGTTTTCATTTTAATTTAGTTTTGAAAGATTAATTAATTGAGTTTTGAAAAGATATATGAGTCAAAATAATTCTATCATTTAGTATGTATCTTCGCTGGATGAAAACTGGATGCTGGATGAAAAGGAACGCGGAACGAACGAAATTTGTTTTGGTAACGCGCGCTGTAATTTATTTATTTACAAATCAATTAAAAATGGTTCTCATGGCTGTGGAAATGGGGGGAACGTCAACCATGTCTGCCTTTTATTAGATCTTCCTGTACAATTTAAGATGCTTGGTACTTTGTCTATCTGCCTGTCTTCCAGCCAACTTTATGTCTTTTGTTTTTGTTTGCTTCAATATGGTTGCAATGAATGTGATTATTTTAGCTGTTCTTCAACTGAAATCTTTTCTTTTAAGTCAGAAAAAAGAAAAGTGTATAAACCATTAAAGAAATGAAGCACATGGTTAAATTATGAAGTTGAGAGGGTTCTGTACAATGAAACTGTCCTACAAAAAAGAAGCATTATTGGATGGATTTTTCTTCAGTTTATATTTTATCAAGTTTATGCATTATTTTGTGTTATGGTGGTGTATAAGTTTGACATTATGTTTTTATTTGTTACTTTTTATCTTCTGGGTAAATTTGTGTTTTTAGTTATTGTTTTTAGGATATGCGTACTTGAATTTCCTTTTTGTTTTTTGTTTCTTTTTGTTTTGTTTTTTATTTTCGATATTACAATTGAAATATTATTCTTTTAGGCAATAATAAAAAAGCATAAAGAAATGAAACTCATGGTTTAAATCATGATGATTTTGGGAAGAACAGACTATATATAATTTCAAAATTCATTAATGATTACAGTCCAGAAGTAACTTTGGAACAAAAGAAAAAGTTGGAAGGTATCAATTTGTTTTGAATTAACATTTTGTAATGTTTGGTTTTGTGGTAAACAGTTCTGTGTTATATATTGCCACTTTTTTTACATTAAAGTTACTTCTGAGCCATGTTGCTATTTGTTTCTGTTTTTAATCTTCTGAATGTAATAACGCATTAATGCCTGTAAAAACCTTTTACAGTGAAATTCTGCGACAGAACGCATACTGAACATGGGTGGCGAGCGACGCCGCCTTGGCGGCTAGTCTTATTATACTAATTCGCGATTGTGCATCCGCTTTTTATTTTAGAGAGTGATATATTTGGTTTTTTTTCACGGTCAAATCCTTCTTATTTTTTCCCTTTTTGTCGTAAAACCACGTAGAGGCGAGAACACTTTTTTTGATTTTCCGCGATTAGTATATGCTCCTCCGTTTTGTTATTTTTGGTTTGCGCAGTGGAAATCAGCCGAAAAACGTCTTTGGAGGAGTGCGAGCAATGCAATTTCTTCGTTCGAAATTTGTCAACGATCATTTCGTGAGCAAGAAACTTCGCGAAGAAGACGTGTTTCTTTTTGTATACGAATATTTCAAATTAAATTTGATTGTTTTAGGCAGCAAATCGACGAAAGAACTGACGAAGAAACACAGGTTTGTATGCACGAAGGTATTGTTATTATTATAAAACGTTTTATTATCGGGTAGCACGTGTAAGTGAGTTAGTTGTTTGTTTACAATGTTTGTTTAGATATACAGAAGAAGTGCAGTGAAGTTTTTAAAAATTAGCTGCAGAAAGATCGAACGAACAAAAGGTATTATTATAAAGCTTTTATTTTATTTTCATAAAAGAACAAGTTAGGTATATGCATTTGTATTTAAATGTATTTAAATGTTTGTTTACGTTTTAGTTATCAAATATCGCTATACAGAAGAAAGTGTAGTGAAGAAATGCAGAACAAAATGATGTTTATTTACACAGTAAGGAATGGTTTTAATTTAGTTTTGAAAGATTAAATACTATGGCTTTGAATAGATATCTTATTATATGAGTTCTTTCGTTTAGTCGAATCGAAGACGAGAGTAATTTGTTTTGGTAACGTGCGCTATTATTATTTTTATAGTTAGCAAAGAAGATTTGATTTGATTTATTTATTTACAGATCAATTAAAAATGGTCCCACAGCTATGACTGTTTTCCTTTCTCATGGCTGTGGAAGTAGGGAACGTGTTATGCTGTAAAATTGTATCTATTGACGATGTTTGATGCTTTGTCTGCATGCCTTTCTGCCAGCCATTTATGCCTTTTGTTTTGGTTTGCTTAAATATGGTTGCAGTAGTAGTAAGTATTGTAGCTGTTCTTTACTGAAATCTTTTTCTTTTAGGTCAGAAAAGAAAAAGTGTAGCTATTTACAAACGAAATTTATAAATGTATAAATGAAACACATGGTATGTTGAGAAGGTTATTTAAGAAAAGAATGGATTATGTATTTCATTGATATTGTACTACAAAAAAGAAGCATTGCTGGGGTATATTTTTCTTCAGTTTATATTTGTTTACGTCATTCATTATTTTGTGTTATGTTAACTGCTACATACATACTTGCTAGGTATATAAGTTTAGCATTATGTTTTTATTTGTTGCTTTTAATATCTTCTGGGTATTCAATTATGGTTTTGGTCAAAGTAGGGCATTTTGTTGTTTCAATTATTTTTATTAATTTGATGTTTGGTTGTGTATGCCAGGTAAAAGTCTTTATTCTGTTCAGCTCCAGTGTTGAGTGAACCCGTATTGACTCACAGTATCGGTTGACTTTATAGACCAAATTTTGTTTTTAATTGTTATCTTTAGGATAAATGCGTACTTGAATTTTCTTTTTGTTTTTTCTTTCTTTTTGTTTTATTTTTTATTTCAATATTGTTATAGCATGATAAGGTTTCGGTATTACAATTCAAGTATTAATTTTTTAGGTAATAATAAAAAAAGCATAAAGAAATGAAACTCATGGTTTTAATCATGACGTTGATGGTTTTGGGAAGAACAGACTACATATCATTTCAAAAATTCATTAATGGTTGCAGTCGAGTAGTAACTTTGGAACAAAAGAAAAAGTTGGAAGGTATCAATTTGTTTTGAATAAACATTTTGTAATGTTTGGTTTCGTATGTCTGGCTAAACAGTTCTGTGTTATATATTGCCATTTTTTTACATTAAAGTTACTTCTCTTCTGCGTATAGATATATTATTCTGAGCCATGTTGCTATTTGTTTCTGTTTTTAATCTTCTGAATGTAAGAAATGAATTAAAAAATTAATGCCTGTAGAAACTTTTACACGAGTTAAATTTCACAACACAACGCATACTGAACATGGGTGGCGAGTGACGCCGCCTGGGATGTTTTTGAGTTGCGATTCTATGATTTATTTTTTCGTCACGGGGTACGTACACGGAAATGGTGGATTTGACCTAATGTTTTCGAAGTTAAGTTCGGTAAAAAGTTTTTACCCGGGATACTAGTCTATATATACTAATTCGCGTTGTGCATCCCACTTTTATTTTAGAGAGTGATATATTTGTTTAATTTTTACGGTCATCGTCCTCTTATGTGCGCGTAAAACCACGTAGAGGCGAGAGACACTTTTTTCACGATCATTCCAAAAGCACGTGGCATCATTTGACGTCAGTTTTTTATGATCACGGGGAATCATTGCATTGCAGCCCCAATCGAACGCGACGTTTTTGGGGAAATATCTCGAGAACCAATAGAGATAACTGACGTTTTTTGGGGTCGGCGATACGGGTGATGGGGTGACGCATCATTTGGGCCTAAATTTTATTTGGTACTGCGGATATGACGTCATCAAAATCTTTGATCAGCGATATCTCTCTTAAGGTTGGTCGTAGCGAAACGATCCCATACATTTTTTTGATCAGTTTTTGAAGCTCTACAACATGGATACATTTTCCAGTCCTGATTCCGTTATTGAAACTTTCGTCACAGGGTACGTACACGGGAATGGTGGATTTGACCTAATGTTTTCGAAGTTAAGTTCGGTAAAAAGGTTTTACCCGGGATACTAGTCTTATTATACTAATTCGCGTTGTGTGTCACATTTTTATTTTAGAGAGTGGCATATTTGTTTTTTTTTCGCGGTCAAATCCTTCTTATTTTTTCCCTTTTTGTCGTAAAACCACGTAGAGCGAGAACACTTTTTTTGATTTTCCGCGATTAGTATATGCTCCTCCGTTTTGTTATTTTTGGTTTGCGCAGTGGAAATCAGCCGAAAAACGTCTTTGGAGGAGTGCGAGCAATGCAATTTCTTCGTTCGAAATTTGTCAACGATCATTTCGTGAGCAAGAAACTTCGTGAAGAAGACGTGTTTCTTTTTGTATACGAATATTTCAAATTAAATTTGATTGTTTTAGGCAGCACTGACGAAGAAACACAGGTTTGTATGCACGAAGGTATTGTTATTATTATAAAACGTTTTATTATCGTGTTTATTGCTAAACTTTTACTCTTATTAATAAAACAACACGGGTAGCAAGTTAGTTAGTTATTTGTTTACAATGAAAAATCATATTTAGATATACAGAAGAAGTGCAGTGAAGTTTTTAAAAGATAAGCTGCAGAAAGATCGAACGATTAATAAAAGAACAGGCAGCAGCATGTGTGTAAGTGATTAGTTAGCAGGTAGCACACATGCGTACGTAGGTGAGTTTTTGAACAGATGTTTGTTTTTTTTTATATAGGTTTTTTCAGATGAAAACCAAACGAAGAACGAGTGGAAGAAAGTCGTGCTGATTTTACGAATTTCTTTTTATAGTTATCAAATAGTTATGGGAGTGCAGCAGTACAGAAGTAGTGTAGATGAAGTTGAAGAAAGGATGATGTTTATTTACATTGGTGAAAATGGTTTTACTTTTTTTCGGTGGGAAATTGTTTGGAAAAGATATAAAGTAATATACGTAAGTACATGAGTCAAACGGATACAGCGTTAAAAGAGAATAAAAACAGAGTTAAAATGATCAAATCATAAAGATGCAGGTCCTACACGAGCAGTTACTGATTTGTTTTGGTAACGAACTGTTCCTTATTTTATTTATTTCAAAATGGCTCCACAGTTATGAAGTTACGAAGAAAGCATTTTTATGTCTTTCACTGTATAAAAATGGTAGTGAAATTGCAGTAGAAAACAAATAGAAAGTGTATGTTTACAATAGGAAAGTATGCTGGAAAGTTAATCGAGTGTTATTAATTTGTTTACAGGTATGAAATATAGAAAGTAAAAGAGTTTAGAAGTGTTTGATAATGGCAGCAGAGCATGATCAATATTGTTGTTTACTATCATGGGCGATGATGTGAATTGGTATTGAAAGGTAAAGTTAAAATAGTATCTATTTAGTTAAAACACAGTTAGTATTAGTGGATAAATAAAGGTTAAGAGGGATGTTTACTGTTGTGTTTTGAATTTTCCAGCGCAGAGGAGGAGCTTTGAACTGGAAATAAAAAATGGCTCCACGAATGTTTTCATATGTTAAAAATTTTTCAGCTATACTAATTCTGTCATTACGTTTGTGTTTTTAATTATTATTTTTAAGGTTAATATATTTTCAAAGTTTCTTTTACTTTGTTTTGTTTTTCTTTAGATTTCGTCATAGCATGATTAGGTTTTTTGTATGTTTTTTGAATGTTTTCATCTGTTAAGTAGAAATGAGAGAAGAATGGATTATGTAATTTAAATGACTGTGCAATGAAACTATCCTACAAAAAATAAGCGTTGTTGGCTGTATTTTTCTTAAGTTTATATTTTATCGCGTTTATGCATATTTTGTGTTATGGTAATCGTTTACGTACTATGCCTAGGTATATAACTTTGGCTGTACGATTTTATTGGTGACTTTTTATCTTCTGTGTAAATTTTTGTTCTTAGTTATTGTTTTTGGGATAAATGCGTACTTGAATTTCCTTTTTTTTTGTTTTTTGTTTTGTTTTTTTTTATTTTCGGTATTACAATTGAAATATTATTCTTTTGGGCAATAATTAAAAAAGTTTCTTTTACTTTGTTTTGATTTTCTTTAGATTTCGTCATAGCATGATTAGGTTTTTTGTACGTTTTTTGAATGTTTTCATCTGTTAAGTAGAAATGAGAGAAGAATGGATTATGTAATTTAAATGATTGTGCAATGAAACTAACCTACAAAAAATAAGCGTTGTTCGCTGTATTTTTCTTAAGTTTATATTTTATCGCGTTTACGCATATTTTGTGTTATGGTAATCGTTTACGTACTATGCCTAGGTATATAACTTTGGCTGTATGATTTTATTGGTGACTTTTTATCTTCTGTGTAAATTTTTGTTCTTAGTTATTGTTTTTAGGATAAATGCGTACTTGAATTTCCTTTTTTTTTGTTTTTTGTTTTGTTTTTTTTTATTTTCGGTATTACAATTGAAATATTATTCTTTTAGGCAATAATTAAAAAAGCACAAAGAAATGAAACTCATGGTTTTAATCATGATGTTGATGGTTTTGGGAAGAACTAAATATATCATTTCAAAAATTCATTAATGGTTGCAGTCCAGTAGTAACTTTTGAACAAAAGAAAAAGTTGGAAGGTATCATTTTTGTAATATTATTCAATGTTTGGTTTTGTATGTCTGGGTAAACGGTTCTGACTTATATATTGCGTTTTTTTACATTAAAGTTACTTCTCTTCTGCGTATGAATATATATTCTGAGCCATGTTGCTATTTGTTTCTGTTTTAAATTTTCTGAATGTAAGAAATGAATTAAAAAATTAATGCCTGAAAAGAAACTTTTGCAAGAGTTAAATTCTGCGACACAACGCATACTGAACAAGGGTGGCGAGCGACGCCGCCTGGGATGTTTTTGAGTTGCGATTCTATGATTTATTTTTTCGTCATGGGGTACGTACACGGGAATGGTGGATTTGACCTAATGTTTTCGAAGTTAAGTTCGGTAAAAAGTTTTTACCCGGGATACTAGTCTATATATTAATAGCCGATTCTCTGTCTGTCTGTTTGTTTGTTTGTTTGTTTGTTTGTTTGTAAGTCACGCAAAATGGTAGATTGAGTTGTGAGCGAAATTATTTCTTTTTTTGTGTGCGACGTGAGTTCGAAGCAAATACATTGCAACCCCAATCGAACGTGACTTTTTTTGGCTGATGAACTAATAGGAATAACGTTTTGTTTTTATCATTATTGTTAGTTTTATATTCCACATTATTGACTTGGCTTTGAAAACAGTACATCAACTAAATACAAAGTCACTAACTGATTAAATATTTTGGACAAAAAGCAGCAGTGGCAGAACGTGGCAGCATATGTTCGGTTTGCCACTAACTCTTGCCTGACTGTCTGAGACGGGTGAACTTTTTTTTTTGAGCAATCAAAATGTTTAAAAACCGATAGGTAAAAAAAGAGTATCATATCAAAAGAAAATGTTTTAATTTTTTTTTTTGCTTTTCTTTTAATAATTTAATTGTTAAGCGTTCTAATCGAACGTTTTTTTATTCTATTTATTCATTTAGCACGTGCCTTTTTTCTCTCGTCCGTGTGAACTTTTTAAGAAGAGAAACCATTTTCCCCCTGTTTGATAGCACCCATGTTAGAGCGCGTAACATTTTTAAAACAAAAGCTAATAAAAAGTTAGGCGTGACGTACATTGGAAACAGCAGATAATATCGCATCTGCTACAGCCACCTGCTGCTCATTAAGCAGAGGCCTTACCTGAAGTGCCTGGTCAATGTATACATTTAGATCAACTTCTTCCTCGTCAATTTGTTCAATTAACTCAGGAAGGTTTAATTGTGTTAAAGACATACCAAATTGTTTCAGTATGTTTTCGATATATCCCAAAACCTTTTGCTCAGCTTGGGTAACAGTTAATGTGCGCACATAATCCTCACACAATTGATCCTTGAATGTATTCCACAGTTCCAGTGGATTCAATGGCTCACAGTGTGTCAATATTGTAACGAACAGTTGCCTGAATTGTTGTGGCATTTGGAATGTAGATGCCTCTTCCAATGTATTGTGCCATTCCTCATCATCTTGAAGAAGACCTCTTGCAATACATGCTTCACGAAATGTATCAAAAACTACACCATTGAATGTGCGCAAATACTCAAATGATGTGGCACCAGGAACATGAAGCAATAAAACACGAAGGAAAAATCTTTCTCCTTCTGTTGGTCTTGCATTGTATAGTCGAGCAATTATTGGCTTATATGTTTTATCTCTTGCTTTCCATTTTTTTTCCTTATCATGAAATACATAATGATATGGAATGTCAGGAAACAGATATTGTCGGGCATCAGGATCTTCAACATTCAATTTGAACCATGCTGTGAGGTGAGTGTCTCTCATAGATGCCCTGTCTGCAGCTGCATACTCTTCACCAGGCTGAAAATAAACCCGTTGAAGATCCGGCAAATGCACTGCCAATCTTTTGATACAGTGTGATTTCTCATGCATGGAGAACTCAAATATTCTCCACAGAGCTTCAGGTGCACTAACATATCGAGCATCTAAAAAAGTTTTAATTTCATCATATTGCAATTGTTCATTAATTTCGACATGCACTCGATCATGTCCTTTATATACGTATTTGAATAAATATTTAACACTTTTTATAGAAGTACAGGCTTCCAAATTTATATGTGCATTATATTTCTTTGATAACCAAGAACAGTATGGAACTACCCATCGATTATCTAAATCTGCATTTTTAACCCTTACAGTTCGACCATTATTCCGTCTGCGATACAAAGGATAGCCATTAACATTCATTTGTGTTGCATCACAGAATGATTTGGGAAAATCTTTGGTACAGTTACCATCGTCTCCCATACAAACAGAAGTCGCATTGTAAATCCCACATGGGCCATGTATCATACACGATTTGATAATGTTGTGTAGTTCTGGCTCCTCATCTGGATCAGGAATTTCAGCACATATCAAGCTGTCAACATCATCAGCATTTTGTAACTTATCCTCTTGTGCTAAATGAATAAGAATATGGGCATGAGGTAAAGAACGCTTTTGAAACTCAATCACATAAAGGTGAGAAATTGTTTTCCCTAATACACCATTTTTTATGACATCATTTAAAAGTGCTTTCAATTTCAAATTAAAAACACGTGCAACTAAATCAGGACGATAATGCGCTGGCTCATTATCTAAATTTTCCGTAATTTCTTTCCATTTCGGATTACACGTAAAGGTGCAGAACAAATCAGGTTTTCCCATTTTAGTCACCATAGCCATTGCATCTTGGTAATTTTGTTGCATAGCTCTTGGACTGCCCTGAAAAGACGATGGTAATATCACAGGTCTGCCTGCATTTAAACCTCTATTTCCTGCAACATTGGCAAGATGATCAATCAACCCTCGATATTGCTCAACACGTAACACATTCTGGTTTCTCCGAATATAGTTGAGACGATCAGATTCAACCTTACAGTAACAGTCAACCGCGAATTGTTGAAATAATCTTTTACCTTTTAAGATGGGATTAAAATTATTTCTGTAGGAAAACCTATAAGTATAATATTGTAGTGCAGTTGTTCGGCACCGACTACCTGTAGCATATTCAGCTACATGAGGAATATCTGTAGTTCAACCAGACTCTCCCCTTGGAAAAAAGACTGGATAAACCATGGGATCCAGATGAGGTGAATCTGTTGGTAGACATTGCAATGGTCTGTCTCGAGGATAAACAACAATATCCCGAGTGGCAGGTGGTGCACCATCTTCACCAACAAAAACAGCTGCTACTTCATCATGGTGGGGTAGATTGTAACGTCGCCGATCGCCACCACTCCTCAGGTGCATTCTAACCTAAATTTTAAGATGTAAGATTTTGAAAATAAATGATTTTAAAAAAACCTACAAAGTTCACTGATAAATAAAACAAAATTTTACCAAAGATGGTTGGCGATTTTGTTCTTGGGCAAGCCGTAATTCCTCAGATTCTACCTCACTCATGTGTTTGTATGCAGCAGCGTAAGGACTTTCTCTAATAATGATTTCTTGTAAATTTTGCATAACCTCAGGGGAGCAACCTTGATTTTCAGGTCTCGCCATTCTTTCATTGAATGCATCCATCCCATCATAAATGTACAACTGACCATATGATGGAGGAACACCTTCTGCTGGATGCAAGTTCCCAGTACGATGACAAACCTGACCATTAATTCGAAAGACAGGTGGTCCATGACCTGGTGGTACAGCCAATTTTGCACCCATTGACGCAAAAGCGACGGAGCTGTTAAACTTTCTAATATTTTCTTGAAAGTTCTTTGCTTGATTCGTATTACCTACTAAAAGATCTCTAAGATCATTAGCATAGGTAATATCATTAAGATGAATCTTGCCATTATGACAACAGTTGAAGTTAGTTTCGTCTGTAAACATTTTAGCACTACAAAATTGACAATATTTGTCCATAGTGCCTAAATAATGCTGCTCAGGTAATATATTTGGTTGGCGCGCAGCATGATGCAAAGGACCATTCATATTACGCCGACCAGCCCGCCTTGCTCTCATATGACGCGCATTACTATTTTGCCTGGCTAATCTTCGATCATCATTTTCAAGATGGCGAAGTTGAAATTGTCTTTCAGCATTATTAACCCGAATTCGCTCATTTTCAAATGTAACTGGCTGAACAATTTGCTGAACATCTGATACACCACCAGCCAAATTATTAGCCTGTATCTCCCTGCGCCTTGCCTCAGCTACATCTTCATGTGCAAATCTGCGCTGAATAACAGAGCGAATTTGCTGCTGATCAGATAGTTGCAAAGCAAACTGGCCATTCCTAAAAGTTGCTTGAAAGCCTGGAATGACATTATTGCCTGTGATATTAAACATGATGTATAAAGTTAAAACTATAGGTAAAATCAAGTAAATAGATAGCCTATTTACACAAAGATAGGAAGGTATAGCTACCCAAACAAACTGCACAACCTGGTAGAGAATAGAAATACAAAATAATGAAAACATTTAAATAAACAATAACTTTTATAATGATAATAACAAAACATACCTTTATCAAAAGAGGTTTTTATCTTTTGTTATTCTAATCACTACTTTTGCAAACAAAATCTAAGAGAAGAAAAAACTAAAAAAAATAATTTGCGAATTCAAAAACCAATTAAAAGATTATAAAATAAAGTACAGATAAGTTTTAAAAACTAAAAAAAATAATTTCACAAAATAAAGGAGGAAATACCTCAAAAACCTCCTCAAGAACCGGGAACTCTTGCTTTCAAACTCTTCTTTCAAATCACTTTAACTTGAAAAATCACTGAAAAAATAAACACATAAAAATGGTAAATTCCTTTTTCTTTAACCAATTGTAAATTCACCATTCAAATCTGCTTACCTTTCTAATTTCTTTCAGTTTCGTTTATCCAAACTTTTAAATCACTTTAACTTGAAAAATCACTGAAAATAAGAAAACATACAGTAAATTCCTTCTCTTTAACCGATTGTGAGTTCCCGTTACCTTTCTAATTTCTTTCAGTTTCGTTTATCCGAACGATATTTTCAAAAAAATATTCACTCGACCGTGACCAACACAATCCTTTTCCGATGCGAAATAAATTTGTTTACATTTTGATCGAACTTAGTTACTATAGTTTCAACGTTCGAAATGATATAAATAAACGGCAGTGTAAGGGTAGCACTTAGAAAAATATCTGTCGCCGCTACGTGGCTTTACGACGAAAAGGGAAAAAATAAGAAGGATTTGACCGTGAGAAAAAAACCAAATATATCACTCTCTAAAATAAAAGTGTGACACACGTCCGCGTATTAGGATATAGATTAACACCCCCATATACATATATTTTGAATTGTAAGCAATCATTGAGAAAGAAAACACATTACACACTTTTTCTTATATAAGAACCAGTAAAGTCTAACCTGAGGCTGGCTGTTCTTATTTTTTGAGCCTTTTTCTGCCTGAATTGTTCTTATTTTGTTCTTAGCTTTAAGAACAAAGTTTCAGATTTCAGCCTCATTTTGTTCTTAATTATGGAACTTCCAGTAAAAGAAAAACTAAATGTTTTTAGAGAAAAACAAGTGTTGTTCTTGCTGAGTGAAGTAGTATGAATTATTATGTCCTTATTTACTCCAGACCCGAAGATCAAAGTTTCTTGTAAGAGAAGCTTATAATTACATAATACAGGCTGTTAGTCTCCCCATTATTAATTAATTTCACACATCATATTGTGATAAAAGACGTGATCACAAGTGAAAACAAATATAATTTTAAGCTGTTTGTCATTGAAAGAGTTAAAATTGAAAGAGAACCATTTCTTATTTTATAAGAAAATTCAGGCTCAGGCTGTTCTTATTTTTATGGCCAAATCTGAGGCTTGTGTTCTTATAAAATTGTTCTTATAAAAAAAGCGTGTATATCGGTTTCCATCTAAAGTAAAGGTTTTCACACTTAAAACTTTTGTTTTGAAGCACGCTTTTTTCTAGTGAATATTTTTCACTGATGTCGGAAAATAACAGGTTTTTCTGTCGCAATTGTTATTGTTATTTATTTGATTGACAGAGGGGCTTCTGGTCACATGATAAAAAGTTGAACTATCAGATATAAATTTCATGTTGCTAAACCTTAATGTCATTACAGCGCTGTCATAGAGCGTTGCACTACATTCTACAAAACTTTTAAAAATGAATACATTTACTTTCTCTTCGCATAGACAGGGTTTCAGCGAAATAAGACTAAGAGCAGAACAAGTCCCTAGTGAAAACCTTGCACGTCATTTTCAGGTTTTATATTTTTGTGCATTTGTTTATTGCTATCTTGTTCCGTTAAAAACATCTGCTTTTACATTATAGATACTCGCTAGTGCCTTATATCTGACAGGAGAGTTTGGTGATGGCACAGAATTCCCAAGCAACGGAAGATTTAATTTAGATAGATTCGATGATGGACACCATTTTCAGATTGTAGCATCGGATGTTAACATGGGTGCCACAACTCCGCAAAGATTTTTTCTTCATTGCCACCACCGTCATCGTCATCACATACTGCTCCTGCTCTTGCTGCAACTCCACTTTCTGCGAGCAGCAGTAAAAGACGGTCTGTGTGTTCTGTTAAGGTCGTAAGAGCAGATTTAAACGATAAATGTCACCTGATAAACATCCATCGCCACAACAGGGTTGCTCATATCAATATATACAACGAAGAAGAGGCCAACGTTGCGTCAATAACTGAGAGGGTACGAGAGGAAATGGAAGAAGAGGATTTGGTTTTGGTTGGCTCGAAGGGTTTGCTTCTATATGATCAACATGTAACGCCTGGTATGGTTTTTGCGCTATCTGTTACTTTTCTTTTTAAATAGCTTTATGTAATTGAAAGTAAATGAACAGTAACAATTACAATTTTGAAGTTAACTCTTCTGAAACAAAAATTTCTCATTTAATTTCTTTTATTATCATTATGATTTTTTTTGTGTTTATCCATTTTCAACCCTTTTTTTTGGTTATTACTATTCGGTAGTAATTTTTGAACACTTCGAAAACATTTAATAACGTTTTTCATTCATTTCAGGGCTGTCATTTTGGAGGAGCACTGCAAGAAAAATATTTAGTGTTCCCGACGACCACATCGAATGACAACGCAATATTGATTCGGAAGGAGAACAAGAGGAAGAGGAAAAGGAACCATAGTGAGGTTAATGCCGATATGGAAAATGTGTTGGTCGAACTGAGGGACGAAATAAAGGAAATAAAGGACGTTATGATTTCATTCAAATCAATTTGTTGCAAGCACCAGTTCAATGTTGAATTTCTTCGGTCCCTAGACGATGTTTTAAAATGCTCGATATGTTTCAAGTCACCTTGCGATGCACCGGTTGTTGGCGGCAAGCTTTGTGGCTGCATTATAGGTTGAATACGTGGTAAAGTGGCGCAGAAGGACTCAAAAAAGCGTGTCCCAAATGCAGAGGAGAAAGAGGTCTTGCAAATACCTTTCTCTTGAAGGGATTTGAAGACTTTTTTCAACAAGCCCAAAGTATTTTGCCTGAGCCTGCTTCGTAGTTTTTCAAGTCCAGCCTGAGTCTTCTCAATTTGATTTGTGCACTATAAACTTGTTTTTTCTTCTTTTTCTATTTTTTATGAATTCCTAGCTAATCCTAATCCTAGCGTGATACGATTTGCAACTTTTCATGACTCTAGTTTTGATACACTTATAATAAATGATTGTGTGAAATGAAAGGATTGTGACAATTGTAATCTTTTACTTTCTGATGTCCCCCATACCATTTGTTTTTAATAAGTCAGTCGTAATTCCTAGTAAAATTAATCACCTAGCTCTTTATTGGCGGTTTGCACACACCATTCAAGATTCTTCATTATACTTAAAATGCGTTATTTTCAACATTATAACCATTGATAAGTTTCAAATCGGAAAATCTATTCCATTTCAAATAATAATGATCTCGACTAAAATACTTAAATTTTTTTCATCATTCAACAAAGTGGTTTATTTATAAATAAACGTTTTTCTCATTTATCGTGATTTTGTTCGATTACTCTTTCACACATTTTGTTACATGAGTTATTTAAAACTAAATACTCTTTATACATTTTGAGTTGTCAAGGTGATCATGTTGAAGATGTGATCTTTTGCAAAAAGCGTTTTTCTCAGTGTTCGTTTTTAAGCAAAGTTCCTATTACATTTTCTTCATCTGTTTTATAAATGTGAAGCTCTGCTGGAGAACTTAGTAAAAAAATCGTATTTTGATACCGTATTCCCTCTATTTAACCGCCCGGGTGCTTATTAAACTTAGGGGTGTAGGGGTGAGGGAGGCGCTTATTAGAGGGGCACTTTAAAGAGAATGCAGTTATTAGATTGCTTTGAAAATCCAAACAACAGTATCATTTGTTTTTAATAAAAGTTTTTCGTCGTTTTCTACAAATTTGATTTCATCAATAGCAATTATTTTCACTATCTATTGCTTCTTCTATAAAATTATGCAACACCTAAGCAACAAGTTACCATCAAGATAGGGTCGCTACTAAGCAACGCAAGAATGAACCCAAAATTTGTGTTGCTTATAAAAAATTATATCAAAAAATGCAGTAAATCCCGATTTCCCGATATTACGCATCGGAGCTTAGAGCTACTGGATCTAGGCTGAGGAAAATTTGTTATTTTTTAATAACCACCCGAGTGTATACCTTACCCTCAAGATGGTCAAGATTTCATGTTACGTAAAAAAGCGAATATTCCATAATAGAACCGGAAGATTATATTTTTGTGATGTTTAAATGTAAGTTAGAAGTACAAAATCTTATTTTGTTGCCATGGCAAATACAGTTGTTTTTATTCTTTTATGATAAAAAGCAAATCTCCGTTCACAGCTGGCATGACCATTTCAAAAAAATTTTGTGAACATCCCTCTCCAATAAGCGTCCCTCTCTAATAACCGCACCCATAATTTCCAAAAAAAAAAAAAATAAGCGCCTATTACAAAGAATACGGTAATTACCATTGAAATTATTTAGATACTAGTATCCCTGGTAAAAACTTTTTACCGAACTTAACTTCGAAAACATTAGGTCAAATCCACCATTCCCGTGTACGTACCCCGTGACGAAAAAATAAATCACAGAATCGCAACTATAAAGTGCACCCATGTTGTAGAGCTTGAAAAACTGATCAAAAAATTGTATGAGATCGTTTCGCTACGACCAACCGTTGCAGAGATATCCTCGATCAAAGATTTCGATGACGTCATATCCGCAGTACCAAATAAAACTTAGACCCAAATGTTGCGTCACCCCATCGCCCGTATCGCGGCCCCTAAAAAACGTCAATTATCCCTATTGGTTCTCGAGATACTTCCACAAAAACGTCGCGTTCGATTGGGGCTGCAATGCAATGATTCCCCGTGATCATAAAAAAACTGACGTGAAATGATCCCACGTGCTTTTGGAATGATCGTCTCTCGCATCTACGTGGTTTTACGCACACATAAGAGGGCGATGACCGTAAAAATTTAACAAATATATCACTCTCTAAAATAAAAGTGGGATGCACAAAGCGAATTAGTATAATAAGATATTTACTCGTAATTTTTCCTACCAATGAAATGATTTTAACCGACAAACCATTTTTGGTTCATGTCGCCATACTCTCTGTCTCTTCAAAAGCGAAGGAGAGGATTTGTGAGAAGAAACAAATATTTTTAAAATTCTATCTCATATTTCAACATATTACAAAGTCTTACTGTCTTGCTACTTTTTTTTAACTCAAAAATGACTTGGTCCTATGATCATGATACATTACTGTGCAGAGAAATTGTCTTTATAAAGCCATATAGACATCCTCCAGGAAGTAAAGAAAGTGCCAATGTGTGGACACCAATTGCAGAAGACTTCAACAATATTACAGAAGCATCTTTCAATGTGTCTCAAAAGTTGGTTAGAGACCATTTTCGTCTCTTGCTAGACAAATACAAGTCAAAGATTAGAAATGGAGAGAGTGCTTCTGGCATAGACTGTGAAGAAACCGAACTTGATCAAATATTACAGAACTTAAAGGAAGAAAGTGATGAGGCTGTTGAAACACACAAGAATGTGACTAATGATAAAAAAATAAACAGTTGGCAAAAAAATCCAATGCCTAAGATGTCAGAAATAAAGCAATGGAAAGTTTAAGTGAAACTAAAAAAAAAAGCTCTTGAAGGTGATGAAGAATTTATAAAAACTAAACGAAACACTGGTTCTGAAACAATGATTTGTCTTATGGAATGTGCTAATGACCAGCAAAAATTGCGAGAACAGGAATTAGAACTGAAACGTGAGGAATTGAACTTACATAGACAACAACAACAAAATTTTCAGCAGCAACAAACTATGCTCATGCAGCAACAACTCATGATGAGGTTGATCACGCGACGTTTTTGGGGAAATATCTCGAGAATCAATAGGGATAACTAACGGTTCGGTTTCCAATTCCTAAATTGAAATTTTCATCACAGGGATTGTTCACGGGAAAGGCTATTTTGACCCATCCTTTTCGAAGTTAAGTTCGGTAAAAAGCTTGGGATACTAGTAAGATAATAATCAGCGATTGTGCATCCCACTTTCATTTTAGAGAGTGATTTAGTTTTAATTTACGGTCATCATCCTCTTATGTGCGCGTAAAACCACGTAGAGGCGAGAGACACTTTTTTCACGATTATTCCAAAAGCACGTGGCATCATTTGACGTCAGTTTTTTTATGATCACAGGGAATCATTGCATTGCATCCCCAATCGAACGCAAGGTTTTTGAGGAAATATCTCGAGAACCAATGGGGATAACTGACGTTTTTTGGGGTCCGCGATACGGGTGAGGGGGTGACGCAAAATTTGGGCCTAAATTTTATTTGGAACTGCGGATATGACGTCATCGAAATCTTTGATCAGCGATATCTCTCTAACGGTTGGTAGTAGCGAAACGATCCCATACACTTTTTTGATCAGTTTTTCGAGTTCTACAACATGGTTACATTTTCGGTTTCCAATTCCTAAATTGAAATTTTCATCACAGGGATTGTTCACGGGAAAGGCTATTTTGACCCATCCTTTTCGAAGTTAAGTTCGGTAAAAAGTTTTTACCCGGGATACTAGTTATATTATATTTCATTAAGTTCCAACTCTCTAAGTTTCAACATATTTTTAACCAAAATGATTTCCTAGAAAAAAATTTTCAGTTGGAAATTTTGCAAAAGAAGACATGAAAAAGATCATATAACAAAATGTTGTTTGGAAAAATGTTAGTTATGAATACAACTTTTTTGTATATATAGACTGTATATATTACAATATTGTATACTTGGAGGGTCAATTCCAAAATAATTTGAAGACATGTTCTAGCATTTGTCAATAATACACACAAAAGATAAATTTTACCTATCGGTGAAAGTCCAATTTTTAAGTTCTTCTTGTGGTCTAGAAAAAAATTTGTAAAGCTTTTGATTGGAAAGTCTATAAAATCAACCAATACTATATGTTTATATTGGTTCAACACTCAACACTGGAGCTAAGTTAAATAAAGACTTTTAACATGGGATACACAACCAAACATCAAAATAATAAAAATAATTGAAACAATGAAATGCCCTAGCCGTAATTTAATATCGAAAAGATAAGAAGTAACAGATAAAAACATAATGCCAAACTTATATACCCAGGTATAGTAAATAAATAAATCTTCTTTGCTAACTAATGGCGTGCGTTACCAAAACTAATTTGTGACTGCACTGTTTGTTTACGATGTAAAAGCACAGAAGAAATGCGAGTGGAGTTTTACTTATTTCGTTTTAGTTCATTTTCAGATCAATTAAAAATGGGCTCATGGGAACGTGTTATGCTGTCTTATCTCATCTCAACCATGTCTGCTTTTTTTAAAATTTTCCTGTATATCTTATTGACAATGTTTGGTGCTTTGTTTCTCTTACCTGTCTGTCATTTATATCTTTTGCTTTTTTTTGCTTCAATATGGTTGTTGCAGTAGTGTGGATTGTAGCTGTTCTTCACTGAAATCTTTTTCTTTTAGGTCAAAAAGTGTATATAAACCATTAAATAAATGAAGCACATGGTTAAATTATGATGCTGTGAGGGTTAGTTAAGGGTTAGGTAGTTATGTATTTCAGAAATTCATTAATTATTGCTGTACAATGTGATTGCTGGTATAATGTGATAAGACTGTGTGCTGTGCTACTACAACAAATAAGAAGCATTGCATTGCTGGATGGATTCTGAAATTTTGTCATGATTACATATTCTTTTGTGTTATGGTAGTTGTTTACGTACTATGCCTGGGTACATAAGTTTGGCATTATGTTTTTATCTGTTACTTCTTATCTTTTCGGTATTAAATTACGGCTAGGGCATTTCATTGTTTCAATTATTTTTAGTATTTTGATGTTTAGTTGTGTTAAAAGTCTTTATTTAATTTAGCTCCACTGTTGAGTGTTGAACCCGTATAAACATATAGTATTGGTTGATTTTATAGACTTTCCAATCAAAAGCTTTACCAATTCTGTCATTGAATTTGTGTTTTTAATTATAACTAGCCGCCAAGGCGGCGTCGCTCGCCGCCCATGTCCACCTGCTCTGTATCACTGTATCAATAAAAATCAAATTTCCTTATAAACGGCTCGTACAACCAGAAGCAGATTCGAAGTCACAACCTCTGGTAAAACCAATCTTTTATCAGTGTAACAATACACTCAAAACGTATAGAGAGAAAACTTCAACTTTTGATTAACTTTTGTTTAAAAAAAGTTACGCGCTCTAACATGGGTGCTATCAAACGTAAGGGGAAAATGGATTCTCTTCTTAAAAAGATCACACGGGAGGAGAGAAGAAAAGGCACGTGCTAAATGAATCAAGTGAATAAAAAAAACGTTCGATCTGATATAAAATAAAATAGATTAAAAGAAATCGATTAAAGACAACTATTATGACAAAAGCAAAAAAAAATATTTTGTTTTATGATATTTTTTTTTTACCTATAGGTTTTTAAACATTTTCATTACTGGAAAAAAAAGTTCACCCGTCTCAGACAGTCAGGCAAGGATACGTTAGGATACACTGGCAAACCGAGATGCTACCACGTTCTCCCACGGCTGCTTTTTGTCCAAAATGTTTTATCAGTTAGTTTCTTTGTATTTAGTTGATGTATTGTTTATAAAACTAACAAAATAATAAAAACGAAACGTTATTCCTATTAGTTCATCAGCCAAAAAAAGTCATGTTCGATTGGGGTTGCAATGTATTTGCTTCGAACTCACGTCGCACACAAAAAAAGAAATAATTTCGCTCACAACTAAATCTACCATTTTGCGTGACTTACAAACAAACAAACAAACAAACAAACAAACAGACAGACAGAGAATCGGCTATCAATATATAGATTATTTTTAGGATAAATGCACACATGAATTTACTTTTTGTTCTGTTTTTTATTTCAACCATGTCATAGCATGATTATCTTTTTCTGCATTTTTATACAATTGAAATATTTTTTAGATAGGATTAATAATAAAAAAGCACGTAAAGCGTTAAAGAAATGAAACTCATGGTTTTTATCATGATTTTGATGGTTTTGGGAAGAACAGACTATCATTTCAAAAATCCATTAACGATTGCTAACCAATGTAACTTTGGCACAAAAGAAACACAGTTGGAAGGTATCGATTTGTTTTGAATTCACATTTTGTAATGTTATTCGATGTTTTGTATGTCTGGGTAAACAGTTCTATGCTTTTGCTATTTTTACACAAAAGTTACTTCTCTTCTACATATAGATATATATTCTGAGGCATATTGCTATTTTTTTTGAGTTTTAAATTTTCTGTTTTAAATGTAAGAAATGATTTAAAAAATCAAATTCTGCGACACCACGCATACTGAACATGGGTGGCAAGCGACGCCTGGCATTTGACATCAGTTTTTTTATGATCACAGGAAATCATTGCATTGCATCCCCAATCAAATGCGACGTTTTTGGGGAAATATCTGGAGAACCAATAGGGATAACTGACATATTATAGAGTCAGCGATACGGGTGATAGGGTGATGCATCATTTGGCCCCAAATTTAATTTGGTACTGCAGATATGAGGTCATCAAAATCTTTAATCGACAATATCTCTGCAAATGTTGGTCGTAGCGAAACGATCCCATACACTTTTTTATCAGTTACATAGGTACACTTTTGCGTTGTGATTCTATGATTTATTTTTTCGTCACAGGGTACATACATGGGAATGGTGGATTAGATCTAATGTTTTCAAAGTTAAGTTCGGTAAAAAGTTTTTATCTTATTATAATAATCCGTGATTGTGCATCCCACTTTTATTTTAGAGAGTGATACATTTAGTTTTAATTTACGGTCATCGTCCTCTTAAGTGCGCCTAAAACCAGGTAGAGGCGAGAGACACTTTTTTCACGATTATTCCAAAAGCACGTGGTATTTGACATCAGTTTTTTTTATGATCAGGAATCATTGCATTGCATCCCCCAATTGAACGCGACGTTTTTGGGAAATATCTCGAGAACCAATAGGGATAACTGACATATTTTAGGGTCAGCGATATGGGTGAAAAGGTGACACATCATTTAGGCCTAAATTTTATTTGGTACTGCAGATATGACGTCATCAAAATCTTTAATCGACGATATCTCTGCAAAGGTTGGTCGTAGCGAAACGATCCCATACAGTTTTTGATCAGTTTTTCGAGCTCTACAACATAGGTACACTTTTGAGTTGCGATTCTATGATTTAGTTTTTCGTCACGGGGTACGTACATGGGAATGGTGGATTCGACATAATGTTTTCCAAGTTAAGGTTGGTAAAAAGTTTCTACTGAGGATACTAGTCTTATTATAATAAATATAAATGCATATGTACATCTCTGGAACTGAATTGAATAAAGTTTTTGTGAAATTATTTGTTTACCCTGGAGATGTGAAACAAACATTGCAACACTTAAAATGCCCTACTTCAGACCAAAATCATGTTTTTACATGTAGAAGATTTAATGCAGAAACAAATGGCAATACAACAAAGAAGTAACTTTATTGTAAAAAAGCAATACATAATACAGAACACAAAAGCAACATTGAATAATATTATGAAATGTGAATTGAAAACAAATCGATACCTTCCAACTGTGTTTCTTTCGTGCCGAAGTTGCATTGCACAGTATTTTAGAAATTAATCTGTCCTTCACCAGCCATCAACATCATGATTAAAACCATGAATTTCTTAAATGGATTATATGATCTTTTATTATTAATCTTACCTAAAAGAACAATATTCCAATAGTATGATAATTGTCAAAAGAAACAAAAAATAACAAAACAAAAAAACCAGGAAAATTCCAGTACGCATTTAAAATAATAATTAAAACACAAATTTAATGACAGAATTTGTATAGCTATAGATCGGATTGTCTATCAAATAAACCAATACTCTGAGTCAATACAGGTTCACTCAACACTGAAGCTGAACTGAATGAAGACTGTTAACCACCTGGGATACACAATCAAACATCAACTTAATAAAAATAGTTTACAGAATGAAATGCCCTACTTTTGACTGAAACCATAATTTAATAACCAGACAGATTATAAAAAAGTAACAAATAAAAGCAAAATGCCAAACTTATATAATCAGGCATCATACAGTTACGTTAACAACTTCTTAAATACATAATCCGTTTTTCTCTTAACTTAACCTCTCAACATCATAATTTAACCATGTGGTTCATTTCTTGAATATTTCATATACACTTTTTCTTTTCTGACATAAAAGAAAAAGATTTCAGGGTGAACAAGAGCTACAAAATCACACTTAGCGCAACCATATTGAAGTAAGGCAGACAGAAAAAGCACCAAACATCTTAAACATTGTCAATAAATTGTACAGGAAAATTTAATAAAAGGCAGACATAGCTGAGATGAAATAAGAAAGCATCAGACATTCTCCATTTCCACAGACGTGGGAAGTAAGAACATTCACAACTGTGGCACCATTTTTAGTTGATTGTAAATAAGTAAATAAATCACATCATGGTGTACCTTACCAAAACAATTTTTACTGCGTTACCTCTCTTTGTTTACATCCAGCTTCTACACCCAAATTGAATTATTTTGATTCTTCTGTATAGCCATATTTGATAACTAAAACAAAGTTAGTAAAACGTCGAAACATGTGCTAAAATCACTCTTCAAACTAATAGTGCGCTTTACCAAAACAAATTTCTTTGTTGCACTTCTCCTTTTATCTTCGTTTTCATCCAGAATATACATACTAAGTGATATAATTGTTTTGAATCATTACTCAGACATCTTTCAAAACTAAATTAATATTAAAACCATTCGTTACTGTGTAAAGAAAAATCTTTTTCTGCATTTCTTCACCGCACACTTTCTTCTGATTGAATTATTTTGATTCTTCTGTATTTGATAACTAAAGCCAAAGAAGTAAAACGTTGAAACATGTGCTGTCTGTTACATGTTACATGTTTTTCTTTTTCCACCACATTTTACATTGTAAACAAACATTTAAAATACATACATAACATACCATAAAGCGGGGTGACTTGAAACACCCAGGGTGACTTGAAACATTGTTGAAAAATGTTATTTCTCATGAAATAATGAATGAAACTCAGTCTCCGAACAGAATCTGAAAAAAATTCTATCTAGTTTTTCAATCAAGGAAGTTCTTCTGAAGATGAAGATGAAAAAAGTGCCGAAAATCAGTAGTGCTGTAAAATAACTCACGGCGATTTAGTATATCGCCAAACATAATTTTTTTTATATTTGTAAAATAGAAAGGTCAAAGGGAATAATTCCAAAATTTTACTGAAAAATATTTAAAATTGAAAGAAATACATGCCATTTAAATGATTTGGTTTTTTTCACTCGATACACTTCGTCTATTCAATTATTACATAATTATTCTTGTCATTTGTTATAATTATACCTCAATCTAATGATTGATGTGTGATAAGGTTCAGCCGATGGAGCGTCAATAATGGTATGCGTCATTAGGTAATTATCATAAGTTGAATTATCAGAGGGTTTAATACCATACTTTCAAATTTCGTTAGGTGAACATATTGTAATTCATAAATGAACCCCGATGGAATCGTTTTACAAAATAGCATAACTGCATACTATAAAAGTGTTACAATATTTGTTAGATATATTTGTTAAATACACCCACACAACCATGAAAATAGTAACTACATCAAACATCGAAGCGAATGAAAATGCCATGAACATATAAGAAAAAAGTTAATGGGCATCCTTATGGTACTACCAAGGAAGAACAGATAAATGAAGGTGTAAGAATGGTTCTAGAAGAGGGGAAAAGCGTGAGAAAGGCAGCGGAGATGGCTGGCATGAGTCACGTGACACTGCAAAGAAAAATCAATGGTATTCTGATTAATTATTTTTGAATATGTTACAGCAGGTGGTTTTACAGTAGAAGTGTGAGCCACATTAGAATTAAGTGATAACCTTTTAAATTTTACTATATTATACTTTAGCCCATGTTCTTTTTCTAAAATTCTCCCGTCTTTTGAAGGTACACATCAAAACAAAGTAGGTGGGCATTTCTCTGAATACTGAAAACTACCTTGCTGGTATCATAAGAGATCTGGGGCATTGGCGAATACCGTTGGAATTAACCGATTTACGTCGGATAGTAAAGGGGTACCTTGACAAGAAAGGCATCGAAGTAAGTTCTGTTTATATTCTTTAACAAAATGAAAGTCACCTGTAGCTACTAACAATCATCTTATTATACTAATTCGCGATTGTGTGTCACACTTTTATTTTAGAGTGATATATTTACTTTTTTTTCACAGTCAAAACCTTCTTATTTTTTCCCTTTTCGTCGTAAAACCACTTTTTTTAATGCTACGTAATCTAAGTGTGACGTTTAAATTTTTAAACCAATCAAAACGAAAGGAATTCTTTTTTCGCCATTTTGATTGGTTGACGATTTCCAAAAAATTAGTTCGTTAATAACGGTTTTCATTATCGGTTGTGAATTTGACGAAGAAACAAGGTTTGTATACATGCTGTTTATTAAACTGTTTATTGTTAAACTTTTAGATTAATAAAAGCACATGTGTAAGTGATTAGTTGTTTGTTTACAATGTGAAAGCATAGTGAGAATACAGAAGAAGTGCAGTGAAGTTTTTAAAAATTGGCTGCGCAGAACGAACGAACAGGTCTGTACGAAAGTATTTTATTTTATTGCTTTTTTTAACAGGCGACACACGCGTACGTAAGTTATGTTTGTTTACGTTTTAGTTCTCAAATATCGCTGTAAAGAAGAAAGAGCAGTGAAGAAATGCAAAAAAATGTTTATTTACACGGTAACAAATGGTTTTAATTTCAATTTTAAGTTTGTTTTGAATTATCAATGTGTAAGAGTCAGCGTAATTCAATCGTTTGGATGAAAGCTGCATGAAAGTTTGGATGAAAGGAGATGGAGCAACGAAGGGGGAGCGCAGTAAAAATTTGTTTTGGTAACGCGCACCATTAGTTACCAAGAAGATTTATTTATTAGAAATGGTTCTCATGACTGTGGAAATGGGAAACGTGTTATGCAGTTTCATCTCATCTCAACCATGTCTGCTTTTTATTAGATTTATGTTTTATTTTATTGACGATGTTTGGTTGTTTGTCTCTCTGCCTGTCTGTCATTTATGTCTTTTGCTTTTGTTTCCTTCAATATGGTTGTTGGTGTGTGGATTGTAGCAGCTGTTCTTCACTGAAATCTTTTTTTTTTAGGTCAGAAAAGAAGTGTATATAAACCATTAAAGCAATGAAGCACATGGTTAGATTATGATGTTGCAAGGGTTAGTTAAGAGAAGAATGGATTATATTTCAGAATTTCATTAACTATTGATGTACAATGTGATATGACTGTGCTACAAACAAAAGAAGCATTGCATTGCTGGATGGATTCTTATATTTTGTCATGATTGCACATTATTTTGTGTTTTGTAATTGTTTATGTACTGGTATATAATACTGGTATATAAGTTTGGCATAATGTTTTTATCTGCTACTTTTTATCTTTTCGGTATTAAATATGGACATTCCAATTTCCAATTTTTGGACCTTCTGAATTGAAAATTTAGTTCTTCACCAAGAACTAAATACTAATACTAATTTTCACACAGTGTTAACTTCTTGCATTTGAAATTGATTTAAATCTGTGCAATGGTTTGTATGCACAAACATTTGTACAATTAAGATTTTGAATACAGGAATCACTAATGATCTGTTAGTAATTAATTTTGAAATCAATTTCTGATTGATAGCTCATAAACCCACTAAACGTGTTTACACGTTTAGCAGTGATGATGATGAGGTGGTATTAGAATCGGCACAAGTTAATAAGCTATTTAAACTCGCTACAGTAAAAGTAATGCTTTTATATATTTTATAACTGGATAGTATGCTACAAAGTACAGTCAGGTGCTAAATATAAGGAGTATATACTTTGCATTATATAGAATAGTAAAATAATAAGACAAAAAATTATGCAGCATATTCAACCCCGTTGTATTAAGGACCTAGCAGTTTCGGTCCACAAAAATAAATTAATCCTCCTTTTGTACACTGATGAAAATGAAACAATATATACAGTGTGTCTCAAAATGTTAGCTTCAGTAACTTTATTCTCAATTTTCTAAAAAATGAATAATGGTATAATAATGAAATATATACCATTAGAAAGCTGAGTTTCTTGGCTTTCTATTGATGTGGTACCCATTAACTGTTTTTTTATATTTAGCTTATAATCCAAGAAAAAAACAAGTGTTTTAATCTAAAAATTCTTAACGATCAATTAAAACTCAGTTAACAATAAATATATTAAACAACAAAAGTTATAACACAAGTGAAAAATTATCATTACAATAAAAACGTTTAAAAAAATAACAATAAGAAAGTTGTACTTTAAGGTCCTTCTACATGTTCACCATTTCTTTGAATGCAAAGTTGAGCTTTTCTTTGAATTTCTCGAAGTGAGTTACGAATAAATTGTTGATTTTGCCTCAAAATATCGAATGTTATCACAATTCTTCCTCTAAGTTCATTTAAACTTTGTGGTGGGGATGTAAACACCTTTTGTTTTACGTAGCCCCACAAAAAAAAGTCACAAGGTGTCAAATCCGGAGATCGTGCTGGCCATTCAGGAGCGAATCCCTGAGCAACAACCCTTTGATTGAACACTGCTGCTAATCTGCGTCTTACTGGAAAAGCATAATGAGCAGGTGCCCCATCTTGGAACCACCACAGATCGTCAAAAATATTTTGGCCTGGCAATGCAGGATAATTTTGGGCCAATGCCGGAAACACTGAATTGTTTAATAAATCAAGATAACTATTTCCGTTTACATTATTTTGAAAAAAGAAGGGACCGACCAGAGTACCATTTCCACAGATACCGCCCCAAACAGTTACTTTTTGACGACTCTGATTTACATCAAAATTGAAAGGAGGAGGGTTACCTTTAGGAGCATACATACGAACGTTTTGTGTAGAAACCTCTCCATCCATACCAAATGTAGCTTCATCTCCAATCACTATATTGTGTAGAAACCTTGGATTATTACAGTTTCTCAAAAACCAGTTACAAAACCGCACTCTTCTTGGAAAGTCTGCTGGTAGCAGTTGATGACGCATATGAATTTTATATGGATGATAATTAAGATCTAATCTGGCAATCCTGTTAAATGTTGCCCTCGATAAGCCAAGACTATTTCTTCGGCAGGTGATAATACCTCCATTCTGTTGTAAAACTTGTCTGACATCATTGATATTTTGGTTAGATCTTCCTGTTCTTCTTCTTCCACACCTCTCTTTATGGAGATTTCAACTTGTGCCAGTAGCTAAGTATTTTCTAACGTTTCTGTATATGGTTGATTTACTTGGAACGGGTCTATTAGGATAGACTTGTTGAAACCTTCTTAACACTTCTTCGCAGTCTTTGGTTTCCAAATAATGTTGTACAAGAAATGTTCGCTGATCTACTGATAAATTTCTGTTCATTTTTTATTATTGTTTTTCTTATCAAAACGCTATAAGCTTCTTATCGTGTAAAACTACCTTTCAATGTTATGTTAACATTTTTTTTATTTTTGGTAACAATTTTTGAGAATTCTCAAACGGTTTGTAAAAAATCAATACCATAATTATAAACAACAATGAATATTTTGCTCATTAAACGGGGTGTTAATTGATCATTAAGAATTTTTAGATTAAAACACTTGTTTTTTTCTTGGATTATAAGCTAAATATAAAAAAACAGTTAATGGGTACCACATCAATAGAAAGCCAAGAAACTCAGCTTTCTAATGGTATATATTTCATTATTATACCATTATTCATTTTTTAGAAAATTGAGAATAAAGTTACTGAAGCTAACATTTTGAGACACACTGTATATACACACCCATAAATAATTCTTTAACCACGACAGAATACGTCACCAATGACGATTTTGAAAAATTTAAATCAAGGGTTTGGAAAACCCTTGATGAAATCTTGAAGACAGTGAATAGCTACCGAGCCAACCAGCTAAATCTGTAAATGTATGTTATAAATGCTTTTCTGGTTAAATTGTCTCTCCTTCAGTTAATCTTAAAAGTTAAAATAAACATTTTAGAATAGTTTCAATCACACCACAAGTCCCGTTGCAACCCATCCCGTTGATGACAGGGACGTAACAAAATTTGTAAGTAGTACTTTCTTTCTCATGCAAGCACATTCTTTATATATTCATAGTCATAAAAAACTACATTGTAACAAGCTTTCATTGTAACAAGGTTATTCTCTTCGTTCTCTTAGACCTAATGAAGTTTTTTATGACAATGTATGTAAATTTAAACTAAGAAAAATGCTGTTTTGTGACTTTAGACACACCAAGAGATAAATTTAGTGAAAGATGTTCCATACCAAAAACATAAACCAAATTTGTATGCACTTACCATCTTCTCCACGCTATTCACCGACAGAGAAATGATGGCTGGTTGTGTTGACCCCAATGAAACCCTCCCTGGATCCTTCCAGGGTTGGGTTGTTGAAAGGTAGTTCTTTTCACTAACACGACTGTGAATTTCCTTTCATTTATTCTGTTTTTTCTTAATTCTAAAATTAATTTTTTAACATTTAGAAACATTGCAATTCCGATTAGAGGAAAAAGCATTCCGAAAACTCTGGTGCAACATTCGCACCAGTCTAAATCAAAAGTGTTTAGACAAAGTGAAAAAATCAAGGACAAGGCAAGTACAATGTAATGTAATGATATCAAATAATAATAGGAACATGCGCATAGTGAACTTTAATCCTTGTATTAGTAAGGAATAATATTGCTTAGAAAAAGTCTTACTTCTAAGATTAAATACTTTAGGTGCAATTGTGCAATTGTGAAAGGTTTGGCGGCGACAATGAATAGGCGACGATTGTTATTACATTTGTAGGTTGTTTCTTCTGGTCGACTGTCCACATTTTCTTCTACAGTCTTAAAGTTTAGTTTTTCTTCCATTCCATATATATAATATATTTAAATTTTCTAGTATTTGAAGTTTACGACATGTCTTGGCTTTATGCCCTCCATAATGGTCGATATATAAATTGATTCATGCAAGTACAGAAATGTGTTAATTATATTTTACAGAACAGAATGTAGCATAGAAGATCACATGTACATTTGCTGATTTCAAAGCAACTTAATAATTTTTTCAAAAGCTTCTCACTTTCAACACTGTTTGTTTCTCGGGTTATTATGATTTAACATATAATATTACATGTATATATAATGAATTTATGAATATATAATATATATGTGTATATAATGTATGTAAAGTATGTCGGTTTGATTTAGTTATTAATATATATACTTTAGATACTAATATAATTTATGGTTTTCCCCTGACTCTGATAACTAAAATTGACATGAATGAAAAGATAAAATGTCATCTCTTACAGGATCATCCTTATCTCTGACGAGCTTGAGAAGAAGTGTTGGCTAATTATTAAAGAACAACACCTGACACTAGCAAGCAGAATCTTTGCTGTAACCAAAGTCAATATCACAACAGATGGAGAATGACATCTTGGTGCAGCCATCAGTTCAGATTCATTCATGCACTCCAGTACTTAAAATAACGGCCGGTCACAGGACAATGTCCGGCGAATATGGATGCTTGGTCGGCCAGAAGTCCGTTCCTAGTGACCATATGTCAGGCGGTATATGTAGGTGATCGTTTTTTCGACAACAGTGTGATTCTATATTCATGTTTATTTTTGTTTTAATACTTTATCAAGACACTTCATCTTCAATAAAACATAACTGTTTCCAAAATTAATTTTGCACGTAGCAAATGATTCTATTTTCAAAAAAGTATTTTTAGAAATCGCTTGAGAATAAAGTGTTCGAAGCAATGCACAAAGCATGTAAACAACGGATATGTACATATGTTTCTTCCTTTTAAATCGATACAAATATTGTTGTTATTATTGATCGTAAGAAAGAATTTTTGTATTAATATTACTTATTCATTTCAAGGAAAGCAAGCAACCATCGTGATTGTAAGCAAATTTTGATAAAATTACATCGCTACTATTCCATCGCGATATGCTAATTTGAACGCTGCAATTTAATTTCCAGTCTCTTAATCATATTCGTTTGAATGAACATAATAGCTCAAAATTTAAAATACAACTTTTTTTCTTTCACTTTCGTTTGCATTTGTTTCGAAGTAAAATTTACACGCACGCACAGGTGTGAGAACAAAATAGAACGAACGAGCCAGAGAACAACAGTATAAAGTTGTTATAGTTCATTGCATAAGAGAAAATGGCTAAAAGAGTAAGTGAGAATGATGATTTAGAAGAAATCTCCATCAAAAAAATACAGAGTAACATCCATGCTTTTTTTGGTGGTAGCAGGACACGTAAAGATGCAAACAAAGAAAAAAAACCGCCAAAGTAGCACACCGACAAACCGCAAATACTCCAAGCTAAAACCGCAGAGAATTGGAAATTGACGACATTATTGGTTTATGATGCCTCAGCTTGGTTGGAAGTCAATTTAGATGAGAAAAATAAAGGGCAGGTCAAATCACTAAGTTGCTCCCTATGTCGCAAATATGAAGCTGAAATTTCTTTGTTACCTAATTTCAATTATGTTTGGTCACGGCATGGTTGTATTCGACTGAAACATTCAGCACCTCTGGCTCATGCTACAACAGAACCACACAAGCGAGCCTACAACATGTATCTAAAAGCCAAAGGTCTTGGGGTAAGAGACCTTTCAAGTAGGTCGAAAAGCGTTATATAGTGAAGGACAAACATCTTTGGTTCGAGGGTTTGACGTGGCAAACATGGTTAATTTTGAAAAGAACAAGAAGAAGTTTGAGATAGCATATTTTATTGCGAAGGAAGAGCTTCCTCTGACGAAGTATAAACAAATATGTTTATTAGAAGCAAAACACAGTGTTGATTTAGGGACAAGTTACATCAACGATACGACATGTGGGATTATGATCGATTTTATTTCTGATAGCTTAATAAAGGATTTACATGATAAATTGAACAAATCAAACTTCTTCAGTGTGTTGATGGATGGTTCAACGGATGCCAGTATCAAAGAGAAAGAAGGCATATTCTTCGTCACCTTCAATCCTACTCCAACAGGAAGTCAACAGGTTGCGGTAGAAATTAATTACGTGGATCTTGCCGATCTTGTGACAGCTGACGCTATCGGATTAGTGGTAAATGCCCTAAAAAGGCGTCTGGTAAGTTTTTACTTTATGACTTTATTTCCATATCCATAAGCCCCGTTCTTACTGTACTGGTTTCATAAGAAGATTGAATTCATACCAAAACTTCTTTGAAGCATTATCTTCCTATTTCAAACTTACTTTTGCATAACTTAAGGAACAAGATGGATTGCGCACAAAGTTGCTGCATTGAAAATGATTGCTGACAAATATGGTGTATACATGGAACATCTTGCAAACCTCACAGAGGAAAAGTCGTATCCATGGAAAGATCGAGCAAAGTTTAAAGGTGGTATACCAAATATACTGAAGCAAGGATACCGCTGATGGCATGTCTAAGCATTGAAATATTGCAACCTGCAAAGATTTTGTCAAAAGCGTTCCAGGCGGAAGATGTGGAAATCGTTGGAACACAATCAGTCATCAATAGAGCGAAAAAGCAATTGGAAAGACTTTCACGTAAATCTTACGACAAATTACCGACTGTGCGACGATTTCTGGCCAGCCTCGAAAACAATGACGAGGGTCGCACATGTTTTCAAGCTGTTCCTTTGAAGCATCTGGATCAAGCCAAGAATGAAGCTGTAAACATAAAAGACAAATGGTTAGGGTTGATTCAGGCGGCGTTACATGAACGTCTTGAAAATGAGAAATCAGTTCCGGCAAAGTATGCGACTACTATTTTGAATACCGAAGGCTGGGTTGAACATGATAACAATGAAGAATTCTTTTCTCCTTCTACGACACACCACTTAGATCAGCCGGCTATAATGGGAGTTATAACAACGTAGTGGAAGAGTGGCATTTGCTGGTTGAATACGCTGTTAAATATCTTGCACCTAATCAAATGATTACAGAATCGTTTGGAGACGCATTTTTGAGTCCAGTAAACGAAACGAGTGGAAGTTTGTCTTGTTAGTGGAGTTGTTATTTTCGTTACCAACATGCAACGCAAAAGTTGAGCGGTTGTTCTCGTTGATGAGATGCGTAAAAACAGATAACAGAAACTCCCTGAAGCAAAACAGGCTAAGTGCCTTGTTACGCATTTGTATGGAGGGGCCTATACTATCCGCATTTAACCCTTTACCAGCCATGCAACTATGGCATGATGGACGCAAATCAAGAAGGCCACAGCAACAGCAACGCAAGTGTCACAAACGTGTTCGAAAGGAACGTGGAATAGTAACCCTTTTAGATTGTTGGTCATCGGAAGAAGAATCTGTGGACGATGATGAATCTTCGGTCGACACAAATTAAATCGAGTGAACGGGACTAAATAATTTGTGTTTCGTTTATATTTTGTTTTATCTTTTTTCGGACACAAAAAGTCACACTTATCATTATCAAATACAAAGGAAGCATCATTGGAAAAATAATATTCAACAAGTGAATCATAGCTTTGTACTGCCGTGTCTAGACACTATAATCAATTCATGAATATTTAATAAGTAAACAAATGTCTCGTCTGAAACTTGTTTATACATGTTCTTTTAATTCATCTTATTTAATGAAAGCAAAAACCTGCTTCAAAACATTTAGGTAAAAGAAAAATGCAGAAAGTTTGTAACGTTTTGATCTATTTATATCGTTACGCAATGCGTTTCTTATAATTGTATTTTCTTTTTCTGTTATATAATAATTTGTGTTAGAACAAAAACTGACAAAAGTATAGGCTGTTTCATTGATTTGTCCACTTAAGAAATGTAAATATACAATTTACTATTTGACCGCTGAACTTGAGGTTGTGGCCGGCTAATTAGGACATCCGACGGTCATAAGACCGGCAGAAGTAAAATTCTTATTTTAAGCGCTGGCACTCATACGTTGAAATTCTTGAATGGCTACAAGGTCTCTACCAACTAGCAGAGGTTGTGAAGTATGAACCCCAAGTAGCATTCATATGCTATATCACCGGATATCAGTCAACGCAGGAATGGGAAGGGAGTCATGGCTGTTCTAAAATCGTTTCGGGGACCTACTCAGTTCCAACACCACTATCACCTGGTTATGCCGAAAGTGAACTTTGCGCTCATAAAGGCAGTCTCCTACAGCATACGTGGTAGTTAAGGACAAGCTATCAATGAAACTACCAATGTTGACATTGAGCTCAGTGAATAAATGAGCAACGTATAAATGAACATACAAACTTTTTTTTCTTTTTCTTTTGTCTTATGTATATAAAAGCTTTTTTTCTCTTTTTGAATGTGTGAATAATTTTTAACCTGTACATACTCAGTCAACTGTGGTCAAGGGAAATATGTTTTATAGAATTTTCCTTTATTAGGCAATAAAAACGAATAGCGCCGGGGCTTCCCCATATATAAGATCCTTGTTCAAAACCTTCGTCCCCCAATTTTGATGCAGTAGGAAAAGGTTTCACTTCGGCTTTTTATTTGGGTATGTAAACCCATTGGCCAATGGACAAACTACGGCTATATGACCACGATTAAGAAGGTTTTGGCCGTAAATTTGAAATAAGAATCTCTCTAAAATAAACGTGTTGGACACATTCTCGGATCATAGTCAGGTAGCTACTTGCAAAAAAAAAAAAGGAAATGAGAGGGACAATGTAAACTACTTTCAACTGTTAGATATCATCCCTTAGAACTAGAAAATCATTACCGGAATATCTGTAATTATTTACTGGGCGTGTCCAGTACGAATTTTATTTTGATGACATCACAAAATAAAACCAAAATTTTTTTCGAAATTTTTCAAGTATTATTATATCATTCGATAGGTTATTTTATGCTGAATTAAAAGCCCAAGTAAGTCATGGTGTGATTTTGAACATAAAGAAGGTTACTAGGGATAAACGACTTGCAACTACATGGTGCTATTTCCTTTTCGCACCCCTCAATCTCCTTCTAGGATGTTTTAGGGTCAGGCTTAGGATTATTTTTGTTCTAAAAGATAGGCAAAACCCTTCAGGAAATTTCACAGGTGGTAACGATCTAGAAGTTTTCCCTTTGTAAATGATTTGGAATGGAAGAATATCCCCTTTCAAAGTTTCTGAAAGAGTAACAGTGACACACCTTTTATCGGTTGCACCTTTTTTGCAACATGTTTCTCTCCCTTTTTTGCCATTGTTATGTTATCTGTTGGCACATACTTTGAGGGAGTTTGATCTACGTTAATTATCAGCTCGTCTGAAATGTCATATTTTCTTACAGTCTCCATGATGTCATTCAAAAACAAGCATCTTACTTCTTCCCAAGCTGCACGGTTTATCTTTGGCCGCGATGTTGTAATCATTCTTCGTGTGAAATTCATTCGTCTATACAAATACCGTACCCAGCTGCTTGATACATTAAAGTCCAAATACTGACCATATTTGGGAAGATTTGATCGCATTAATCCCATAAGTACACCATAAACAACAGTTCGATTAATATTTCCACCCCCGTCACATAGGTGCCCCAAAAACTTTCGTAGCTTCAAGTCGAGTTCGTCAGGGAGAGCTAGTGGTCTGCCACGTTTTGCACTGATGACGATTCGTTTTTCTGGTGCTTTATTCCTAATTTGGGAATGATACTTTGTGAGCCATCCTCTGATTGTGCTCTCCGTGAGGTTCAGAAAATCATCAATAAAATTCTTTACCGCACGCACTGGTCCATTTCGATGGGCAAACGCAGCTGTTCTCAATTTATTTTCTTCCTTGTACATCATTCCCTTCTTTTTAGGCCTTCCTTCTGCTTCAGAAATCCTCTCACAAACGTTTTTCAGTTCATTTTCAGTTAATCCAGTCATTTCTTCAGTAAAGTGTTCCAACACATCTTTATTTGCGGTTCTAGCAGCACTGGTGCCATTAGTCGAAGGCTTAAAGTATGACAGAAGCTTTGTGTGGTGGCTCATCATCAACAAATGAAAGAGAATGAAAGATGAGCACGCTTAAATATGTGCTTGTTGTCTTTTTGTGAGATTACACAGCGCATTCTGCAATTACAAAAACATTCGAAAAATGATTCTACGAAAACATTCGAAAAATGATTCGAAACTTGTGTTGTGAAGCTGTTATATTGCTATAAAGACTTTCTTTTCGGAAAACGTGTTAAAAGTAAAAATGACTTCAACGAATGAATTGGAAGTTCTGTATTCATTTCAATTTACAACTGGTCTAATGGGCTTTCACGTGTATAAAGAAACTGTCAAATGGAAGCCTTTCAAAGGTCAAAAGATTTCTACCAAGCGAGAGATGGGTAATGAACACGACTGATTTGCTGTTGCGGGAAAGGTTATGCTTCCCAATAAAATCGCTCCAATTACTGTGGGCCATATTCCTAGGGAAATAAGCAGGTATACATGGTATGCAATTTTGGAAGGTGCACGAATATCAGGCGAGGTGATAGATGAGAAGCATAAGCCTTCTCCCCTAGTACGAGGTGGGCTAGAGATCATGATGCATGTTAAAATTGAATGGAATTGTGAAAAGTACTTGGCAATATTTAAATCAAAGATTGAATCCGTACAGTATCCTATACACAACGATCACATGGATGATTCTAAGGAAATCAAGGATGAATTACTCAAAGAATTCAAAACCAGGAAAGTTCAGGAAAGCGGGAATGATTGTATTGTTCTGACTGATTGACTGTGACTCTTTTGCTAGTAAATACATTTTATCGCCTAAACAGTTTACATTTTTATCCCTTAGACGGTTTTTTGGGTTTCTATCTGCAGAAAATTAAGGTTGTTAAAATTAGTGAACACAAAAATGAAGGGGTGACTAAATTAATATATATCAAAATTAATGCGGGTATAAAATTAACGCGGACAAAATGAAACCGTGTTATTTTTATCATTCGTTAATTTTGTATAATAAGGTAGTTAGAGACATTCAAAATGTTTTTTATCATTCATTCGAAAGGAACATGTGATGGATTCAAGAATCTTTTATGTAAATTGAATTTTGTTGATATACATGCTGTTGCTGATTATCTGGGTTAAGTTACCTGAACATTTAAGCAAAGTTTAGAAGATGCCTGTTATGTATTTCTTGTTGGTTTTACATTCTAGTGCTTCTTTATGCTTTCGAAAACGCTGGGTTTTTTAGAATAGGTCATCTTTACTCATGCTCTTTTTGCCACTATGACTGTCAGAAAAGAAAATCGACAAGCATGTTGTTTTTATAACAAATTTTGTGATGGCGGCCATCCGTATATATATCAAAAAGGCAAGAAGGTGGGACGAGAACCTCTGTGTGCGAAACAATTTTGGCACCCTATATACTGTGTCAGCTGATTCGGATGAAATCTCACTCCTTTTTAGTCGACACTCGTCCGACAAGGTTTCGTCATGTTATAAATACCTACTGGACTGCGTACATTCGGATTTAGGGTATGTCGCAATAGGCGCAAAGACTAACCTCTTTTTTGCTAAAAAGGGTTTTTTAATGGTTCAGTAATTCTAAATTATTGAACAAGCTAAACGATTTCCCTCCTGCTATACCTTCTCTTTGCGAAGAAGAAAAGTCCGCGCCGCGAGCGTGAATTTAAAATAGATGTTTTTTGCCAATGTAGCTCCCATTCGGCGCTAGCAAGGAAAGCGCTTCGCAGAAGTAAGTCTTCGATTTCATGAAGTTAGTCTTCGAATTTTATGACGGGGGTATAGAAGCATTTGAGATACCAGTATTTTACTTGTTAAATCATGCTTTTACTACCCCCTTGTTCGCTAAGTTAGTCGGGTTAGTCGCTGGAGTAAAAGACAGAATCACTCTTATTTTTTTCGGAGGAAAGTATGCAGAGTGTTCCTGATTGAAAGCTTAATTTTTTGCGTTAGGGGGTAACTTAATTTCCAACTATCCACAAAAACAGGGAGCGACTACCTTTTGTTATACCCCCTTCTTGCAGAACTAAAAACATGTGCTGCAAATGTGCTGGTAGCGATGGAAGTTCTTTTTTGTCTTGCAAACATGGCGAGTATACCACACATTCTTTTGAAGATGTAAAACTTTTATTTGTGAACGATACCAATGCAAACTTGGCAATACTTTATGATGAATTACTGGAGAAGATTCAGAAAGAATGCTTTGAGGTTTCTTTACCTCTTTCCCTTCACGATTATTGTAAGTAGAACATTTGTAGATGAGAATATTGTTTGTTGACATTTTTGAAAATTTCTTAAATTCAGATCAAGGCTTTTAAAGACGTTCAGTACCCTGAAATACTTTACTGTTAACTGTTTTCCACACACACAACACAATAACAAACAAGTCCACATATTGATAAATAATCTCATGTTGTATGTAAGTGTAAATATTTATAATGTGTTTCATGGTGAAACTTTTGTAGCACATTTTCTTGTGAAAAATAACTATAGTTCTCAAGATAGCTACAGTTCTCAAGAAGCTCTTTACACGAATTAGTAGGTCATTAAAAAATGAACAGTTTCAAAAACAATAATGAAGAGGAAAGAAACAAATATTTTTTCTTGTATAACTTTATAACTTTACGTGTGCTATTTGGGTTTTTTGTAAAAATATAATTATATTATTACACATTGTTATTTCTTATACAAAATTAGCCACTTGTTTTACTGAGCCTCAATTTTCTCAATTTGGCATAATCTGACTAAAACTAGTTAGCCTATCTTTGTTAATTGTTAAATTTGAAAACTTAAATGAAAGTTTGATCTTTGCTGCAACAAAAACTTACCATTATGTTTAATTTAATACATGAGAAATCTGAATTTAGATTTTGGCCATTTGAGCGTCATTTTAAAAAGTAGTTAAGATTTGATTTTGCTTATTAGTATCATTTTGTAAAAGGGAAATTTATTTTGATTATTAATTTATCTATTTGGTTTTACTATTTTAGGTGTACAAGGTATTGCCAAGTGTAATCAATATCACTATATTAATTGGGGAGAATATTACAATAGTCGAATATCTGGTATACTTGAAACAATGGAACTGTGGAACCAAAGACAAGAGTAACGAATGTCAATATGAAGTGTTGGGTATTTCCAGTCATATGTGGTTAAAAACTAATGCTATCAGGAAACACTGATTCAAAGATATCTTCAGTGATTATTCATTTGAAGAACATCTGACCCATTTTTTAAATTGAATTTTGTCAATGAATGAATAAAGTTGCAACATAAATCTGAATGTTATCATTATCTCTGAGTCAATGTATATACTGGAACATTTCTTGTTGGTTTAACTGACTAGTGATTCTTTATGGTTTTGAAAAAACCTTTTTATTCAGGCTACTTTTACTACTCAATTTTTTGGTGTTAGAAAAGGAAATATTTTCATGTTGGTTGTAGCCTGTTATTACGGTTTGGTAAAACTTTGACATTTGAAAAATGTTGAATAGGTCTATTTATTATTGCAATTAAGTACATTGTATTGATAGAATTTATTGAAAAAAAATTAACAAAAGTATCAGATACTCTTTCGGTCTATCATGCATGCTCATTTACGCACTGTTTACGAATTCAACTCACTCTCGCTCGAATTTTGTTGAATGAAAATCCGGATTTCACGCAACCCTTAGTTGGCAAACTGAACCATTGTAGTTATTTTGTCCTTTCCTGCCCCCACTGCGTTCTTGTAGGAAGAAACAGATCTGACAAACGTATCAAAATTGAGGTGAAATGCTTCCCTAGAACCTTTGAAAAGCGTAATTTTTCCCAATTGGGGGGTTCACAGCACCCCCCAACACCCCCAGCTGAATTTAAAATTTCTTGCGTCGCTCCGCTCCGCAAAAAATTTTTCGCTTCCCGACATACTCTTTTAAATCCTGCATCCGCCCCTGTACATTCTAGTCACGACCGTTAAGGACCTGACTGTGTATGTCAGTTTATAGTAGCAACATACCAGCTTTATAAATGTAGTTTTATGAAACACTGGCAACCCATGTACAATGTTGACCCTCTCTAATTCGACCTCCAAGGGGGACAATTTTTTTCCTAATTAGACAGGGGAGGTCTCTCTAATTCGAATTTCAAAGGACGGGAGTAAAACCAATATATCAATACTCTTTGTTACTTATTTAGTTTTTAAAACCAATCGTTGATCAGTACAACAATACTAGCATTTCCAGACCAAAAAATCAAATTTTTCAAAAAGCTATGAAACTATGCTCATTGGATAGATCTTTTCAAGAGAAAACAAGATACCCTATGGGGCAGAAGTATTCCTGCAGATGACTGGAAGACTTTCTGGAGGCTTTTTAAAAAGAAATGAGTGTTAGTTCACGCTTTAAAACCATATGCATAATGCGGAATGATGTTAGAAGTATTTTACATTTTACCTTTTAGCTACGATAACTATTAAACCTTACGCATTTTTTTAAATCGATGTAAGCATACCGTTTTTGTAGTCGTTCATATATCTGATTTGAAGCATCAAAAACTGCTTATTTATCACGAATAACTACTAAGAGTATTAGTTTCACGTAGATTATCAGTTTGGATCATAAATGTTCTTGATTCTTTTAAGTTTGACAGCCGTATAACCACTTCTATATCCATATATTCAACCAAGAAATTTTCTCAGATCTACGCGTGCTTCTTCGCTTCCATTTTTAAAACAACTACGGAAAACGAAAGAACGTTGCATAAGACTCACGTGAAAAACATTTCTACCTTGGCATCTGCGATTTAGCCATATGTCAACTATTCCTTTCAGTAGAGCTTATATTATACACCTTTAGAGTCTTTTCTAGCAAAATACTTGCACACAATGAACGTAGTGTGAGTTAAGATATTTAAAGCATAAAAAAAATGTAAGTTTGGAACTTAGAGGATTTGACTGACTATTTCCCATCGACAAAAATCGGTCTAGATTTGGACAGTAAAAAAAAACAAAACAAACAAGATGCCCTACCGGGCAGAAGTATTCCTGCGGATGACTGTAGGACTTTCTGGAGCCTTTTCAGAAAGAAATGAGTGTTAGTTCACGCTTTAAAACCATATGCATAATGCGGAATGATGTTAGAAGTATTTTACATTTTACCTTTTAGCTACGATAACTATTAAACTTTGTTGTTTCATATAAAACTTCAGTCTTGCATCAATTTAGAGATTTTTTTAAAAAAATTTCCATTCGAAGTTGCACTCCCTAAGGCATCTTCAAGAAGCTTTTAACTAATTAAAAGATTATCGCGTTAAGAATAATCTGTGCTTTAAAAGATGAATGTTTGTTCACGGTTTAAAACAATATGCATAATGTGGTATGATGTTCTTTGTGTTTTACAGTTTATCTTGTAGCTGTGAAAGAAGTAATATTTGTTATTTCATATAAACTGCACTGTTTTGCATCATTTAGAGATTTTTTCAAAAAGTTCTTTATTCATAGTTATATTCCCTAAAGCATCTTCAAAAAGTAATTAAGTAATGAAAACTTTGTCACATTAAGTTTTGAAGGGAAAATCTGTGGCGTAAATAGTAATAACTTCGAATTCATTTAATTACATTCCCGAGAGCATCATAAAAGTTAAGAGACTTTAAAAAATTTTGCCGGAGATCAAGCTTAAAAAGGAACACCGTCAGTTTAAAAATCCATTAGAGAACACTCTTCCGTGGACGTTTCAAAATACTCCTTTTAAAACTATACAGTATGAAAATCTTTATGTTGTTTGTACCTGAACTTCATAATAAAAACTTTTACTTGGCCTTGCGAAATAATAAAAATATCTGTGTTTCCTTTTTATCGTCAGCTTGATAGTATACAAATTTTAGAATCATACAATATTTTAAATTCGACTAGTCAATTAAAAACGTGGTCATCAAATGATAAATAAAATAGGTAGAAGTTGATGAGGAAGATGAGCTGTGCTTCATGATTCCAGAGCTTTATAAAAACAGGGTAGCTTATCTAGGAACATGAATTAAAAAATTGTATTATATTTAGAAAGACTAATAAAAACCTTACGCATTAAATCGATATAAACATACCCTATTGGTAGTCATTCATATCTGTTTTGAAGCATCAAGAACTGCTTATTTATCAAGAATGACTACTAAGAATATTAGTTTCACGTAGGTTATCAGTTTGGATCATAAATGTTCTTGATTCTTTTAAGTTTTACAGCCGTACTACAACCTCTTCTATATCCATATATTCAACAAAAAAACTTTCACAGATCTACGCATGCTTCTTAGCTTCCATTTTTAAAACAACTACGGAAAACGAAAGAACGTTGCATAAGACTCACATGAAACAACATTTCTACCTTGGCATCTGCGATTTAGCCATATGTTAATTATTCCTTTCACTAGAGCTTATATTTTACACTTTTAGAGTCTTTTCAAGCAAAGTACTTGTATACAATGAATATAGTGTGAGTTTAGACTGTTAAATCATAAAAAGAATGTAAGTTGGGAACATTAATGATTTGAGTGGCTATTTCCCATCGACAAAAATTGGTCTAGGTTTGGACAGTGAAAAAAAAAGAAAAAAAAACAAGATGCCCTACCGGGCAGAAGTATTCCTGCGGATGACTGTAAGACTTTCTGGAGCCTTTTCAGAAAGAAATGAGTGTTAGTTCACGCTTTAAAACCATATGCATAATGCGGAATGATGTTAGAAGTATTTTACATTTTACCTTTTAGCTACGATAACTATTAAACTTTGTTGTTTCATATAAATCTTCAGTCTTGAATCAATTTAGAGATTTTTTAAGAAGATTTCCATTCGAAGTTGCACTCCCTAAAGCATCTTCAAGAAGCAATTAACTAATTAAAAGATTATCGCGTTAAGAATAATTTTTTTAAAGTAATGAAAGACAATTTATTTAATAAAAATCATGATACAAAATTATGACCACATGATTAAAATTATACATAAAATCTAAAATATCGCTAAAATACAAATATAAATCTAAAAATACTTAAAATATAATAAATAATAAATCCCCATAATAAATATAAATCTAAAATACTTAAAACCCTAAAAATCCTCTCACTGTAGAAATTCTCTCTGTCTCACAAACCCCCGAGAATGTTGTCAAATCTAAAGTCATCAGCAGAATATGCCCTGAAGGGAACACGTGAACCTCTTAGGCACAGTAAAGAGGCTCTTGTCTGTTCCATTGAGAGCCGTGTTCTTAGCCAATCCATGACTGTACCATAACTTTCACCGGACTGTTCGGATAACTTTCCAGCAAGATGAGACAGAAATCTTCTGCACTCTTTTCCGGTACCTCCATTCGTTCCAAAGACCAGAGGTGTGAATGTTCCATGCTCAATTTCAAGAACTCTTTGCAGGTATTCACGCTTTTTGGATTCCTCATGTCTGCGAAAAACTACAGAAGTATCAAGGTTTTTGTTGGTCTTGGAATTAACGTGCGTAACTCTAACGTCAAAAAATGCCGTTTCTCCCTTCCTCCAAAAACCTCTCGCCTTCATATCGAGTCTGGACTCATCCCCAGTATTCGTTGACTGCAACGTAAATTGCTCAGTTGTTACAGGAATCGCGTTAAGAATAATCTGTGCTTTAAAAGGTGAATGTTTGTTCACGGTTTAAAACAATATGCATAATGTGGTATGATGTTCTTTGTGTTTTACAGTTTATCTTGTAGCTGTGAAAGAAGTAATATTTGTTATTTCATATAAACTGCACTGTTTTGCATCATTTAGAGATTTTTTCAAAAAGTTTTTTATTCATAGTTATATTCCCTAAAGCATCTTCAAAAAGTAATTAAGTAATGAAAACTTTGTCACATTAAGTTTTGAAGGGAAAATCTGTGGCGTAAATAGTAATAACTTCGAATTCATTTAATTACATTCCCGAGAGCATCATAAAAGTTAAGAGACTTTGAAAAATTTTGCCGGAGATCAAGCTTAAAAAGGAACACCATCAGTTTAAAAATCCATTAGAGAACACTCTTCCGTGGACGTTTCAAAATACTACTTTTAAAACTATACAGTATGAAAATCTTTATGTTGTTTGTACCTGAACTTCATAATAAAAACTTTTACTTGGCCTTGCGAAATAATAAAAATATCTGTGTTTCCTTTTTATCGTCAGCTTGATAGTATACAAATTTTAGAATCATACAATATTTTAAATTCGACTAGTCAATTAAAAAAGTGGTCATCTATTGATTAATAAAATGGGTATAAGCTGATGAGGAAGATGAGCAGTGCTTCAAGATTCCAGAGCTTTATAAAAACAGGATAGCTTACCTAGGAATATGAAATAGAAAATTGTATTATATTTAGAAAAAGACTAATAGAAACCTTACGCATTTTTTTAAATCGATGTAAGCATACCGTTTTTGTAGTCGTTCATATATCTGATTTGAAGCATCAAAAACTGCTTATTTATCACGAATAACTACTAAGAGTATTAGTTTCACGTAGATTATCAGTTTGGATCATAAATGTTCTTGATTCTTTTAAGTTTGACAGCCGTATAACCACTTCTATATCCATATATTCAACCAAGAAATTTTCTCAGATCTACGCGTGCTTCTTCGCTTCCATTTTGAAAACAACTACGGAAAACATAAGAACGTTGCATAAGACTCACGTGAAAAACATTTCTACCTTGGCATCTGCGATTTAGCCATATGTCAACTATTCCTTTCAGTAGAGCTTATATTATACACCTTTAGAGTCTTTTCTAGAAAAATACTTGCACACAATGAACGTAGTGTGAGTTAAGATATTTAAAGCATAAAAAAAATGTAAGTTTGGAACTTAGAGGATTTGACTGACTATTTCCCATCGACAAAAATCGGTCTAGATTTGGACAGTAAAAAAAAACAAAACAAACAAGATGCCCTACCGGGCAGAAGTATTCCTGCGGATGACTGTAGGACTTTCTGGAGCCTTTTCAGAAAGAAATGAGTGTTAGTTCACGCTTTAAAACCATATGCATAATGCGGAATGATGTTAGAAGTATTTTACATTTTACCTTTTAGCTACGATAACTATTAAACTTTGTTGTTTCATATAAAACTTCAGTCTTGCATCAATTTAGAGATTTTTTTAAAAAAATTTCCATTCGAAGTTGCACTCCCTAAGGCATCTTCAAGAAGCTTTTAACTAATTAAAAGATTATCGCGTTAAGAATAATCTGTGCTTTAAAAGATGAATGTTTGTTCACGGTTTAAAACAATATGCATAATGTGGTATGATGTTCTTTGTGTTTTACAGTTTATCTTGTAGCTGTGAAAGAAGTAATATTTGTTATTTCATATAAACTGCACTGTTTTGCATCATTTAGAGATTTTTTCAAAAAGTTCTTTATTCATAGTTATATTCCCTAAAGCATCTTCAAAAAGTAATTAAGTAATGAAAACTTTGTCACATTAAGTTTTGAAGGGAAAATCTGTGGCGTAAATAGTAATAACTTCGAATTCATTTAATTACATTCCCGAGAGCATCATAAAAGTTAAGAGACTTTAAAAAATTTTGCCGGAGATCAAGCTTAAAAAGGAACACCGTCAGTTTAAAAATCCATTAGAGAACACTCTTCCGTGGACGTTTCAAAATACTCCTTTTAAAACTATACAGTATGAAAATCTTTATGTTGTTTGTACCTGAACTTCATAATAAAAACTTTTACTTGGCCTTGCGAAATAATAAAAATATCTGTGTTTCCTTTTTATCGTCAGCTTGATAGTATACAAATTTTAGAATCATACAATATTTTAAATTCGACTAGTCAATTAAAAACGTGGTCATCAAATGATAAATAAAATAGGTAGAAGTTGATGAGGAAGATGAGCTGTGCTTCATGATTCCAGAGCTTTATAAAAACAGGGTAGCTTATCTAGGAACATGAATTAAAAAATTGTATTATATTTAGAAAGACTAATAAAAACCTTACGCATTAAATCGATATAAACATACCCTATTGGTAGTCATTCATATCTGTTTTGAAGCATCAAGAACTGCTTATTTATCAAGAATGACTACTAAGAATATTAGTTTCACGTAGGTTATCAGTTTGGATCATAAATGTTCTTGATTCTTTTAAGTTTTACAGCCGTACTACAACCTCTTCTATATCCATATATTCAACAAAAAAACTTTCACAGATCTACGCATGCTTCTTAGCTTCCATTTTTAAAACAACTACGGAAAACGAAAGAACGTTGCATAAGACTCACATGAAACAACATTTCTACCTTGGCATCTGCGATTTAGCCATATGTTAATTATTCCTTTCACTAGAGCTTATATTTTACACTTTTAGAGTCTTTTCAAGCAAAGTACTTGTATACAATGAATATAGTGTGAGTTTAGACTGTTAAATCATAAAAAGAATGTAAGTTGGGAACATTAATGATTTGAGTGGCTATTTCCCATCGACAAAAATTGGTCTAGGTTTGGACAGTGAAAAAAAAAGAAAAAAAAACAAGATGCCCTACCGGGCAGAAGTATTCCTGCGGATGACTGTAAGACTTTCTGGAGCCTTTTCAGAAAGAAATGAGTGTTAGTTCACGCTTTAAAACCATATGCATAATGCGGAATGATGTTAGAAGTATTTTACATTTTACCTTTTAGCTACGATAACTATTAAACTTTGTTGTTTCATATAAATCTTCAGTCTTGAATCAATTTAGAGATTTTTTAAGAAGATTTCCATTCGAAGTTGCACTCCCTAAAGCATCTTCAAGAAGCAATTAACTAATTAAAAGATTATCGCGTTAAGAATAATTTTTTTAAAGTAATGAAAGACAATTTATTTAATAAAAATCATGATACAAAATTATGACCACATGATTAAAATTATACATAAAATCTAAAATATCGCTAAAATACAAATATAAATCTAAAAATACTTAAAATATAATAAATAATAAATCCCCATAATAAATATAAATCTAAAATACTTAAAACCCTAAAAATCCTCTCACTGTAGAAATTCTCTCTGTCTCACAAACCCCCGAGAATGTTGTCAAATCTAAAGTCATCAGCAGAATATGCCCTGAAGGGAACACGTGAACCTCTTAGGCACAGTAAAGAGGCTCTTGTCTGTTCCATTGAGAGCCGTGTTCTTAGCCAATCCATGACTGTACCATAACTTTCACCGGACTGTTCGGATAACTTTCCAGCAAGATGAGACAGAAATCTTCTGCACTCTTTTCCGGTACCTCCATTCGTTCCAAAGACCAGAGGTGTGAATGTTCCATGCTCAATTTCAAGAACTCTTTGCAGGTATTCACGCTTTTTGGATTCCTCATGTCTGCGAAAAACTACAGAAGTATCAAGGTTTTTGTTGGTCTTGGAATTAACGTGCGTAACTCTAACGTCAAAAAATGCCGTTTCTCCCTTCCTCCAAAAACCTCTCGCCTTCATATCGAGTCTGGACTCATCCCCAGTATTCGTTGACTGCAACGTAAATTGCTCAGTTGTTACAGGAATCGCGTTAAGAATAATCTGTGCTTTAAAAGGTGAATGTTTGTTCACGGTTTAAAACAATATGCATAATGTGGTATGATGTTCTTTGTGTTTTACAGTTTATCTTGTAGCTGTGAAAGAAGTAATATTTGTTATTTCATATAAACTGCACTGTTTTGCATCATTTAGAGATTTTTTCAAAAAGTTTTTTATTCATAGTTATATTCCCTAAAGCATCTTCAAAAAGTAATTAAGTAATGAAAACTTTGTCACATTAAGTTTTGAAGGGAAAATCTGTGGCGTAAATAGTAATAACTTCGAATTCATTTAATTACATTCCCGAGAGCATCATAAAAGTTAAGAGACTTTGAAAAATTTTGCCGGAGATCAAGCTTAAAAAGGAACACCATCAGTTTAAAAATCCATTAGAGAACACTCTTCCGTGGACGTTTCAAAATACTACTTTTAAAACTATACAGTATGAAAATCTTTATGTTGTTTGTACCTGAACTTCATAATAAAAACTTTTACTTGGCCTTGCGAAATAATAAAAATATCTGTGTTTCCTTTTTATCGTCAGCTTGATAGTATACAAATTTTAGAATCATACAATATTTTAAATTCGACTAGTCAATTAAAAAAGTGGTCATCTATTGATTAATAAAATGGGTATAAGCTGATGAGGAAGATGAGCAGTGCTTCAAGATTCCAGAGCTTTATAAAAACAGGATAGCTTACCTAGGAATATGAAATAGAAAATTGTATTATATTTAGAAAAAGACTAATAGAAACCTTACGCATTTTTTTAAATCGATGTAAGCATACCGTTTTTGTAGTCGTTCATATATCTGATTTGAAGCATCAAAAACTGCTTATTTATCACGAATAACTACTAAGAGTATTAGTTTCACGTAGATTATCAGTTTGGATCATAAATGTTCTTGATTCTTTTAAGTTTGACAGCCGTATAACCACTTCTATATCCATATATTCAACCAAGAAATTTTCTCAGATCTACGCGTGCTTCTTCGCTTCCATTTTGAAAACAACTACGGAAAACATAAGAACGTTGCATAAGACTCACGTGAAAAACATTTCTACCTTGGCATCTGCGATTTAGCCATATGTCAACTATTCCTTTCAGTAGAGCTTATATTATACACCTTTAGAGTCTTTTCTAGAAAAATACTTGCACACAATGAACGTAGTGTGAGTTAAGATATTTAAAGCATAAAAAAAATGTAAGTTTGGAACTTAGAGGATTCGACTGACTATTTCCCATCGACAAAAATTGGTCTAGGTTTGGACAGTGAAAAAAAAAAAAAAAAAAAAAACACGAACGGTTTCAAAGTATTCCTTGCTTACGCAGGAATACAAAAAATGAGGGGTGATACACCTCTCAACGATAAACGGTTATAGGAAATTTAGTTTGGGAAATTTGGGGCAATTCTTGACATTCTGTTAGATGAAATGTTTAATAAAATGTCCAATGGCACCATAAAATTAGATTTTTTAATGAAAATAAGGGTTAAAGAATATTGTCATAACTTTTTAATAATAATTTGGACTTAATATTTTCAGGGTATATTTACATAACCATGTACTACAAAAAACAATATTTGTTTTCAATGAATACCATCCATAGCAACAGGGATCTCCTCCCATAGCAACAACACATAAAAGAGGGTTAAAACAAGAATTAACAGGCAGAAAATCTAAAAAACATAATAATTTACTACTTAAAACTTAGATGAGCAAAGTATTAAGCTTGAGGAACCAAATTACATATTACTTCAAGATTTACCCCAAATTTTCCCTAGCAACAGGGCAAAATCAAGCCAAAATGCACAATTCAAGTAGTTACAACACAAGAAATTAGACAACCCGCAACTTTTGAGTCGGTTTAGGTAGAAAATAAGCAAATATGAGGTGCAGTGCTTCCTAGAGAATTTCAAGATTTACACCAAATTTTCGCTAGCAACGGGGTAAAATCAAGACAAGACAAACAAGTCGCATCAGGGAATCACAATTATATTATATCATATTATATGGAATTATATATGGAAAATTAATGGAAAATTATATTGAAAATGATAGAATGAACATTTCATACCATCTTAAGTGACAAATTTGAAATTTTTAATTTTTAATTTTAAAATAATTATAAGATTAATTTATGGAGTCACTTAATATGGTACGAAATACGGTCGTGACTAGAATGTAGGCAGTCCAGTAGGTATATATTTCTGTCGTAGTCTAAGAATACGTCGGTTGTCGTGTTTTGTGCAACACGCTCTATTTCGGTTACTGTTTCATTAACGTTTTGCTGGTAACGCACGCGAAAGAGAAACACACACCACGTGCGCGCAGTAAAAAATATTTTTTAATGAAATTATTAAAATGATCACATCTACAGATTCAAGTTCAGATTGTTTCAAGTTCGATGGCGGCATCATGTACCGGAATATATCTTAGCAATTTTCCAGTTCCAAACTCAATCCACAGTTCTCTCAAAGCCACTTAATGAAATATGGAAATAGCATTTACCACATCACTATCAACAGTCTAACCATAGAAATTCAAAAAAGATACTCGAGGAAAGTCAATGGAGATGTTTTTTAGATGCACAAAAATTCTTTCATCTGCTTCTTCATAGTTGCAAAGGTCCATTGCGGTCGTGTCGAACTCCCTGTTGGTAATAACGTTCTACAGTGGCAACAACAGTTTTCTGTGTGATTCCTTTGGCCAACGCTTTTGACAAGAATGGAAACAATTTTTTGTTTTCGCTGCAGCGAAGAAAGGTTTGGCAATACTGAGGAATGTAACTGAGTCAAATTGACGATTTAAAGGTAGTAATTTTACAGTGCCTCTCACGACATCCTTTCCTGAGTCATTGCTACGACCTTAACGAGTCCTTTTGATGACCACCTTTCGCGAGTTGAAATGACTTTTAAAACCCTGTAAATTTGACGATCATAGATAGTCGAACAAATAAAATGACGACCTTTCTTGAGTCATATGGTCCACCTAAGATGAGTCAAGTTCATTTGTTTTCGTATCACGACGGTATGCAGTTTAGAATTTTTTTGTCGTCTCATCACCTGTATCGAAGACCCCTATAATCGTCAATTTTCCTTTTTGGCGGCTTGTAGTGTTCGACCAGAGGCGGACTCGAACTCGGAACCTGTGGTATGCCAGCCGAACAAGCTACCGTTATGCCACGGCTGCTTGTTGTAAGTTGTCAAATGCTGTTTGCGTACAAGTAACGTGGCGAAATGTTGGAAGATGACACAATCAGTTTGGCACAGTCCATCCTTTACAAACAATATCAGATTGAAGGATTCGAGGACACCACCCTTTTGCCACATATGTTTAGTAACCACAGTGCTCACAATAACGTCATTCAAATACTTCACTGCCCCCAGCTTCATTGGATTACTGTTAGGAAAAACCATGAAGAGGTTGAGGTGTATGATTCACTGGTCTCTCTTAACTCATCTTTGCCAGAAGCTGTAATTCACACCTTTTGTTTAATGACCAGGTCTAAGTCGTCTTACATACGTATCAAACGAATGCCAACTCAGCAACAAGATAACAGTATCGATTGTGGTGTGTTCGCTATTGCCTTTGCTGTTGACCTTTCCAACGGTCTATCGTGCACGATACCTACGACTCGTCAAAGGCAATGAGAGAACATCGTGGAGTGTCTCCAAGCTGGTAAATTTACACCCTTCCGAAATTACAGTGCAGATCAGTTAAATCAAAATCAATGTATGTAGATTACAGCATATATTGTACTTGTAGAGACACCTTTTTCGATTCCAACGTTGACAAAGATAATGGGTTGTTTATGGCACAATGTTTGGCTTGCCAAATTTGGTTTCACAGAAAATGCATGAAGATCCCGAAGAAGGTTTTTACAAACGAAAAACACCACAAAGTATGGTGTTGCAAAAATTGTACAATTTGCGAATAACAGATTTTTTTGTTAGTGTTTATTTAGTATTTAGTATTTGATATTTTAGCAACCAGCTACTTTCAAAAATTCTTACAATTTAAATCTCTAGTTTACTCAATAACCTTCACAATTCTTTTTGTTCCAGCTTATTCGTTTTATTTTTTTTGATGTGTAAAGTGTTTTAGAAAAAGAAAATCGACAAGCATGTTGTTTTTATAACAAATTTTGTGATGGCGGCCATCCGTATATATATCGAAAAGGCAAGAAGTCCCCCTGGGACGAGAACCTCTGTGTGCGAAACAATTTTGGCACCCTATATACTGTGTCAGCTGATTCGGATGAAATCGCGCTCCTTTTTAGTCGACACTCGTCAGACAAGGTTTCGTCAAGTTATAAATACCTACTGGACTGCGTACATTCTAGTCATGACCGTTAAGGACCTGACTGTGTATGTCAGTATATAGTATATAGTGGCGAAAAGCGTGGTAAACTTCTTTGCATGTGAGAAAACCAAGATGGCTGAAAAAATCTTGTAAATCGTGAAAATAAAAATAAGTTTGAAATTCTGAGTGCAACGAGTAATAACAATAAGACAGATTAAACAAAAATTTAATAAAATTAATCGAAACGTTGCTACATCGAGTAGAAGATGCCAACAACGAGGAAAACAAAGAAAGGAACACCACGAAAAATAAAGAATGCAGCGAGGATACGACGAAGCAAGGAGGAGGAGGAGAATGCAAGGGAAGAAGCAGAACAACAGCAACTCAACAAGGAATCGATTGAAGAAACAGAAGATGATGCAGAATGCGGAAAATGCAAGAAAGATGTGAAATTGAAAGGAGTGTGGTGTACTCAATGTAAGAAGTGGTGACATTTTAGATGCCAAAAAACTAATGAAGATGAAGTGCTAGAAAGAAAATGGAGAAAATGAAGAATATAAATGCATCGACTGTGATAAATCAAAATCAAGCCTGAAAACTACAGAGAATGACGTAGTACAAGAGGTAAATATTGAAAAGAAGAAGAGGATGGCAAAGTCGTTGAAAGAAGATCACAAAGGAAAGGAGGAAAAGAATGACGAAGTGATGATTTAAGAAGAACATGATGAAAGGGAAATGGAAACAAGAGAAAGAGAAAACATTCAAGTTGTAGGAGGAGAATTGGATGAAAATTCAAGTGAAAAAGTAATCGAACAGGGAAAAGCAGAAAACGGAGAAGAAAAAATAAAGTTAAATCTGAAAGAAAAGGAGAAAGAAATTAAAATGTTGAAAAAAGAGTTGAAATCGTGTAAATAAAGATTGGAGGTCCAGGAAAGGATTACCATGGACGAGAAGCACAGAAGGATGATGTCTGAAGAGTATGTGAAGCAGCTATCTGAACTTAATGAGAATCTATGGTTAAAGATAGAACAGCTGGAAATAAAGGAAAAAGATGAAAAGCTGAAAACAAGAAAAGATGATGAGGACGATATACTAGCATGTATAAGAAAAGAACACAAGGAAAATAATGCAAATCTTAAAACAATCATGGAAGAAATACCAATAGATAACAACGAAAAAAGTTGGAATGGATATTGGGACAGTTGGGAGAAGCCAAAGAACTCCTATGATGTGGAAGTCGCTGAAATATGGGAAGAAAATTTTACCCCTAACAAAATGAAATCACAAAGTCCTGTTAAAAACAGAAGAAGCATCAATGAAACGAAAAACAAGAAAGAAATAGAATGTTGGAACTATAAAAGAAGAAATGGCTGTAAATATGGTGAAAAATGCTGGTTCGTACATGAGAAGGTGGATGTGACAAAAAGATTTGGTAGAAGTCCGAAAAGAAGAGAGGAATACAAACAAAAAACAAGTGAAAGCAGGGATAATAAGAATCATATGGAACAAGAGTGTTGGAACTACAAGAAATATGGAAATTGCAAGTTCAAAGATAGATGCTGGTACAAACATGATGATGAAGTAAGGCAACGGAATACAAACTCAAATGATAGGAGGACAAAATATGAGAATGGCAAAGGAAGTCATGATATGGATATGAGTCAATTCAATTTTTTATGGGAACAAATGGGGAAGCTGATGCTCCAGATGATGAAAAAACATCAGAATATGTAAAAACAAGCAATGAAAATGTTAACGAAAATGTTAAAAAAGAAGTTGAACACATTGACAAATTTAGGATGAATAAAGAGTTAAAACAAGATGTGTATGAAATAAAAATATGGAAAAAACAAAAAAAGAAGAAAGAAACAAGAAGAGGAGGAAACAAGAAAAATATTAAAAAGAAATGCAACATCATCTATTATTATGATTATTATTATTATTATTCATATTTATCCAGGTTTACAACTTCAGAAAATTTATAAAAAATTCTGGTATCAACGTGTGACCTGACAAAAAATAAATAAACAAAAAAATGTTAATAAATATCACAAGAAATTTTTTTGTTATTTTTTTTTTTTTTAAATTTTTACAGTATATACATTAGATAAAAAAGAGGGATTGGATTCATTTCACAGACACTCATGGAGACTATAACCTATGACAATATCAAAGATAGAACCAGTAAACGAAAAGTCAAACTTAGACAAGAGTCAACAGCAATGAAATAGGGTAAACGAATAGAGTAACCCCCGAATTAAAGCTTTATACAAAATTGCGGGCCAAATCAAAACATACAATATCAAAAGTGGTGATTTTTTAGACCATTTCTAAATTTCAAAATACTCCTTTCTTTTGCTAAATCTGCAGGTAAGGAGTTAAAAACAAGTGTTCCTTGATAGTATGTGAGTTTTTTTCCAGATTCTGATCTTATTCTGGGTACAACCAATTTCAACTTATTCCCTCTTGTGTCAAAAGGATGATTTAACAATTTGTAATTAGAGGGTTCGTTACCAGCATTGATTTCCGTAAATACGTCAAGAGCAATCTTACGTTTGACTTGAGTAGACCACAACGCCCATGACTTCTTAGTACCAACAATTTGCTTTGCCCTTCCCTGTAACGACTCGAATTTCTCAGTCCAGGTATTACTCAGTCCACTCAATATTGGGTAACAGTAGAAGAACAATGGGTGTATCATTGAGTTGAAAATCGTCTCAGCTACATAAGGTGGAATTTTGTGGCGAATTTTTTTCAGCAGTTTGATTCGAGAGCCAATACGTTTGTATGTTCTTTGAAGATGGAGGTTCAAGTTGAGATGTGAGTCAAGCAGAACACCAAGATATTCGTACACATTTGGCTGATTTATTTCATTGTGGTTAATAACCATGTCAACATTTGCTTTAGGTGATTTGCTGGCAAAAAGCACGAATTCCGTCTTACCCTTTTTTGGGTTCAAAACCAAGCAGTTCTCTGTCATCCAATCGAAAATAAGATTGGCATCAGCATTGATCAAAGTTTCGAGTTCATTAAGTGATTTACTAGATATATATATAACTGTATCATCAGCATACATCAAAATACGACAATGTTTTAGCTGAGATGGAAGATCGTTGATAAGTAAAACAAATAGCAATGGCCCCAATATGGAGCCTTGAGGCACACCATGTGTAATTTTTTCATAATCGGAAAACTTACTATCAATGAAAACAGTTTGACTACGGTTGAAAAGGTAACTACTAATCCAATTAACTTCATCGCCAGTTATGCCATAGTAAGGTAGCTTTTGGAGTAAACAGCCATGGTGGACAGTGTCAAATGCCTTTTTCAAATCCATAAATAGAGCACCAGTGATTTTACTTTCATCCATACCCAGTCTGATATCATCAACTAATTTGCTTACTGCCTTACGAGTGGATCTCTTCCTGCGAAAACCGAACTGGTATTTGCTCAGTAGTTTATTGGATTCCAGATATTCAACTAATTGGTCATAAACAATACGTTCAATGACTTTTGACAGGACGTTTAGTATAGATATCGGACGGTAATTGTCTACATTCGATCGATCACCAGACTTATAGAGAGGTTTTATCTTTGCAATTTTTTCACAGCTAGGAAATGTCCCAGTTTCGAGGCATTTATTGATCAGGAACATAAGTGGTGCCGCCAGCTCGTTCGAAATGTCTTTGATGATTCTCCCTGGCAATGTGTCGATACCAGCCGCTTTTGATTTCTTAATTGATTTTAGCACTTTCAGTACTTGTTCAAGTGTCACAGGTTTGAATTTAAAAGATGCGTTTGATGGGTTTATATTATGTAGATAGTTTCGAATATTAAAAAGTTTCCAGGTAAGGTTGCGAGTTGATTTCATTAGATTTGTTCCGACTTTGGTAAAGAATAAACAAAATGCATTAGCAATTGTCTTGGTGTTAGATGTTACGGTGTCATTTATGCAGAAAGATTTACTAATGTTGGAAGAATCCTTGGTGGGATAACATGATTTTATTTGTTTCCAAAAACAACTAGGGAGGATACAAGACAAAGGAAGAAAGTGTGAAATTTATGATAAAGGAAGAGGAGCCGGCAATCCTGTGCCTTTTAGAAACTTTTCTAGAGGAGGGAGATATAATTGATGAAACGTTCTATAAGGAGAATGGTTATGGGATCATAAGACTAGAGAGAAACGGAAAATATGGTGGAGGCATTATGATAATTATCAAGGAGAAATTGAAAACCATAACAAGTATGTACAAAATAGAAAAAAATTCCTATGAAGGATGCTGGCTAAGAATAGATGATGAACACAAAGTGAAAGTACGGATTGGAATCATATATGCACCACAAGAAGGAACTAGAGATGTTGATAAAAGTAAAATAGAGGCCATGTACAAAGATATCCAAACACAAATTAGCGAAGCCAAAGAACAAAAAATGAAAATAATTATAATAGGAGATTTAAACTGCAAAGCGGGGAAAATTATACAAGGAAACGACCAAAGGGTTTCAATGGCAGGAAAGATGCACCTCAGTTTAATAGAAAAAGAAGAACTGGAAATGATGAACGCTAATGAACGTTGCCAGGGATTGTGGACAAGAGTCCTAAATGATCAATAATCTGTTATAGATTATATAATTGTATCAAAAGAAGATACTATGATGGTAGAAAAGATGATCATAGATGAAGAAAAAGACCATGCATTCTACAGACATGCAGAAGAAAGAGGAGTTGGGGAAGTGGTGTATTTAGATCACAACACAATTATGTTAACTATAAATCTTACAGTGAAAGAAGAAAAAGACGAAACATATGAAGTAGATACCTGGTGGAAGAAGAAAAAATTGAGTGAGAAAGAGTTAACAGAATTCCAAGAACGAACAGAGAATGTGAAAGAACTGACAATGATTTGGCATGAAACTGAAAAAGATATAAGAGAAAAATATACAGAATGGAATAATTTGGTAATGGAAATAAAAAAGAAATGCATTAAAAAACAAAAAACAAAGAAAGTGTCACCAGGAGGAAAAGAAATGTACACACTACAGAAAATCAGGAAAAAGCTGACTAAAGCAAAAAAGAGATGTAAGAATGCAATTCAACGTAAACTGACCAATACACAAACAAAAGTCATAAATAGTAATATTGACAGAAGAATTCGTGAAAAAGAGGGTGAGAAAAGAATAAAGATTGTTGAAGAAGTGGAAAAGAATGGTGGAATACAAGGTGGTGGATACTGGGAAGTCAAGAAAAAGCTTGAAAAGAAAAAGGAAGAAATTGTATGTTCAGTAAAAGGTAAAAGTGGAAATATGATAGCAGACAAAGAAGAAATAAAAAATGAATACATCAAATTCTATAAAGAACTACTGAATGTGCTGGAATATGGAAGTGAAATGGAAAAAAGAATTGGTAAAGTCATGCAACAAGTAAATAAAATAGGACAGACAGAGGAAGATGATCCAGTAACTGAAGAAGAGTTTGATAAAATCGTCAAGCAGTTGAAAAGAAATAAAGCTCGAGATCTCCAAGGATGGGAAAATGAAATGCTAATTAGTGCAGGTAAATCATTGAAAGAATCTATTATCAAAATGTTGAATGAAGTGAGAAAGGAGGGGAAAGTTCCAAATGAATGGAGGGAACTGAAAATCAAATCATTATACAAGAACAAAGGGAGTATACATGAACTGACAAATAGACGGGGGATTTTCATCACTAGTGCAATTAGCAAGGTAATGGAACGAATAATGTTAAATCGAAATGAGAAAAGATTGGATGAAAAAATTAGTGAAAGTCAGTGTGGTGGGAAGAAAGGCAGAGGGACAGCAGACCAGCTGTTCATTCTATATCGATTATTGGGTGAAGATATAAACATCTTATTTGTGGACGCGGTCAAGTGTTATGACAAGCTCTGGCTTAAGGATTGTTTAGTCACACTGTGGATGAAAGGAATGAAAGCAAAGGACATAAATCTGCTATACCAGATGAACAAGTCAGCTAACGTTATAGTGGAAACTCCTAATGGAATAACATCATCGTTTGAAGTACAAGAGATTGTAAAACAGGGGACTGTTTGGGGTCCTAAGATGTGCTGTGCATCAACTGATGAGATAAACAAGTATAATGATTACTTAACAACAAATATAGGAGATATGAGCATAGACAGCAGAGTCTTTGTTGACGACATTGCAACGGCAGGAAGTAAGGAGCTGATTGAGAAAACCTTATTGGGTGGATGTAGATATTATGAAAACTACAGGAAGTTTACCTTTTCTACAGATAAAAGTCAAATAATGAAAATATCAAGATGCAAGAAAAATGATAATGATGACAAGAAAGAGCTAGAAGTAAAAAATGGGACGATCAAATATACAGATGAGTAAAAATACTTAGGTGACACAATACAAGCCAATGGCAAAAAGACGAAAAGTATTGCTGGAAAGAGGAAAAACGCTATCTTATCTGTGGCAAATATTAGAAAATGGAGCAGTTATGGCACGGTAGGAGATATGGAAATAATGATAAAAATGCTCATGTATGAAGCTATAACAATCCCTATCATACTACACAACACAGAAACGTGGGGCAGTATAAAAAAGAATGAAATTGACGAACTCGAAAAAATACAGAAAGATTGTTTGACCTCGCTACTAGGACAAAAGAAAAACACAAGTTACTGGGGTTTACTGAGCGAATGTGGTTTGTGGCCCATACAGCACCGAATAAATGAAAGAAGATTAATGTTTACCCACAATATTTTGAACTCAGGTAATAAAAGACAAGCAAAGGCTGTAATGGAAAAGTTCATTAATCACAAAATACCAGGCTCATGGAGTGATGTTGTAGATGAAATTGAGACAACATATGGGTTGGAAGTAACTGATGCAACAAAAGTAACGAAAAATGAATGGAAACATGAAATATCCAATAAAATAAACGATGTTGTACATCAACAGAAAGAACAAGAAAGGATAAAGAAAAGCAAGATGAAATACCTAGTCCAAGAACAAGGAAAACAATGGTATTTATACAAACTAACACCAAGTGAGGTGAAAAAGTTGATGGAACTGAGACTCAGGATGAATTTGGTAAAAGTCAACTACAAAAACCTACATGGTAAAGATATCAACTGCCCTATCTGTGAAAAAGAAGAAGATTCAAACGAACATCAATTGGATTGTGAAAAAACTAAAAAGATAACAGAAAAGCTGAGAAGCAACAAAACATACGAAGAATATCTTAAAAGTGAAAACGTCGGAGAAGTGAAAGAATTCCTTGCAGTAGTAAAAGAAATTGAAGAAGCAAGTAGTAGCTGTCTCATTTAATCAAATAAAAGATCTATCTTCGTTAAAAAGTTGCACTCAGAAAAAAGGAAAAAAAGAAAAAAGGGAAGAAAAGAGAAAAAAAAGCCTTGCACTTCTAAAATTTATATTTCAAGGTGCTTACTAGTAGAAATCTGATAAAGAGGGCAACAACAACAACAAATACCAGCTTTATAAATGTAGTTTTATGAAACACTGGCAACCCATGTACAATGTTGACCCTCTCTAATGACAATTTTTTTTCGAATTACACAGCTTTTCGAATTAGGGGAGGTCTCTCTAATTCGAATTTCAAAGGACGTAAAATCAATACATCAATACTCTCTGTTACTTATTTAGTTTTTAAAACCAATTGTTGATCAGTACAACAATACTCTAAAAAACATAATTTACTACTTAAAACTTAGATGAGCAAAGTATTAAGCTTGAGGAACCAAATTACATATTACTTCAAGATTTACCCCAAATTTTCCCCAGCAACAGGGCAAAATTAAGCCAAAATGCACAATTCAAGTCGTTACAACACAAGAAGAAAGGCAACCGGCAACTTTTCAGTTGGCTTAGATAGAAAATAAGTAAATATGAGATGAGTTGCTTATATATTTTTGTGAATTTCAAGATTTACCCCAAATTTTCGCTAGCAACGGGGTAAAATCAAGACAAGACAAACAAGTCGCATCAGGGAATCACAATTATATTATATCATATTATATGGAATTATATATGGAAAATTAATGGAAAATTATATTGAAAATGATAGAATGAACATTTCATACCATCTTAAAGGGGAAGTTCGGTCTAATTTTTCACTTCTTATTTTTTTGTTTTAACTTGTAATGCTTTGAAAAGTTAGAAACCCACTTTTTGAATTTCTGAAAATGCTCTTTTCGTTCAAAAGTTATTAGAACTTTTAGATGCTGAAAAATGAGTTTTTTCACAGTTGAAACAGATGTTCATTATGAATGATAAAATGACGTCACACCCTGCAGAAAGAACTTTTAATTTATGTTGTGGATAACTGGAGCATATCACATCATGCCTTGCCACAGAATTAATGTAGCCCACATCTGATATTTTTTCTGTGAGATATTCTTTCTCATCAACATTTCAGATTCCAATTTTTTTCTGTCCATTTGGTCCATTTTGAATTGCACAATTTCTTTTCTCCTTTGCCTGTGCTTTTTTATCCAGTTGTACCTGTTTGTTTCGAGCCATTTGCCGGTTTTGTTGTTACTGAACATTATAACTCCACAAGCTGCTATTGTTGATAATGTTGGTTTCATGCTCAATTTCCTATCATATTGTGCAAAATCTTGTTCTGATATAACATTTGTCCTTAAACAATTTCGTGTTTCTTCAAAAACATCTTCAGACGGTTGATGATAAAGCCCTCCAGGCAACTGATCCTTTAACTGGTTTTGAACCATTAGAGAGCATGTACAGCAAATTATTTCAAGACATTCTTGTGTAAAACTGTCAAATTCTGGGTTTTCTGTCTCTTCAAACAATTCGACATAAATCTTGTCTTTTGATAAGTATTTTTCTTCAAATCCAAACTCTTTGAGATATCAATGATAGTATGCTGACCGGCAGGAAAAATACCTTATTTAATGATAATTCTGGTATCATTGGGCCAGCATCTTCAATATCTTCAGTGGAGGTGTTTATGACTGATGAAGGAGTTGTATTTACGGAAAATACATTCTTGGGCCACTCTTTTGCTTTAGCATTCAAAATTTTGTAGACTCCATTGGATGAAATCAGTTTGACATTCGCTCCCCACACAGTTAATTTGATAGCACCCGAGTCGTCGTTTTTTGCAGTTCACGCCTTTCCACAGTGGCACCAGTTTTCCGTATTGTGCTTTTCATTATAGGACGATTTTCAATATTCACATAACCGATTACACTGATTATGTTTGCTATCTTGGCATTTATGAACATCCGCGATTTTAGTTATCTTTTCTTCTTGTTTGCGATATTTGAATTTTACATCCGCAGAAGAGATGGTGGTCAGATCATTAATTTCGATGTCTTTTTTGGTTTGGTCAAAGTAGTTGATTTTACGTTTGATGTTTTGCAACTTTAAGGGCGATTTGTCCAACTCTGCCTGCACCAGTACTGGTCTAAGCGAATTGTTATAAGAAACTCCACGATGATACGTACCATCTTGTGCTTGCAGAGTCAAGTTATAATACAGAATGTTTGATTTCTTTGTGTTTTTTTGCGGAGAGACTTGATGAATATAAGCAATTAGCGAATCTAATGGAAATAACAAAATATCTATTACACTAATTCTTCACCTTAAAAAAAATACCAACTATATCATTCTCTCGGATGTTCCTGTGCGTATATATACGCACATCACAAATGCATCACAAATATAATCGACACTTTCGAGTTTATATTGCAATTGGTTTTATGCATTGAGGGGTATTATTTTGGCTCAAAATGAAAAACAAACAAACAAGCAAACACAAAATGGGGTATGTCAAGTTTTACTTGTGCTTACATCAGAAAAGTTAAAAATGTCAATGATTAACTTATTTACCTGGATTTGCTTTAAGTCCTACAGATGTCTCTAAATTCAAATCTGCATCATCAGCAGGTACTTCCTTAATGTTTGACCCCATTTGGAGTGGGTTCTTTCTATTACTTTTCTTCAGATTTTTGTAACTCATTTTAAATCAATTAACCTAAAATCAAACAATAACGAGCATTTTATAATTTGTGCAGCATAGGCTACACTTTTAAGTACTTCACTGGAAAATCTTGAAAATCAAAAAAAAATATAAAATTATTCATCACTTTAAATCATAACTATGCAATCATATATTACAAGATAATGTAAGTTATAATACCTAAGTGGAAACCTTCTTTATATTCTTTATAACAAAATATATTTACGTTGTTACTATTCACACTGAAAACTAGACTTGAAGTGCTGTCACATTATTTATGAATAGGTCTATCAATAAATAATCAGTGAATAAAACTGAAAACAAAGCCAATTTTTTTAAGATCTTTCAGAAAGGTTTGATATTTTACAGTTTTACCAGTGATTTTGTCCAGCTCTGCACCATTTCCATCTTTGATATTAGCTTTTGCCTTCACAGGAACTAAGTTGGTCTTTCTTATTTTGTGAGCATGTACAAAACAGCTTGAGCATGTAAACATTATCATTTGTACTGATTGTCTTAAATAATCATTGTCATTCAAAATTCTAATTGAAAACAAACAGTATCATGATTTGAAAAAATAACATTGTGGATGCGGATGTGTATGTGTAATATCAGTCAGTGGCAAATTTGATTACAATTCATGGCATGTTGGAACCACCAATCAATAAACAACAATTCCAAGAAAGTGAATGCTTCATTGGAAATAAGCTCATAGCTGACAAAGAACTCTTTCAGGAAACTTTTGCAGTCATTTTGAGCAGAACACTAATGCATCATTTCAGTATGTGGAATAGTTAAGCTATATCCGTATAACAGTATTTATAGTAACCAAATACGTTGCTTTCTGGAAACTTGTGTTTCTGATTTTCCGTCATTTTAAATGTTTTCTTGAGCAATAGCCATTAGATAACCTAAACACATCATTTTGAATGCAGTTTATGGCAATATATTAAAACTGCTCATCAGCAAACTATAATTCCCAAGAATCTGAAAATTACATAAAAAAAATAAGCTCATAACTGATACCTTTCAAGGAATGTCTACAGCACTTTCAAGTAAATCAATTTGATTATCGTGGTGTTTTTTAAACGAAACCATGAAACCATATATGTGTAACAATCAAGTTCATCTTAGCCAAATACATTGTTTTTAAGGAACATGTGGTTGTGATTTTTCGTCATTTTACTGTGAATGTTTAATCAAAAACAAGCTCATAACTACTATCTTACTTTTACAGAAAATGTCTTCAGCCATTTTAAACAGAAGGCTTTGATACATTGCGGAACCATTAAACCATATTCATATAACAGCTAAGTTCATTGTAACCAAATATGTTGCTTTCAGGAACTTGTGTTTGTGATTTTCCATAATTTTACAATATTAATTTTACAATATTGAACTAAGTCATAGGCATTAGAAAATTCCTAGGGTCATTTTTTTTATCTTTTATTGGGATGGTTTATGCACTTTGATCAAATTACAACATATGAAAACATTTATCTATTCCCTTGTATATCAACATTGAAAATCATTAAGACATCAAAGAAAAAAAATGCATTTCCTTCCATATTTTCGCTTGTGAAAAAATGGGCAGTTTATTAATGTCAATAGAAATTAATAGGATGAACAATGATAAAATCAAACAAAAAATAATGGCTTCAATATAAAATGTCAAATGGAATAATACATAGTAAAAAGACAAACAAACAAACAACGAAAAACATGCATCATGGGGTTCATTTCAAATACTATAAATAGAATCAACCCCATCCCCAATACCTTAAGGGTACCAACTATGACAGTTCTTACTTGATAAGCATTTCAATTTTTACAGCATGATGATCTGTAAAGAATACAGGTTTGATCAATGTACTAACAGTGCATCTTGTAAGAAATTCTCTTTTAATGTAACAATGGCTAAAAACGATCCATCAAGATGTGTAGGTTCTGATACAACCATATTTTGTCGATGTTGATGGCAATTCCAGATCTACTATATGACTAATGCCAATACGGTGATCTACATCTTGAATGTTCTTGGTAAATGAAGTAATTCTTTTTTTCAAATCATTATTCCCATTTATTCTTGGATCATACAATGTATTTGTTACACCTTTTCTTGAGGGAGTTTGCCGCTGAATAGAAGTTTGCATTACTGCCATAGGGAAATTGCTGTTTTGATTTGGCACACCCCATTGCCTTTGTTTGCTGGTGATAGCTACATCCTCAGGTACTACTTCAAGCTGTCAAAGAGAGTATTCAGCTAATTGAAATAATAAAGCCATGACATGATTACAATAACCAGATTTTCCTGCTGGGTAGTTGCAATGTCCCTTTATTACTTTTCCAGATGGTTTACTTAATACAACATTCATGTGTCTGACATCTTTCTTCATGCTTGCTTTACAGCCTCCTTTAACTGTAAGCGAATTTGATGATGACTTAGTGAATATAGATTGTGATGATACGTATCCTTCCTCCATAAACTTTCGGCGCTATTACACTTTTGTACCCCCCTAATTTTATTGATGTTTCTTATGCAGAATTTCACGCTGATTAATATTCACATAAGAACTTGGGTCTGAAAATCAACAGAAAGGAAGTTATTCGCCATCAAAAATTTGGAAATATCTTCGGTCCATACCATAACTGTCGTCCGCCATTTTTAAAGTTTCTCGCAATATGATGAAACCTGGTCTTCACTCAACTTTGATCCCCAGTTCGTGATTCTTTACTTTCCTATTTCGTGCGATTTAATTCTATTCATGAATGAAACAAATGAATCTATTTATTAGCTTCGGTTAATAAATATTATTGGTTGAAAATAATTTTTGATTGTTTTAAAACAAAGTCTGCTTTTTCAGTCTTTTTTATGATGGACTTATGAGATCATATACATATGATCATAATGCAGGTGGCATACTATGTTTGTCCTCTGTTGTACGCATTATGTGTATAAAAATTTGCTTTCAAAAAAACCTCAGAGGGGGAGTTTCTTGATTAATGGAGTGGATCTTCCAAAAATATGTTTTTCAAATATATGTGGCTTTAAAAAAAGCCGTTTTATTGCGAAGTCGTCTCATACTGGGTACAGCTGAGCAACTTGCGTCCAGAAGTGGAAGTAGGCATGCTCATTAAAACGTTGGTTCCACATGAATTCAGCCAGGTAGTCTGGAATGGTATCGCGGTTTGTTGGGCCAAACATAGATTTAAATTTGGCTTTAGCTCGCTGCCACATTGCCTCAACACGGTTCGTTGTCACCCCAGTGTTTGGGTCAACGAAGTTGTATGTGTGATTAACAGTACCGTGCTGAAAACCCTGGGCAGCAAGGCCGTTGTACGCAGCCCACATGTCGCTCCAAATTTCTGTGCCAGGTCTAACCCACTGTTGAATTATGGGCAGCAACGTGGCAGCATCACGGCGAGGAACTGGCACGAGAAACCCTTCTTTAGTATCAGGATCGTACCCTCCAAAGATCCACTGCTCCGGCACAATTCTCCCACGATTGTATTTTCTTCGTGAAAATAGCGATTCGTCGATTTCCACGATATGACCGGGACCACCAATTTGAACAAGGTTGTTCAAAAAGTATGTCACAGCCACGTCCCTGCAAAACTGGTTCCAATCCACTGGAGTACTTTTACTTCCGATTTGCAGTTCATGCTGGATGTCAGAAATAGACATACCTCTGGATTTCCCTGCACTTCTGCACCACAAGTACGTGAGTCCGAGAATCTGCCATAACTGTAAGTGAGATCCTTCGAAGAAGCTGCCCTGTCTGATACTGATACGCTTTTTACATGCTTTGACTGGACAACGCCAAGTCACCCCGTCAACTGCACGGTCGAGATTTTGCTCTGTACATGCTCGATTGCATGTAGGGCAAATCATCTGGACAGCAAGCAAGCCATACTGTCTACACCATCGGATGCATTCTTGGCAGTCGTCCATAAAGCGGGAACCAATCCGGACTAGAGAAATGCCGTCAAACACGACCTGATCGGGAGCACGAATAGCAGCCATGACGATCAGATGAATAAACGAAAACTTCTCATCAGAGATACATTGATTTTTTTCCCGCCAAATTGAGGGGCACGTGCATTGCAAAAAATGAAAAATAGGTCCATTGTAAAAATATTGTAAAGGAAAGAATGCATAATGGACCTGTCATTCAAACTGAGTGATTTCTTACATCTTGCATGTTACTTGGTATGAAAAAAGTCCGGAAAGGAACTATTTAAGTGCAATGATGAACCTCTCATGGTTAAACATCAAAATTGAATAGTTTCGTAACGGCTTCTTTTAATTATCCTCTCAAGTTTATCAACACTGCCGGGGTTTAAATGTAAATGTAGAGCAGTTGAATGAAAATGATTTCTTCTTGTAGTCATAAACAAATGTCTTAACCCAGGTGGCAAAATCTGTGTCAAAACTTAATACATTGATTTATTAGATTTATTAGAATATATAACCTGTTACAGGATTTCTATTGCATAATTAATCACCAATAATACAGAAAGATGCACTCATCTAAACATCTTCCTAATGGCCAATTCACTTAAGGTAAAATAATTTTCGCTCCAAAATAAGTCAATCACTAGCGTCTATAAACTTACGTAAAGTGACAGGGACTTTATATAAGTGAGGGAAGCACCGCGAAGAAGAGAACAGACTGTATTGAAGAAAGTGAGAAAGAAGAGAAACCAGGTCTTCAGGATCAGCGAGACACGAGATGCGAAGCGATGGATTATGATTATGAAGTAAAAATGGCGGACGACAGTTATGGTATGGACCGAAGATATTTCCAAATTTTTGATGGCGAATAACTTCCTTTCTGTTGATTTTCAGACCCAAGTTCTTATGTGAATATTAATCAGCGTGAAATTCTGCATAAGAAACATCAATAAAATTAGGGGGGTACAAAAGTGTAATAGCGCCAAACTTTGGACCACGATCTCTGGATTTTATAATAGCTTTTCCACGCTTTCCACCGATCTCCTTTAGAGTAAATATTGGTAAATCTTTTAAGGATTTGCACCATAATGAACCTCTTTTTCTTGACCTTTCTCAACTAAAATTTCAATATTTTCGTCCATTTTTGCAAGCATAAGAGATAATATATCTACAGACGTATTTAGCTCCTCTTCGTTAGCCATATCAAACATCAAACCCCGCCTCGTTTTCATGTAAGGGAAAATAAACTCGGGAAATGTGCATTGGTGATACAATTCTAAATAAATAAACAAAACAGAAGGCAAATAATTTTTTCTTCCCATTTAGATATTCCAATCACTTATCATTGAACAAGATACCAAATTGAAGTGTGGCTTCCACGTACCAGGAATGTGTCATTCTGTTATTCTTTCGCCAGGTTGCTGATTTGATGGTAAAAGCCCCTTCATTGAATTTCAAGATATTCAATGGGAAGTTTGGATGTCCAACATGTTTGCATCCAGGACAGCGGCTCAATGTCAAAGGGAATGTGAGAATTTACGAGTATTCTGGAAGGACTCAATCACCTTGATACTCTCCTCCATGCAGAATTAGCCGCTCTTTCAAAGGAGGCAGTCTTTGGCATTTACAGACCATCACTAATCCATAACATTCTGGAAATTCCTGAAATGCTACCATTTGATTACATGCATCAAGTAATTGAGGGAGAATTTACTAGACGTATAACGAAATGGTTAAAAGGCGACTGTCCAGCCGGGGTCGACCTAAAAAAAAGGATAAATGAGCTGTCAACTAAGTTGGAGAATATTGGTGTACCACATGATTTCCATAGGAGATTCTGAAGCGTTAGTGAATTTGGGAAATGGAAAGCCAGTGAAAAGCAAATGCTTTTCTTATATATTGCTTTGATTGTCTTCAAAAATATCCTTCCAACCGACAGCTTCTACTACTTGGCCCTTTTAGTTACAGGAAACGTTAAGTCGAGCTTTGAACGACAACAAACGAGAATTTATTGCGACCGATATCGAAAATCGTTTTGCTAATCGAAAATGGTTGGTTCGATTCCCCATCAGAGAAGCCTAACCAAGATCCGTTGGACTTGTGAGGAGCCAGATGTTAATGACAATTACAATTACGTTGTGTTTAATTTTACGTGCTGTGTGCACCCGTGTATGTAGTTATTATGTCGTATTGTATTGTTAGTCACAGTCGACACCTTTCTTTGTAGTTGAACGTCTTTATTAGTTGTGAATCTGTTGTGAATCTGTTGTGAATTAATTCCTGTTGTATGTGGCTTGTGTGTGGGTCGAGCGTCAGTATAAACAAGTATGTATTTATTATTATTTTATGTTTGTTGATTTGTTTGTTGATATGTTTTCTCTGTAATCGCGTTTTGTTTTGTAATTATATAGCCTTGATCACCATCACTGGTCGTTTATATGTGTCCCGCAGCCACACATAGAACACAGTTTGTTAAAATTCTTAACCACAAATCAGATATAAAAGCCATAAGGCGCGATGTCCCACAAGGGTCGGTACAGGTACCCCTACTGTTCCTAATCTATATTAATGACCTTCATCTTGCTCTTGCCTACTCTGATGTTTTTCATTTTGCTGACGATACCAATCTTCTTCTATTTAGCAAGTCAATAAAGTCCCTCAACAAGAAAATAAACATTGATTTAAAACTTCTTTCTAGTTGGCTTAATGCCAACAAAATCTCTCTGAATGCCAATAAAACTGAGTTTATTCTATTTAAACAAAAATCTAAACCACTAAACTTTAATCTTAAAATCAAGATTTGTGGCAGGAGACTTCAACCCAGTAAATACATAAAATACCTTGGAGGTTATCTTGATGAGGATCTCTCTTGGAAAAAACACATCCATGAGCTATCAATTAAACTTCGACGAGCCAATTGTGCATTGAGTAAAATCTGCCACTTTATTCCTGAATCTGTCTCTTTATCTGTTTATCATTCTATTTTTTCTTCTCATCTTCATTATGGTTGCCAAGTCTGGGCCTTAAACGAGTCCAGTTACAATAAACGCATCCTCCTTCTTCAAAAAACAGCTGCTCGCCTTATTACCTTATTACCTTATTACCTTTCAGATCTCACTCTAAACCACTCTTTTCAAAACTTGGCTTGCTTTCCATCTTTGATTTAATAATAACTCTAAATATTCTATTCATTCATCAAATTCTTAATCATAGGATTCCTGATCACATTCATAGTGCTTTAAAATTCTCCGTTATACCTCACAATATCAATACTAGAAGTAAATCACCAGGTTCCCTATTTAAACCTAGTGTTAAAACTAAATTGTATGGATTACACTCATTTACGTACCAATCTGTATCCTGGTGGAATTACTTTCAATCAACTTTTACCCATCTCGACCTAACTTCTCTTTCATATAACCAACTTAAAAACCTTCTCACTGACTTTTTTCTTAAAAAATATTCATCTTATGATTAATCTTTCACTATTTGGACAACTACTTATCCTTATCTAATAACTTCTTTTTTCTTTTTTTTTCCCCTTTTCTCACTTAAAGACTGTATGATTCTGCATTATATTTTATTATTATGTTATTATTTTCTTGTTTTCTAGTATATGATTGTTTTGGTGGCCACCCCCTGTGTTTAGATTCATCTATTGGGGTGGTCTCCTGTCACCACTTTATCTCTTGATGTATCACCTTATTTTTGTGACAAATAAATGAATATTCTATTCTTCTATTCTATTCTATTCATTACCTGAACTAAATTTCATAAAAAGATTATAAAGATTTGTTCAGAAACTTAAAACATTTTTAATTACGTATACACACCAGGGCATTATGAAAGGATAACTGACACAATACGAAACTTACATTAACTCCCAATAAACTTTATGAACAAAATAACATCAAATTTATATGATTTCAGATATCACAGTGATTACGTATGTACGGTCAATCTTCATAATTACTAAGAGTTCCCAAACACAAAAAGTAAACAGAGATTAGGATTATGAAAGATATGACCTAAACTTACCAAAATTAGCAAATATATCTGAAAGCAGAAATTTGAGTTTCAATTTGCTAACGTAAATAGTAAGTCCCATTCCTAATTCAAGACATTGATAATACAGCCAAGAACTATACAAGTAAATAAGCTAAAATAGCTAGAGAAACATCAAACATAAAATGATGCACAGACAGAGGATAGACAAAACATTCTTGCATGTTGTTGGAGCTGAAGAGGAAACTGAGCTGAGCTGTATGTATCCAGAGCTTAAAAAGCACTACAGCCCACACATGAAACAAAGGATATTTTGTATTTAAAAAGGCTTAAAAGAATCCCAGACATTTTCCAAAAAATAAAAGCATTTCTTTTCACACACTGTTTCGGGCTTGACAAATCGATTTAGCAAGGCTGTACGTTAACATACACAAATACGTTTTGGCCCGTACGTGACAATCAATTCCTCGAACAACCTTTCTTTATATAAACGTACGTGCATATGTACACTATCAAGGTAGGGAAGGAAAGTGAAGCACGGGGGACGATTTAACCTGTGAACCCCAAACACAGGAGACTGATTGCCTTTCTCTTTGTACTTCACATCTTCCTATAGTAAGTTCGAATGACCTGGGTAAAATCTAATTCGTGGTTTCAATAATGTAAAAGTTTGGTATTATTTTTTCGAATGAAGGAATGGCGTAGATATATTTGACATGTTTTTCTTCCGGTATTCATAATTAAAAACGAAGTGAAAAAGATTATAACATGATCTTTAATGTTGGTAATGAAAAAATACTGCAAGCCAAAAAAAAAAAAACTTGTAAATTCCTTATAAACATATATAGGTTTTTATAGTTCGATGCATCTTTTTTTGTGTTGGGGGCGCCGCGTGTCCTTTGATATGGCGATTTCCTTTTGCTTTCCTCAACCAACTTTCTACATGCTTCTTTGCATCAAAGTTATTCAAAGAAGCCCCATCAATACTGACCCTCATGATATCATCTAATGTGCTGTGTGCCAATGTTGTTCGGAGATTAGTTTTCTGTTTGTTCATGCACGAAAATCCACGTTCACATGCGGCTGTGCTTGCGCTTATTGTCATCATGATCTCCAACAACACAATCATACCCTCCAAGATGGTTTCGTTTTCCTTCATCAGATCTACGTAAACATCAATAACTTAATCATTTCGAAACTTGCTAAGTTTTTAACGAAAGGGTATCCATTGAGGTAGCGCTGATGCCTTTTCTTCATCTGTGATAAATTTCTTTTCGCAGTAATAGGTTGTTAAGGTTTTCAGTTCTTCAATTCACCACTTTTTTTCGTCACAAAAGGATTTTGGCCACTCCTTGAAATCAAATATTTTTACCATTTCCTTCAATGGGGTTTTGGAAAAATCGCTGAACCTATTGTTGATGTATCCCATTGATTCAGAAGAAATAATACTAAACAAATTTTCCTGAAAATATGCCTCATAAGCTTCTGGAGTGTGATCAACAGCCGCTTCTTTTCTTCCTGTTGTTTTTTCCAGAATCACATCTTTATATACTAACTCACTGTGCTCATTTAGCCTCATTGGGTTAATCAAGCGATCCAAATTCAAACCATTGACAATGGAAAGACTATCGATCCCCAATTTTAGATCTTCAATGATACGCAGGATCTCGCAGGAAAGTAAATTGTCCTGTTGGAACTTGAGAGAGGTTGGTCGCAGAACTTCTATGACATCTTGCATGAAATGCAAGAGAAAAACAAATTTGGGATGTTTGATAAAATTCACAAAACCTAGTGCTTTTTTTCCCGTTTCTGTCTGACCATAGGACTTCTGCTCTAAGTCGTAGACCAGCACTTTGTAGTTTGCTTCGATAGGATTCAGCGCTCTTGATCTACTGGAAATCCATTGAATCTTCTTAAGAAGTCGCAAACTCTTAAATTCTTCCTCAAACATTTCAGAAATTTGCACTAATTCCTGGCGACGGACAGCAGAATAATAATAGAATTTAAAAATTCCATTAAGTATATCATCAAACTTTGCCAAATACTCTATGTCTATCTTAATGGCATCTAGGACTGCCAACTCAAGTCTGTGAGCCACACAATGAGTATACAAGAGCCCTGGGACCATTTCCTTAAATCGTGCTTGGACCCCCGAAATGTGCCCTGACATGACCGCAGCTCTGTCAAAGTTTACATTGACCAGCCTTCGGAAGACTGACTCAAGGTATTTATCATCAGGTTCACCTGTGTCATTCAAAGCTTTCACAGATTTCAATATGGCTGTCGTAATTCCTTCAGCGTCTACTGTTACTAGATTTTCAATTGATGCAAATTTGGTTGTGGGGTACCCGTCTTTTAAGAAACGAACGAATACTCCCTCTTCTTCCTGGAAACAAAATCATACGTGAAGTACAGTGAACTCAGATTTTTTTCTTCTTCCCTCGTTTGTGTAAACAAAATTGAATAACAATCAAATTCTATTGTGAATATAAGGACGTTGGAATGTATGAAATTTAAAAGAGAGAAAAATCATGCACGTGTGTATATTGCTAAATATTCATAAAATGATTGATGCACTATTGAGAGAAGTTTCTTTTGTTTCACCGAGAGACCAATTACTTGTGTAAACAAAATAGTTTTCTGCCTTTTTGTTTTCCATATTTATTTAAAATTTTAAAATTCTGTTTGCAGAACATGATTTTAATTAAAAAGTGAAAGGGAATGTTGATAAAAAATTATTTTCAAAAAAATTAACATCAGAGGGTATCGACTAAGATATAAAATGTACCTTTATCCGTTGATCCATCTGACATAATTGTAACAAAGCGTGAGTTGTTAAAATCACTTCTCAGTGAGTCTTTCAAATCTTCCGCAACTGACGATATAAAGCGTTTGCATGCATTGTTACTTTTGTAATTTTTTCCCTTCAGTGGCAACCCATTCAATTGTTGAAGTTCCCATAAACTTTCAAATTTTTTGAATGCCAATCCTTCTTTCACAACATAGTAGGATGTGCGGAAAAGAGATTGGAGGTCTTTGCTTTCTTGGGAAGTAAACTTTTCGATAGCAATTTCAGTGCTTTTTTGAATTGCGAGCAAAACTATCTTCAAGGTAACGTTTTAGGCATTCCTATAACAACAAAATTAATATTGCATTTCTAATTCTATAAAGTGTAATTCAGATTATTCTTCTCTAATTTTGTCACGATGAAGAAATACTAGGAAAAATTCTAACCTTGTGCTTTTCATCACAGTGTCTGGTTGGATAGTTCTTGTGCCATTTTGTGCAACCTTTGGTAACCATGTTGTTCTGATTAGCTATGCTCGGATATTGGTTGCAAACCCAGCATGTGTATGACTCTGCCACAAGATCAATTTCCAACCAACTCAGTTTCTTCCCTGCCACAGGCTGTAAGAAAAGGTGTTAAATATATCTTAAACATTTCAAAACTGTCAACCATAACTGTAAGCGGTCAATCATCGGGAAAAAGAACCAACCTTTCCGTCCGCCATATTCCAGAAAGCGAATTCGTTTTTCCATAACTTCAACTTCTCTTCGGTCATCTCAAAGTCTCACGCGTTATTTTCTAGAGGCCTTTTCCTGTTCTTCACTTTCTCTTCTTTCTTAACAAGTCGTTCAACATTATTGACTAAACTGTCCATCACGGCTTGGACATCGGCCTTGAGGTTGAAACTTTTGGTCTTGCTTGGTTTCGCACCAAACTGTTGAAAAATATTTGTCTGCTTCGACATTTTGCTATTTCGGTTATCAGTTTCACAAATGAAAAAAAATCGCTTTCAAACACGTGTTGGAAAAAAAAGAATTCCGCTTTTTATTCTTATTCTATTTTTAGAATTATGCTACATTTAGAATTCATTTTCATGTAACGTTTTTCTGATTTTGTCGTTTTTCTGATTTTGTCACTTATTCGGATTGAGTGGTTATACCGAATTTACCATTTTTTTAAAAAAATAGAATATCCTGATCATTTCAGTCATTTCAAAATGGCAGCACTACGAACGAATTCGCTGTAATTACTTGTACGTGCACAGAATTTTCTGCTGCCATACTCCATGAGACGTACGTTGGGAAGGTTATATTGGCGTTCGTGCGCGAACAAATTCATTAAAATCTTAGTATGTAACGAACAAATTTATTAAAATCTTAGTATGTAACGGGAAATTTTGTATCACTCAACGTTCGTGGCGAACGCACATACGCCATTTGTCAAGTCCTGCTGTTTTTATAAAACATTGAGAACTTGTTTTTAGAAAAGAATAAACGCAGTAGAATTATTGTAAGATAATTATAAATTTCTCCCCTTTCTCCTTTAAATCTTCTTTTAAATCTGTTCAATATTGATCAAACAACATGTGGAAATGTAAGTGGGTTCCTTTGGTTTCTTCTACCATTATGCGAACGGCGTGTAAATGTGAAGTCGAAAAATACCCGGATGATCACATGGCGGAAATTCAAGCCAATAAACTAGCGCTATTAAAGTTAATTAGCACCCTTTCGTAATAGTGGCGATTTATGCACCAATGAATTTTGAGATGGCGGCTGTATGAACCAATGAACTTCGAGATTAAAAAATCGCTAGGTTTGGACAGTAAGAAAAAAAAAGAACAGAGCCGGTTTTAAGGTATTTCTTGCTTTCGCTGAAATCCAAAAAACAGGCAAACAACTAAATCCATCTATGGCACCTATAATGATAAAAAGTTCTCATCAGCTTATGGTTGGTATAGAGATGGCATAAATGGTTTGGGATTTAGACTTTGTAAAGTTGTTGACAAAGTTGACCATTCTATTTTTGCTGTACACCAACTTCATCAACACCATGAATACTGCCTATTAATGGTTAAAATGCTAACACTTTCCCACACAAATTGCAACTACCCTCTAGATCCGCCACTGAAACCTCTATAAACTTAACTTCCTTCAATACTTGTTAAGGGCTACTGGATCACTGAAAGCAAGTTTTATGGAAAAAAAGACATTGTTTAAACAGAAGCTTAGCATACACTCATATGGAATGGTTCTAGATTTCTCTGAAAAAGGAAAAACTTCATTTCTATCCGAAATATGACCCTGAAAGTGCATCATACACTTCAAACAAAGTCTCCTGTTGAGGAACTTCTATTTGCACTGTGCCTATTGGTAAACTTATATGGTTTATGCATGTAATGGCTTTAGGTAGAAATCCAAATTTACTACTTGCAGCCTCAACAAATTGCAAAGGCGGATGTAGCACAATTACTAAGTCTAAGTCGTCTATACATAATCATTTTATAGAAAACACAGATTTTATAAATCACGATATTTTGACTATGTGTCTTTATCAAGTGTGTCTTTCTATATTTTTACTGCTGACTGTGAATTGGTTAATTGTTATTTGCTAAACTATGGTAATATATGGGTCATTCCAGCCAAATTCAACAAATCAGTGTCAAGACAAAAATTTTAAAATTGTTGAAATTTTGGCCACTTATTCTTCTCCATTTGAATAACTAATCCTGAAAATTTCAACACTCTAATGTGTGTGGTTCTATGGCTATTTTAGTTTTTTTTCCAGGAGATTGGTGAGTAAATTGCATTTTGGAGCACTTTCGACATCTCAGCAGAGCATTCTAGAAGTCTCAAAAACCACTAGTTTTATGGTAGTGTATGCACCTTTGGGTGTACTTTCAGAATATCCAAGACGGAAATTTGTAATTTTTCATGAAATGATTTTTCAGGGGGTCAAAAATGAAAAAAAAAACATAATTTGACGTGAAATTTTGAAATTTGGAACAATGTTTGGGTCCTCATAACTTCTATAAGCAAATCAAGTTTGTTGTCAAACTTGGAGATGTTGTTGCACACAAGTCTGACTATTGACTAAACAGAAACTCATAAGGTCTAATCAACCAAAATGTCTCCAGGGGGGTTAAAAACTTTGACAAAAATCACTTTCGCAGTTCTTTTTTGACTTTTGAAGGCTAATATTACCAATATGGAATAGTATTTACTTTATTTTGCATAAATTCTATGAAATATAGCTGGAACTGTATCTAAAAATGTTACAATAAGTAATAAGAAGGCATTTACCCACAAGATATCACCACCTGAAATCACCTGAAAGTGAAAATTTTCGGATTTTCGGATTTTTGAGAGGTCTGGGAACCAATGTTGTTCTCCATAATTTTTTTGGATCCAAGATTTTTGGGGAAGATTAAAGTTAGATCTTCACAAAAAATAAAAGTTTATTGGCAAACTAGTTAGTCCTTTTTTAAGGTATTTCAGGGGGTAATGTCTGAAAAGTTGAAAAGATGAAAATAGCAATATACACTTGAGTATACTCTCAGATAATGATAAGATACGCACTTAAAAATGATTAAACCTTAACTAGTTCACTTTCTCTTTTCAGGTTCTTTCAATTTCTGGTACCCCTGCTGCATTATATGGCCTAAATTAATGCAAAATATAGCTTTCCAGGGGGTAATGTCAAGAAAATCAACTTTTATGGAAGATCAATTGGTAAGACATTAATAAGAAACTATTTAACTCAGTCTGATGAATTTCAATGTTAAGATAAATTGAATTGAAGAGGAATAGTCAGTCGTTTTTATATAATGCTATAACCAATATATAAATCAAATATCATTAAACTGCTTCTGTGTATCCACTAGCTCACTTTCCACAAAGGTATACTGCCGTCCAGTTGAGTTAACAGATGGTACTGAAAGAAGATTCAAAATGTGTTCCATTGGGACCCAGCATTTATCATCAATTACTGGCCAGTGAAAATTTTTAGATGGACCTTGAGGATGTAGGAACTTTACCAGTATATCATTTTCCTCCACCGATACCTCTTCAACAACACCAATATACCACTCTTTTTCATAAAAACAGCTGACATAACCTCCCATTGGTACTTCATCAATGGAAACACTATTAAATCGAGGAACAACTGGTTCTGCAGTTACCCCACCAGATAATTTTGAAAATTGAATATCATTTCCTGACATGACCACACTATGAAAAGAACGAGTACCAGGGATTGTCTTGCATTTCGAAAATCTGCTTTCCAACATTTCCCTGTTCTTTTCAACATCATCATGGCTGATGTAAAAAGAAGTTAGGGCAGCAATTTCCTCACTAGCAAAACGAAACAGATGTTTTGGTGTCAAAATCTGCTCTTTTAATGGTCTTTGAAGGCTGGTTTTGGTGGCAAGACGTTTGATTGTGCCACCAATACCATCACAGGCATTTTTGCCATGAGACGTTGCAAAAAAATGCCAATTTGCGTTGATGTTGAAATCTTTGAAGTGATGTTTTATATTCTCAAAGTTCTTGAAATTTTTATACTGAGCTCCACATCCATCACTGAAGTATGTCAGGAACTTGATGAAAGGCATATGTGTTTTGATATATTCAATAACCTTTTGTTGAAAAGCATAAACAGCAATGGTGCCATGTTGCATGTGATTGCTTATGCAAGCAAATGATTCATGTTGTAAAGTATGACTTTCTTGATTACGATAATACAGTACAAAAGGATGCAAGGTAGCTTGTTCATTGTTCCAATGAAATGATTGAGAGGCATCCTGTACAAGAAAGGAATAATTTTCAGCAAAATCCAACACCAAAACACCTTCATCTAATGCTAAGTTCTCTTTACAATTTTTAAAGTAAAGAGACTGGTGCTCGGCAACATAATGGTGAGAAATCAATTGACCAATCTTTTGGATTAGCTCATCCAGGAAGTCTTCCAAGTCAAGATCAAACTCGATGAAATAACAGCGATCTGTGCTTTCCCATTGCATATAACAGATGGAATCATTTTCATCATGAGTCTCAAGTAAACTGGCTTTGACAAATGCTCTGACCAAATCGGTTCCAGGACAAGAGTTACAACGACCAAGCATACATTCTTTATTGTCAATATCACACACACACATTTGCAACAAATCTTTGTAATGCATACTCGCAGAAATGGCAGATAGCATCAATTTCACATTCTGGTGTATAGTACATACGCAAACAGAATGCGTCCCACTTCTTCCATCCATAACACACCATTTCGGTCTCAACTGACAAAATGTTGAGAACCCAGGTGCATCCATTTCATTTTCCTTCTTGAAAAGGGCGCAAATTTCTTTCAAGTTGGCAAGTAGTAATCTTTTTTGCACATGAAATTTCTTCCCATCCATACCTTCCACACTGACATAATCCTTCTTCCCTGGACATGCTCGACTCACTTCGTCACTTTCATAAAACAGTCTGACCTTCTCTTTGATGTCTTCAGGAATTCCATCTCGCTTTTTTCTAGGCTGTTCTTCAAGGACACCATATGTTGATCTGACTTTTCTTGCTTGCCTAACCAAATACGGTGATACCCAAAAAAATGCAGCCGTTCTTTCTATTGTCCAACTGTGAGGAGATAAGGTCAAGATCTTGCATTTCTCATTACTCGACAGGGGCTTCTTTAGTTTTTCCTTTATTTCATTCATTAAGATGGAACAGTCATCACAATCACTTAAATTGATGTCAAAGGCTTTTTCCATTGAATTGCTTAGGTTTTCCTTGGCTTCAGTATACTTCCATTTACCGTAAGTTTTTTGACGTTCTCTCCGGACATTTTTGAGAGGAGAACAGTTAAGGGATAAAAGTGATTGATTTAAAGAAGCCACAGAATCATTCAATAGCAATTCACCCTCAAAATCTAAATCATCTTTATTCTCTTTATCTTCAGTAACAATGTCATCAAGAGTTGATTTACATTTTCTGCACAGTTTTTTTCCAGGAATCAATTCAAAATTTACATACTTGTACTTTTTCACATCTTCCAATTGTATTGCATAAAGATTGGTTCTTGCGTAATTGGTATGTACAGTTAATGGGTCACAGCAAAACTTCTGAAACTGCGCATACTTTTCAACAAAAAACTTATAGTGGTGTACACATATCACAGTTGAAACATTATCTGGGTCAAAGCCAATTCGGTGTTTCAACAATTCTAACTGCATAATACTTAAGACTTCTAATTTAACAAAGCCTTTTCTTCTCGTCAAATTCAACTTGTGACAGTTTAAGTCACGACAACAAAAATCTTCATCAACATCACTTACATCAACAATTTCTAAACTGTCCATGTTAATAATTACTCTTAAAATCACAGAAGTTTAACTAGAACAGAATTTGGAATTTAGAATTTCTAAATTTAGACAATTTTATGCTATGCAATGTCTTCAATTATCTGGTTATAGCATTTATAATGATATATAGCATGATATATAACTGGTAAAGTTCCTACATCCTAAAGGTCCATCTAAAATTTTCACTGGCCAATAATTGATGATAAATGCTGGGTCCCAATGGAACACATTTTGAATCTTCTTTCAGTACCATCTGTTAACTCAACTGGACGGCAGTATACCTTTGTGGAAAGTGAGCTAGTGGATACACAGAAGCAGTTTAATGATATTTGATTTATATATTGGTTATAGCATTATATAAAAACGACTGACTATTCCTCTTCAATTCAATTTATCTTAACATTGAAATTCATCAGACTGAGTTAAATAGTTTCTTATTAATGTCTTACCAATTGATCTTCCATAAAAGTTGATTTTCTTGACATTACCCCCTGGAAAGCTATATTTTGCATTAATTTAGGCCATATAATGCAGCAGGGGTACCAGAAATTGAAAGAACCTGAAAAAAGAAAGTGAATCAATATATATAAGGTTTGTGGAGTGGGTGTGTGGAATCACCCGTTCGCCAGCGAAAATATCGAATACGTGAAAGCCGGATATTCATTCACAATAATGTGTTGTTTCAGAGTCATCTTCGAAGAGTAAATTTAGATACATCATTTTACGGAAAAATACTCTATCGTTTTAAATTTTCAGCAATATTTCGAAGGGCTGTTGATACCTTCGTCGACGACAACAAAGTCCAAAGAGCGAGTTGAATACATGAATACGCATCCATGACTGAAAAGGGCGCTATTATCCATAACTGAAAGGGCGCTATTTCCTTTTTGGGATAAGGAATATGCAAGAATATTATGTAATTTTTGTTAGTTTTCTTGAAATGTATCTTATCAATATTAGTTATATTGCGATTCAAAGAACTTATTACTTTAAATGTCCAAATACCAAACTGTGCTCCCTTGCCGGTTTTGATGTGGTAATTTGTTGAAAATTATCAAAAATTGGCCCATTAGCAATTTTCAGTTATGAAAAACTTAATATCAAGTAATGTCACAATATAAAATCTCAAGTCAGGTTTGATAGTCTGATAATGTGTATTCAAGGATTTGGTCAATGTGGGATGGAGATAGAAAAGAGAAGGAAAACAAAATGCTTTATGAATCAATAATTTCCAGTTCTTTTATGCATAAGTACAGATTTAAAAAATTTCTGACACTCATAGTGACAAGATGAGCATGAATAAAGATGGCCTATTCTTAAATAAATAGCTTTTTCAAAGCATAAAGAAGCACTAGGAAGTAAAACCAACAAGAAATACATATAAGCATCTTCTAAACTTTGGTAAAATGTTCAGGTAACTTAACCCAGATAATCAGCAACATCCGGTTTTATGTTGCAATGTCAATCAACAAAATTCAATTTACATAAAAGATTCTTGAATCCATCACATGTTCCTTTCAAATGAACGATAAAAAACATTTTGAATGTCTCTAACTACATGCTGGAAATGCCAGACACGTCACATTTGTTACTCCTGTCTTGGTTCAGCAGTTCCATTGTTTCAAGTACATATACCAGATGTTCCAAGACCATATAATAGTGATTCGTCTTGATTCATAAATTGATATCAATTACTCTTGATAATGCCTTATAATACACCTGAAATAGTAAAACCAACCAACAAATTATTAAGAGCATAAATTTTCCATTCACAATACTGAAAGTAAGTAAAATCATTTATATTTCACATATATTTAATTATATATGTTATTATAATATTACGTAACTATAATTATATTTTTAGAAATAACTCAAGTATATAATATAACATGTATTTATAACTGATTTGTTTCTTAGCTCTTCTTCATTGTCGTTTATTTTTAATTATCTTATCCAATCAAAGAATTTGTAAGCTGTATATATAACTATTTTACCTTCAGTTATTTTTCTCAAAGTTATAAAGTTTCACCCAGACATACGTACTAAATGTAAATACTACAACAGAGTTGACTAGAATTCAAAATCATAGAATATTTTTCAGTATAGATGGATAAAATATTGTCTATATACATTTTTTGTTGTTAAGCAGTCTAATTTGATAACACTGTACTATTTTAAATAGACAAATTCCATGATGATGTTTACTATTTAGATGTCTCATTAATTCAGACATTAGAAATTATCAAAGCCACTTTTTTCTTCACACACTTACCACTACTACATTCTCTCTCTTCAGCATGAAGTTACATACGAAACATGCAAATCATTTCCCATGGACAATAATAAGCTTGCAATAAGAATTCAAAATGGGTAAATCTCTTAAAGGACCTATTATGAATAAAATTTTGTGGGGCAACAAATGGTGTCACTGCGCAATAAGAAGCGAGCAAACAAAAACATCATACATTAAATTTTAGCATCATCATTTGGACTTTTGTCTTGTTATGTTTATGTGTTGTGTGTGGTAATAAAAACACAGTTAAGTGGATCAAAATACAACATCAAGTTGAATAAACATTGCTTAAAGATAGTAGTAAAAGGAATGGAGAAGAAATAACAGTTTTTTCTTTTTCCTCCATCCCTCTATCAAGTCTCCTCAGAGGCAGAGCTCAGATTACACAGCTTGTGAGATAGATGCACAACATTCAGAAGCTTTGATCTGAATTTAAATTTTCAAAAGTATTAACAAGCAATATTCTCATCTATAAATGTTCAACTTACAATGAATGTTATCGTAAAGGATAGGAGGTATATTCCCAGTTTCCCAATTTGAATTTCATAACAAACCTCAGAGCATTCAGAGCAGCATTCCCGGGGAAAAAATGTCTACTTGACTCTAAATGCAACCACTTTGGCCTGCCCGCTACCGTATAGATCGACAATTTTGCCCTAAGGCAATACACTGAACACTTTTGGACTTGATCAATCATATAAATATCTATATCACAATTTGCGAAAATTAAAGGTAAGCGAGAAAATTTTGATTTTTGGTATGCACTGTAAGAAATTTCAGCGATTGACGGCAGCCGAACGCATCTCTCTGTTAGTATTTTGATGACAATATTTGATCTTGCCAAATGAGCTCCGTTCCGCTAAAAAGCTACACTCCGCAACTAGTTAAGGTTTAATCATTTTTAAGTGCGTATCTTATCATTATCTGAGAGTATACTCAAGTGTATATTGCTATTTTCATTTTTTCAACTTTTCAGACATTACCCCCTGAAATACCTTAAAAAAGGACTAACTAGTTTGCCAATAAACTTTTATTTTTTGTGAAGATCTAACTTTAATCTTCCCCAAAAATCTTGGATCCAAAAAAATTATGGAGAACAACATTGGTTCCCAGACCTCTCAAAAATCCGAAAATCCGAAAATTTTCACTTTCAGGTGATTTCAGGTGGTGATATCTTGTGGGTAAATGCCTTCTTATTACTTATTGTAACATTTTTAGATACAGTTCCAGCTATATTTCATAGAATTTATGCAAAATAAAGTAAATACTATTCCATATTGGTAATGTTAGCCTTCAAAAGTCAAAAAAGAACTGCGAAAGTGATTTTTGTCAAAGTTTTTACCCCCCCTGGAGATATTTTGGTTGATTAGACCTTATGAGTTTCTGTTTAGTCAATAGTCAGACTTGTGTGCAACAACATCTCCAAGTTTGACAACAAACTTGATTTGCTTATAGAAGTTATGAGGACCCAAACATTGTTCCAAATTTCAAAATTTCACGTCAAATTATGTTTTTTTTTTCATTTTTGACCCCCTGAAAAATCATTTCATGAAAAATTACAAATTTCCGTCTTGGATATTCTGAAAGTACACCCAAAGGTGCAAACACTACCATAAAACTAGTGGTTTTTGAGACTTCTAGAATGCTCTGCTGAGATGTCGAAAGTGCTCCAAAATGCAATTTACTCACCAATCTCCCGGAAAAAAAACTAAAATAGCCATAGAACCACATACATTAGAGTGTTGAAATTTTCAGGATTAGTTATTCAAATGGAGAAGAATAAGTGGCCAAAATTTCAACAATTTTAAAATTTTTGTCTTGACACTGATTTGTTGAATTTGGCTGGAATGACCCATATGCAGTTCATAACTGAAAAATTCCTAACTTCTTGAAAGCGGATCTCAATTATCCATAGCAGAGTCTAGGGAAGCTCAATCGAGAAAATTTCTTTCGATTCGTTATCACCGAAAAACTTTGGGATTGGACCATTTTGTAAAATACTAAGTCCTAGAGTATAATTTTACTCAAGCATTATTTCAAACTAAATTACTTTGCATGTGTTTGATGAAAGACTGACCATTTGCATGCCTTGTGAAGGCCGTCAGAAAACAGCAGGGGTTACAGTTGGGTCAGAATGAGCATATAGCAGATAAGTGAATAACTTAGAAGAAATCTTTTGAAGATTTGATTTAGTCATGAAGTTCAGTGGTTCCTTATATGATTTTGGCATCTAAAGTCCTTTACGTCATAAATGTCACCAAGCATGAGACCTTCTGACAACCCTGACTGGACAAATGAAAATGATTCCATAACAGAAGTCTTATGAATCCATACAAAATTTTGCCCAAAATAACTTTCTTTGACTTCTCGTGACATAACATTATCATCATCATCATGTTTTTATTTTCCATAATAATAACTAAATATTTTACTGAAAATGGAAGGAGACCACCCAATAGTCAAATACTAATCAGAGGGAGTGGCCACCAAATATGCTACTTCAATATATTGGACAAAAAAAAAAAATAATAATAAAATAAATGAAATAAAAAAATAAATAAAAGTACAAATAAAAGTAAAAATAATAACAATTAGAAAAATATATATGCAGCAGAATCAGTCAGTGACGGTATAGCTATCAAAGAAATGTTTCACCACATAGAAATAAAAAACTCTTTTCGTGGGCCACCATGGTCTTCTGCAACCTGAAAAATAATTAAAGGAAGTCATTTCTTATAATCCCTAATCAGGCGAACTAATCAAATTTGACTGGTTATGATTCTCTCACTTCCAGTGTGATAAATCATCGAAGCTAGAAATCTCTTCAGCAGATTGCAAACATCAGAAGGTTTGTTTGTCCATTTTCACAATTGGATGGACCTTTCATTTCTAATGGACGACCCTTCCCCAGCACTAACTGCTTTGGTCATAAAATTTCAACAGGATTTCCAAACAAATTGAAAATCCAAACTCTTGCAAAATGTGACTATTTTTGCCACTTTCATTATTATCGCTTTCAATTGTCACACTGGTAGAAGAATTTTCTAATATAGTTTTAGATGTCTGGTTTTGGTTTTATGCTTCCTGATGTTCTTAAAAATTTCCATTGTCAACGATGGCTCAATAGCTTCCAGCATGGTCGCTAAACCTGTCAATGAAGATGTTGAGATTGTAGGACCATCAGTTCTCGATGTAAAGGCACTGTACTCATAAAATTCCTCATCATCAGATTCAGCGCAAGCTCATTGTTGTTTATGTAATTCTAACAACAAGACGCTCTGGCCACAAGTTTCGCATTTTCGGTGAAGTGTAGAAGAAATTTTCTCTGGTGTTAAAGGAATAGTGCTCATAGAGGTCTTGATCCAACAAATGTATGTTTGAAATTGGCCTCCCCCAACTGACCTTTTGTTGCTTTTGCTGTTATTGGACATGACATGACCTCTAACTCTCCAGTATGCAACACAGTGTAGAAGTTCAGATCTTTCAGTTGGAAGGCAAGTGAAGTGTTATCTCCATCAAAAGTGCTCAGCTCACTTGATGTTTATTTCTCCACAACTGCTTCTTCATCATTGTCCAAATCCAGTTTTATTTTTTGAAACCAAGACTAGCTTTGGATGCAAATTTGTTCGCCAAACATAGAAAATTTCCTAAAATAGAATTTTTGGAAAATCATAAGAAGATGTCAACTTTTCATTCATAAATAATTTAGTCTCTTTCTTATATTTCAACAAGAAGATTACATGATAATACCTGTCCAGGGGTATTTTTTCCCTTTTTTTCCCCTTCGAGCTCTTTCGTTGAGACAAGATTGGAAGGAGTAAATAGCAAATTCCTTTCCACTGATAATGCCGCTAAACACGAGGGAAGCGAGTTGTAGTATCGAAGGAAATGACAGTGTTATGGAACGTTTCTGAAATAGGTTAGTAGAGTTTGGCAAATTGCCTCTCTGATTTGTGTGTTGGTAAACAATTTAATTTCTCTTTCGCTTACATTTGAATTATTGAATTAATTGTCATATCAGCATGAAAGTTAGAAGTGGTTTTTGTTAACTTCTTTATAGGATTATAAAATGCTTTTTCCTTTTCAGTATTGGATGACCTCCCAGAAATTAGCCAGTATTGTTCCACTGAATCTCTGATAAAAGAATGGTAGTAGACCCCAAAGTATTTCCGAGAAGTAAGACATTTGAGGTTACCATGGATATTTTGGTTGATGACTACAGCATGACAAAAGATGGTGGTTATTAAACGAAATACTGTTACTATTGTGTGGCTGTTGTCAGGTAGGTACAAAATTTCTTATAAAAGAGGTAAATTCGTTTATGTTAATGTGTGCGATTGACAAACCTCGATACTTTTTGATGTCATTGACCAGGTCATTAAAAGCCAGCTGATTTGGTTCAACAGTTATATATATACTAGTAACCCGGGTAAAAATTTTTACCAAACTTAACTTCGAAAACAATAGGTCAAATCCACCATTCCCGTGTACCTACCCCGTGACGAAAAAATAAATCATAGAATCGCAGCTCAAAAGTGTATCTATGTTGTAGAGCTCGAAGAACTGATCAAAAAAGTGTATGGGATCGTTTCGCTACGACCAACCGTTACAGAGATATCGTCGGTTAAAGATTTTGATGACGTCATAGCCGCAATATCAAATTAAATTTAGGCCCAAATTTTGTGTCACCCCATCACCCGTATCGCGGACCCTAAAAAACGTCAGTTTTCCCTATTGGTTCTTGAGATATTTCCCCAAAAACGTCGCGTTCGATTAGGGATGCAATGCAATGATTCCCCGTGATAGATTAAAAAACTGACGTCACGGCACTTGCTACTATATAATAATCGTAAAAAAACGCATGGCCTAACGAAAAATATGACCACGATTAAGAAGATTTTGACCTTAAAATTCAACAAAATTTATCACTCTCTAAAATAAAAGTGTATCCCGGGTAAAAACTTTTTACCGAACTTAACTTCGAAAACATTAGGTCAAATCCACCATTCCCGTGTACGTACCCCATGATGAAAAAATAAATCATAGAATCGCAACAAAAAACATCCCAGGCGGCGTCGCTCGCCACCCTTGTTCAGTATGCGTTGTGTCGCAGAATTTAACTCTTGCAAAAGTTTCTTTTCAGGCATTAATTTTTTAATTCATTTCTTACATTCAGAAAATTTAAAAGAGAAACAAATAGCAACATGGCTCAGAATATATATTCATACGCAGAAGAGAAGTAACTTTAATGTAAAAAAACGCAATATATAACTCAGAACCGTTAACCCAGACATACAAAACCAAACATTGAATAATATTACAAAAATGATACCTTCCAACTTTTTCTTTTGTCCAAAAGTTACTACTGGACTGCAACCATTAATGAATTTTTGAAATGATATATTTAGTTCTTCCCAAAACCATCAACATCATGATTAAAACCATGAGTTTCATTTCTTTGTGCTTTTTTTATTATTGCCTAAAAGAATAATATTTCAATTGTAATACCGAAAATAAAAAAAAACAAAACAAAAAACCAAAAAAAAAAAGGAAATTCAAGTACGCATTTATCCTAAAAACAATAACTAAGAACAAAAGTTTACACAGAAGATAAAAAGTCACAAATAAAATCATACAGCCAAAGTTATATACCTAGGCATAGTACGTAAACGATTACCATAACACAAAATATGCAAAACGCGATAAAATATAAACTTAAGAAAAATACAGCCAACAACGCTTATTTTTTGTAGGATAGTTTCATTGCACAGTCATTTAAATTACATAATCCATTCTTCTCTTAAGTAACCCTCTCAACATTATAACCCATCATGTGCTTCATTTCTACTTAACAGATGAAAACATTCAAAAAACATATACAAAAAACCTAATCATGCTATGACGAAATCTAAAGAAAAACAAAACAAAGTAAAAGAAACTTTGAAAATATATTAACCTTAAAAATAATAATTAAAAACACAAACGTAATGACAGAATTAGTATAGCTGAAAAATTTTTAACATATGAAAACATTCGTGGAGCCATTTTTTATTTCCAGTTCAAAGCTCCTCCTCTGCGCTGGAAAATTCAAAACACAACAGTAAACATCCCTCTTATCCTTTATTTATCCACTAATACTAACTGTGTTTTAACTAAATAGATACTATTTTAACTTTACCTTTCAATACCAATTCACATCATCATGATAGTAAACAACAATATTGATCATGTAGCCATTATCAAACACTTCTAAACTCTTTTACTTTCTATATTTCATACCTGTAAACAAATTAATAACACTCCATCAACTTTCCAGCATACTTTCCTATTGTAAACATACACTTTCTATTTGTTTTCTACTGCAATTTCACTACCATTTTTATACAGTGAAAGACATAAAAATGCTTTCTTCGTAACTTCATAACTGTGGAGCCATTTTGAAATAAATAAAATAAGGAACAGTTCGTTACCAAAACAAATCAGTAACTGCTCGTGTAGGACCTGCATCTTTATGATCTGATCGTTTTAACTCTGTTTTTATTCTCTTTTAACGCTGTATTTATTAAATCCGTTTGACTCATGTACTTACGTATATTACTTTATATCTTTTCCAAACAATTTCCCACCGAAAAAAAGTAAAACCATTTTCACCAATGTAAATAAACATCATCCTTTCTTCAACTTCATCTACACTACTTCTGTACTGCTGCACTCCCATAACTATTTGATAACTATAAAAAGAAATTCGTAAAATCAGCACGACTTTCTTCCACTCATTCTTCGTTTGGTTTTCATCTGAAAAAACCTATGTATAAAAAAAAACAAACATCTGTTCAAAAACTCACGTGTGCTACCTGCTAACTAATCACTTACACACATGCTGCTGCCTGTTCTTTTATTAATCGTTCGATCTTTCTGCAGCTTATCTTTTAAAAACTTTACTGCACTTCTTCTGTATATCTAAATATGATTTTTCATTGTAAACAAATAACTAACTCACTTGCTACCCGTGTTGTTTTATTAATAAGAATAAAAGTTTAGCAAAAGTTTAGCAAAAATAACAATACCTTCGTGTTTCTTCGTCAGTTCTTTCGTCGATTTGCTGCCTAAAACAATCAAATTTAAATTAAAATATTCGTATACAAAAAGAAACACGTCTTCTTCGCGAAGTTTCTTGTTCACGAAATGATCGTTGACAAATTTCGAACGATTAACATTGCATTGCTCGCACTCCTCCAAAGACGTTTTTCGGCTGATTTCCACTGCGCAAACCAAAAATAACAAAACGGAGGAGCATATACTAATCGCGGAAAATCAAAAAAAGTGTCTGTCGCCGCTGCGTGGTTTTACGACGAAAAGGGAAAAAATAAGAAGGATTTGACCGTGAAAAAAAAACAAATATGTCACTCTCTAAAATAAAAGTGTGACACACAGCGCGGATTATTATAATAAGATATATATATATATATATATATATATATACAAAATTAAAACTGAAGTTACTAGTGAACAAATTTAAATACCTTTGCAAAGTTATTTCTAGATTGCGTACCTGTAAACAAATTAATAACACTCGATTTACTTTCCTGAATACTTTCCTATTGCAAACATACACTTTCTATTTGTTTTCTACTGAAATTCCACTCCCATTTTTATTCACTGAAAGACATAAAAATGCTTTCTTCGTTTGGTAAAAGGTAGTACCTGAAAACCTCTGCTTCCAACAGATTTTCTACTGTTAACATGTACTAAATACCTCTGTAAACTTACATACACTTTCAATTTTCTGCCCTAAATAAAGTTAAAAAAAAGATTTCAGTACATAACAGTGAAGAACAGCTACTCATACTACAATTATATCAAAGCAAGCAAAACCACAAAATATCTGACAGAGAGGACAGACAGTATCCACTATTTCCATAAACTAAATTTAATTAATTGTATAATTTAATAAAAGGACAGACAGTGGCGGCAAGCTCTCCTTGTTCGCATGTTTTTTCTCAACTTCATAACTGTGGAGCCATTTTCAAATAAATAAATAAATAACAGCAAGTTATTTATGATTTGATCGTTTTAACTCTGCTGCACTCCCTTAACTATTTGATAACTATAAAAAGAAATACGTAAAATCAGCGCAAGTTAGACTTTCTTCCACTCGTTCTTTGTTTGGTTTTCCTCTGAAAAAACCTATATATAAAAAACAAACACCTGTTCAAAAAACTCATTTACGCATGTGCTACTTGTTCTTTTATTAATCTAAAGTACAATGACAGTAAAAGTTTAAGAATAAACAGTTTTATAATAATAAACCTTCGTATGTGTGCAAACCTTTGTTTCTTCGTCAAATTCACAACCGATAATGAAAATCCGTTATTAACAAACTAATTTTTTGGAAATCATCAGCCAATCAAAACAGGGTATTTTAAGAGTAATGAAATTGATCAGCGGCAGGATTTCCCCATATAATAATCGTAAGAAAGGTTGTCGTCTCTGCATGGTTTTAGGATGAAAAGGGAAAAAATAAGAAGGTTTTGACCATTAAAGAAAAACTAAATATATCACTCTCTAAAATAAAAGTGGGATGCACAATGCGGATGATTATAATAAGATTTGTTGTGATTTGTTTTTTGTAAAAGTTACTTTTCATTTCCTGTATGTGAATAGTGGGGTATTGAAGCGTTTGAATGATTCAGTATGATATTGATGTTTGGCTATATTTCAGAAGAATTTTTTTTAAAAAAAAACTTTTCTTTGGTTCAGCTCCATTATTGATTGAATCTGTTAAATGTTTTTTCATTTGACATTATGTGCTTACACATTTACAACCATTTATAAATTTGGATGTTTCTAGTTTTTGTGTGCCTGCTGGGTATGTCTTATGTTGTTATTTGTTTTATATAAAAGTTACTTTTCATCTTCGGGATGAAAAAGGACAACATTCATTTGTAGTTCATTTCTAATACGCTTTGACACTAAGTCTTTTTTTCCCACCAGACTATAAATCAATGGCACAGGTATCACCACATAGGTAGGACTCAACAGCATCATTTAAGGGTTTCGTTGATGAATATGCATTTGAAATATCAATCTGACTTTTGCTGGGAAAAACCTTCTGTAATTTCAGTATTGATTCATATTTCTTTGTTTCCTGTCTGTCATCTGATAACTTTTTTCCAGAACAGTATAGTAAGTACTTCTCTGATAACCAACTTGGGTGCTATGTTTAATTAAATTTTACGGTCAAGTTCTGCTTACGTGTGCGTAAAACCACGTAGGGGCGACAGACATTTTTTTCACGATTATTCCAAAAGCACGTGGCATTTGACATCAGTTTTTTATGATGGCGACGAATCATTGCATCCCCAATCGAACAGAAGGTTTTGGGGGAATATCTTGAGAACCAATAGGGATCACGAACATTTTTTAGGGTCCGCAACATTTGGGCCTAAATTTTATTTGGTACTGCGGCTATGACGTCATCAAAATCTTTGATCGACGATATCTCTGCAACGGTTGATCGCAACGAATCGATCCCATACATTTTTTTGGTTAGTTTTCGAGCTCTACAACATGGGCAAACTGATTATTGCCAATTTTTCATTTTACTTTTCGTGAAGTGGATGCATGCTGAACATGGGTGGCTAGGGACATTGCCTTGGCGGCTAGTGTCACTATAATGATATAAAAGTAGATGTTGACTGCATGAAGTCTCTTTTGAATTGATTGAGAGAAGTGAAAGTGACTGCACTTTACTTTTTTATAATTTATTATTTTATTTAGTGTTGCTCATAATAAAATAGATACAACAGTTGCTAATAAAACCAACAATGAAATCCTTTTAGGATTTACAATAAGGACAAGTACAAAAATTAATAGGCAAATTTTTAACTCTATTTTTAAAAATATCTAAAGTTGTCGAGTCTTTTATGTCTTTTGGCAATCAGTCCTGGAGTAAACTTCCTACAAAGCTTACAGAATGTATGCCAAATTTAACAGTATTGGTTGGGGGTAAAACAAGTCGTAGCCCCCTTCTCAGCAAATAGCCTGAACACTTAGGTACAAAAAGCTCTGACATAAAAGAAGGGTTCAGACCGTTGACGGATTTAAAAATTTGTGTAAAAGTTTCTTAATGAAAGAGACGTGAAGGGTGGCTCCTTTTGACAATGACAGTAGACTCAAATTAAGATTTTGATAAACTACAGAGAGAGCCCTGCGATGAACCCTGTTGATGTAGATGTTGCTGGCCTTATCGAAACGCATCCAAATTAATGGGCAGTAGTGAAAATGAGAAAGAACATAGGCATTACATAAACATTTTGCAGTTTTAACTGAGATATAAGGTCGAATCCGTAGAGGTGCCTTGGTTTTATTTGAGGCCTTCTTACATTTTTCATCTAGATGCTCTCTGAATCGTAGTTTATGATCTATGTAGATACCTAAAAGTTTTACACAATTTGAGGTATCTATAGTTATATTCCCGATTACAGGGAGAAATCTGAAAAATATATAAAATACAGGTCTAGAATATAGTGACAAATTAATAGAAATAAAATACTGACCTAGATATGATCAGTGCAGGAAAATTAGGCAACGTAATGTTAGAATTCCTTTCAGGTGAAATAAATGGTAAGAGTAAAGCAAAGTTGTTAAAAATAGGGGGAAATATCTATATATTAATAGCCGATTCTCCGTTTGTTTGTAAGTCATGCAAAATGGCAGATTAAGTTGTGAGCGAAACTATTTCTTTTTTTGTGTGCGACGTCAGTGCGAAACAAATTGCAACCCCAATCGAACGTGACTTTTTTGGCTGGTGAACCAATAGGAATAACGTTTCTTTTATTAAAATTATTACTAATTTTATATTCCAAGGACTACTGTTGACTTGGCTTTGAAAACAGTACATCAACTAGATACAAAGAAACCAACTGATTAAACATTTTGGACAACAAGCAGTGGTGGCATAACATGGTGGCGTGATCGGTTTGCCAGTGTTGTATCTTAACGGTTGCTTGACTGCCTGAGACGGGTGAACTTTTTTTCGAGCAATCAAAATGTTTAAAAACCAATAGGTAAAAAAAGAGTATCATAAAACAAAATATTTTTTTGCTTTTGTCTTAATAGTTGTCTTAATTTCTTTTAATCGATTTCTTTTAATCTATTTTAATCAGATCGAACGTTTTTTTTATTCACTTTATTCATTTAGCACGTGCCTTTTTTCTCTCCTCCCGTGCGATCTTTTTAAGAAGAGAAACCATTTTCCTAATACGTTTGATAGCACCCATGTTAGAGCGCGTAATCTTTTTAAAACAAAAGCTGATAATAAGTTGAAGTTTTTTCTCAATACGTTTTGAGTGTATCTATATATTAATAGCCAATTCTCCGTTTGTTTGTCTGTCTGTCACGCAAAATGGTGGATTGAGTTGTGAAGATATTATTTTATTTTGTTTTGTGCGACGTCAGTGTGAAACCATTGCAGGCTGAACATGGACGGCAAGCGATGCCGTCTTGGCGGCTAGTATTTCTTAATTCGCTAAGAAAATAGTGCATATGACTGTTCTTGATAATCCGCTTGAACCTGATAAAAAAACTAGAACAAAGACATTAAACACAAACATGGAAGAATCAAATTCAAATTCACTTTGCATAGTCAATCGATACAATGTATTTCGCTGAGTGAAAAAAGCGGATGTACAGCACATATTTTTATTTTTGATGGGTTGAAGATCTTTCAAGTAAAGCAACTGTTCTGTGCTCCTATATTAAAAGTTTAAAGTAGTTACAGCACTGACACCCTTTCTGTTCGTAATTTTCCGACATCATTTTTGAGACGTCATTTCAGAATTAAAACGCGCAAAAAAGCTTCTACACAGGATACTACATAGAAAACTACTACATAGAAAAAAAAAAAAAAAAAAAAAAAAAAAAAGAAAAAAAAAAAAATGTTCTGAATGTTGTCTATCTTGTTTAATGGCGAATATTTCAAATTTTACAGGATACTACATTATAAACATTGTACATTCCAAACAATTGAGGAACTTTATCATACTTGAAGGGGAACTAAACTTAACAAATCACAATTTCATTTTCTTGCCCTATTTGAAACAGTTTTAAAAATGTTGAAAAGTCAGTTTTTGAATTTTCAACAAATCATCTTTCGTTCTTGAGATATTGCTGTTTAAAGTTTTTTTCCAAAACAACATCTCCATATGTTGACACACAAGTAAGTGAATAACTAAGAATGTTTATAAAAGTACTACTCGCCATGAATAATTAAATAAATCAGGAAGAACAACCAAATGTTAAAATTATTTTTAACGAAGCTTTTCGTAAGTAAAACTCTTACATCGTCAGGTAATAAAATATGTTAAAAAACATCAGTATATATTATAAAACCGTTAAATTCTCAAAGGGGAAACAAATATTTGCATGGGGAGTGGGGCTATAATACAAATTAATAATACAATAATTGCTTCCATTATGTTACACCATTATGATAAAGTAAAAGTCGCCTTGACTCAATTTGATCGTTTATTCTTGGTCTTAATGATTTTATAAAAAATGCTTCCAAAATCTTCCTCTTGAGACTATTGTGTGGAGCTCTGCAAATAATCCTCCACCTGAATGAATGTCCATCATTTAAAACAACATGATTGGATGGCTCAGATTTAGACGACAGTTTGTCATGCTCTGACCAACGTATAGAACCATTTCTAACTGTCTCTCCAATATATTTCTCACCACATGTGCAGGTACCTTCATAAATAACACAAGCAACGTGTGTTGTTTTATCTTTCAAATTGAAAAGGTCCTTAATCTTCTTTATCTTCCATGAAACAATAAATATAAAACTTTCTTTCGTAATACAATTTAAATGATTGATGAATTGTTTTACAACTTCCTCATTCTTTGGGCAGTATGGGAGCGTAAAATATATTTTCTTTTTCTCTTCAAACAACCAGTCAGGTATGATTTGATCCTCTTTTTGACCATTAAAACTTCCAATAACACTGTTCACAAAACGGTAAGGGTATCTAGCTTTCATGTACTTATGTTTTATGCTTTCAATTTCTTCTGCATAATAATCAGAAATCTTAAAAGCTCTATGTAGGTCTCCATAAATAGAATTGACTGTAAAATTAATCGCACAGCTTTCCACTCAACATTGACTATGTCAAGTTTGCTAAAGTTGATGCGTAAGGATAATATCCAACAGCTTATTGGCAAGAATAAGAAAATTTTTAAGCTAGCTATTCACAGAAATAACTTCTCACCATATGTTCCCGTTGTGAATTTGTCTAGTTCAAATATAAACACTCGATTATTGAGTTTTGGATTGCATCATTGTTTCACCGATAAAAATAGATTTATTAAGAGAGATATTGCAATTGAGATGGAAGCGGTTGCATTAAAAGTTGACTCTGTTATTAATTCTCAGGACAGAGAGAAACTTCATGAATACCTTAGATCATGGACAACCCGATTTACCAACAATGTTTATCATACAAGAGACAATACGTTCAAGAAATTAAATAAATTAAGAAAGGATGAAAACATCGTTGTACTTGATGCAGATAAAGAATCGTGTGTAGTAGTGATGAATAAATGTGACTATGTTAAAAAGGTTGAGGATATGATTAATGACGGGATGCATCATAAAATATACAAACCCTCTACAGATACAATGCATAAGGACTTAGCAAGTTTCCAAAGTTTTTTATATAGACATTTTAAGGACCATCCTGAGTATGCAAATATGCGACCTCAATCCAATCGACCAGCACGCTTCTTTGCGACAGCAAAAACACACAAGTTTGAGACCACTAAAGAAATCAAATTTAATGCTTTGACCCTTCGTCCAATTATAGATCAGACAGGAACTGCCACTTATAACGCATCTAAAGTCATATCGAAATATTTGCAACCACTTACAAAAAACGAGTATGTCATTGATGACTGTTTAAAATTTCCTGAGATTATAAAAGCAGTTACTTTAGACAGTGACGAGGAATTAGTATCGTACGATGTGGAATCCTTGTTCACAAGTATCCCCGTAGATGACACAATTGATTACATATGCGATGAAATATACCGGAAAAATATGTTAAAACCCTTGTGTAAAGAAAGTATCTTTCGCAAACTATTGAGGAAATTATCATCCGATTGTATATTTTCAGTGAATAATCGTTTAGTTAAGCAAATCGACGGTTGCCCGATGGGTGGACCCATATCAGTGGTCTTTGCTAATATCTTCATGGCCAAGATGGAAGCAGACGTCGTAAATCGCATTAATCCACCATTGTATAAACGTTATGTAGATGATACCTGTGCAAAACGAAAAAGAAACCAGCCAGATATCTTGTATGATTCCTTGAACAGTTACCATCAGAATATCAAACTGACAATGGAAATTAATCCTCCTCGCTTTCTCGATACAAGAATTATTCCTGATGGCAATAGCTTTAAAACTAGGGTGCACAGAAAAGAAAATAAACTACCAATACACTGGCACTCCGCTGTACCTGTAAGATACAAACGAAATTCTATTTATGGAGACCTACATAGAGCTTTTAAGATTTCTGATTATTATGCAGAAGAAATTGAAAGCATAAAACATAAGTACATGAAAGCTAGATACCCTTACCGTTTTGTGAACAGTGTTATTGGAAGTTTTAATGGTCAAAAAGAGGATCAAATCATACCTGACTGGTTGTTTGAAGAGAAAAAGAAAATATATTTTACGCTCCCATACTGCCCAAAGAATGAGGAAGTTGTAAAACAATTCATCAATCATTTAAATTGTATTACGAAAGAAAGTTTTATATTTATTGTTTTATGGAAGACAAAGAAGATTAAGGACCTTTTCAATTTGAAAGATAAAACAACACACGTTGCTTGTGTTATTTATGAAGGTACCTGCACATGTGGTGAGAAATATATTGGAGAGACAGTTAGAAATGGTTTTATACGTTGGTCAGAGCATGACAAACTGTCGTCTAAATCTGAGCCATCCAATCATGTTGTTTTAAATGATGGACATTCATTCAGGTGGAGGATTATTTGCAGAGCTCCACACAATAGTCTCAAGAGGAAGATTTTGGAAGCATTTTTTATAAAATCATTAAGACCAAGAATAAACGATCAAATTGAGTCAAGGCGACTTTTACTTTATCATAATGGTGTAACATAATGGAAGCAATTATTGTATTATTAATTTGTATTATAGCCCCACTCCCCATGCAAATATTTGTTTCCCCTTTGAGAATTTAACGGTTTTATAATATATACTGATGTTTTTTAACATATTTTATTACCTGACGATGTAAGAGTTTTACTTACGAAAAGCTTCGTTAAAAATAATTTTAACATTTGGTTGTTCTTCCTGATTTATTTAAGAATGTTTAAATAGTTAGACATAGAATATAGAGTGGTAACTAATTGTAGTTGTGAAAACACAGAGAAATTCATTGCCACTGTTAACCCGACTCTGCTCCAGCTCTCTCTCTTTTTTTAATGACCTGATACCTGTAGGTTTTTGTCAATATACATACAGAATTTAAGCATAGTATGACTAATATTATTATTATTATTATTATTCTGAATGTTTTACAAGGATTTTTACAAATCAGTTAAACAACTGCTATCAATTTGTGTCCATGGAAAAAATATTAAAAGTATTAAAAATCTAAATAATACCATAAAGGATAAAACTATTTACAATCTTATATTCTTAAATACATGTATGTACAGTAAAAACAATCTTATATTTCTACTTTAAATCAAAGTTTTTCAAATTCTTGCTAAAGCTGGCCTCGGACTGTCTTATTTCTGTAGGGAGTAAGTTGCACAACTTAGCTCACATGAAAAAGAAACCAGATCTGGCAAGTTCAAGTCGGAGTTTAGGCATTTTGAGGAAAAGGTCTTTTTCTAGTGTTTTGGTTGTGTTCAATTATTGTAAAATGATCCAAGAAGGTTTCACAAACGTTTCCATCCAGGCACTTTCTCACCAGTTTCATAGAGTATCTGTAAAAGTTGTTTTTAATTTAAGGCATGTTAAATTCAATATTTCACTTGCACGGTTTTCGAGTTATACCTCTTGAGTTCTAGACAATGCAGTTATACCTTAGTGCTGATAAAATTATACTTTACAAATTATACAAATTTGTAAACTTCGGTCGTGGTGTCACTAGTGTCACGTGTTGTATTCTTTTCAACAGATGAAGTTTTGAAGAAGCTTTCTTAATTTTTAGTACAAAGTTCTCACCTAGGTTTAAGTATTGATCGATGAAGGTGCCAAGGTATTTATACAACATATTTTTACAACAGACAACGTTATTTACATATTTGTATGTCAGCAATTTCTTCTTGAACATTTTCATGTCACGTTGCCATGGAGATCAAGTTTTGAGGAAAAACTTTCAATGGAAATGTCTCGGGAACGAAAAAAGATTTTTTGAAAATTCAGAAGCCGACTTTCATCATTTTTGAAATTCTTCCAAATGATATTAAAGTGCCCCTTTAAATTCATTATACTAAACCTTTCCCTCTGTTCAACTCATATTTTACGCTGGGTTACTGGTATATTATTTATCAGTATTTTACCTGAAGGATTACTTTCTGACTCGCATATATCACTTTAGAAATTAAACATTATTGAGGCAGTATTGACTAGAATACTATCGTTTCTTGAAATCATGTTCCAGTGCACACTTTCAATTTGTATTTGAACTTGTATTTCAAGGAGAGATCTGGCACACCAAACGGACAAAAGTCGATCTGCAAAATCAATCCTCACAGTGAAAAACTTTATAAATCATACTTCCTTACATTGAATACCATAGGGGAGCATACATTTTCTTCATATCAAGAAAAACTTTCATCGGAAAAGAATTTTCATTGTAAATGAAGCCTTTAGGCCAAAAGAAGAAAGGAAAAACCTTTAAATGAAATGGTAAATTTCTGGCATCTACAAAATCTCAGCTTTCACCATATTTGTTACGTTTTTCTTTTCTTTTTTTTTTGGCCTTGTTGTTGTTCTACAATAATTGCACTTCATTAATTTGTCACCTGTGGCGCAACTAAACTTTCTGCATTTGATGGAAACTTCATTGTAATGCACTGAAGCGGTAATGAAGTACAGAACATTGCAACATATTTCTTTTTCCAGAATTAAATTTGGGGCATTTCCAGTAAAACTTGACAGTCAGTTTTACGGCATGTGCTTAGTGTTATCTTCCTATTAAATTCTCTCACCAGACCATTGCAGATTCAACCAAATCCTGAAGAAAGTCAATCCAATCTTTCCATACTGAAAAAGCAATATAATCAGTTTCACTACATTATTCTACATTATTATTCAAAGTTTTCGATCTATTCATTCTTGGACATGTAATAGATCTAGCAATTCCTGAATTGAAAGTAAAGATCCTGCATCCAGTTCATCAGATCAACAAATGCAACGTCTGGATCCTTCTTTTCAAATGGTTTATTAACAGGATCTACTTTATCAATTAGTGTTTTCTGATTGTTTATACAATACAATACAATACAATACAATACAGGATTCTGGAAATAGGCATATAATGCCTTTGACACCAGGTTCGATCTTCAGTCTTCTTCAACTTTACGATAACGTATCTTTCGAGGAGCAGTAATTTCCGCAAGGTTCATTTCGACATCGTACGTTAATCCAGTGTCTTTCCATAGTTTATCGAATCTGTTCTTAAAGCTATTCAATGATGGAGCTTCAGCTACTTTCGGAGGCAGATTGTTCCACTGTTCTGCAACCCGATTCTTGAAAAAGTACTTCTTGATATCTTTGCCGCACTTTTCTCTTGTCACAGTAAATTTATGGCGACGTAAATGCAGATCCGGATAATCCTGCGTTCTGAGCTGGATTAAATTTCCAACAGCTTCCGTATCGTAATGCTGATGAGTCATTTTGTACAACTCAATCATATCACCCCTGTATCGTCGAAACTCGAGTGTTGGCAAATCCATGATCTCTAACCTTTCCTTGTAGCTTAAGTTGTACATTCCAGGCAATAGTTTTGTTGCTCGTCGCTGCACTCCTTCCAAAAGTTTTTTCTGTTGTTTGAGATGCGGGTTCCATACAGGTGCTCCGAATTCAAGATGGGGTCGCACAATGCTCGTGAAAAGTTGTTTAAAGGTGTCTTTATCCAAGTGCATAAATGTACGTCTTAACATGCCAACAAGTCCATTCGCTTTTTTGACTTTGTCATTGATGTGCTTGTCAAAAGTGAGGTTTTCATCAAAATATATTCCCAGGTCTTTTACGTCTTGTTTCTTGTCGAGTATAGTTCCATCAATTTCATATTGTGTCGGTGCAGGTGCCTTCAGTTTAGATTTAATCTGCATGTGCTCGCATTTATCAGGATGAAATTTTAACAGAAAAGTGTCTGTCCATTGTTGTAGTTTGGTAAGATCCTGCTGAAGAGTTTCGGCAGCATTTACATCCAATTCTTGGAACACCTTCAAATCATCCGCGTACAGAAAAAGTTCTGACTTCTCAGGAACATCCGCCAAAGTGTTGATGAAAATAACAAATAGAAGAGGGCCTAGCACAGACCCCTGGGGTACTCCAGAGGTCACACGGGACATATCGGACTTGTGTTGGTTTACAACAACTTGTTGGTATCGATCGGTTAAAAAATCTTGAATCCAGGAGAGTATTGATCCTTTAAGTCCATAGTGCCGTAGAATCTCAATCAATCTGCGATGCGGGACTGTATCGAATGCCTTTTTGAAATCGCAATAGATAACATCTATTACACCTCCGATTTCAAGGATTTTTATTAAGTGTGCACAACAATTTTTTTAAATTTTATTGGATAACCTGAAATTTTCTTTAAATGCAAAATGTCATGTTTGATTTTGTCAAAGTAGATGACATGCTATGGTTTATCAGGATCATTTGTTTGAATGAAAGTCTTGTTTGGCTTTTGGTGGAGACAGACCTGTAACGTACCCCACCACATCCGATAATTGTTGTTTGTCCATAATACCTATAATGTAGATATCATGTACGTTATAAAAAGACATAAATTTATATACCAGGTGAGTCAAAACAAGTACTGATGTTTCACAAAAAAAATTACTTCAGATTGAATAATTATTACAGATAGCTTTTTCATTTCTGATTAGAGGGTTCCTTTGAGTATATTTTTGTGTATCATTCTTCTACTTTGGTTGAGTAAAAAAAAACTTATGGACAAAAAACTAGAAGCAGTCCTTGTGAATATCTTTGAAAAACGAACAAAAAAGCCAAAATTATATAAAAATGACATTGAGAGGAAATGGCTTGGCGAATCGAAGAAGGTCAGTATAAGTTTTTTTAAACCAACAGTACTGAAGGTTCTTGTATAACTTTTCATATACAGGGGCAAGGGAGCTGATGATTTGATGTCTGCAAAGGCATTAAAACGCCAAGAAAACTTTGAAATTTGGGCTTTCTAGATTGGCTAAAATACGCACATATTTTAATAAGTAAAAAGTGTGCCAAACGTGGTTCTCCAATAAACAAGATTTTATTGGTTTCTTTCAAGGCTAGATCATATAATGCATTGAAAGACTCCTAGCTTCACATCCTTCTGATATCATTTTTGGAACCTTTCAGTTTCTACAGTTAGCATGACTAACTGAAGGTTGACATCTTTTCGTGTTGTAATGTTTTGGACAGTTTATCGATATGAGAGTACAATAGCTTCCCAACCTTTAAGCCAAAAGTATAGAAAGAATAGTGCAGCGATGGTGAAGGGGTTAGTACCTTTGAGTGTGACAGCTGCGACCCCTGTTCAAGTCCAGTCATGTCGTAGCTCAATACACCATTAAAAGCAGCATGTCAGCCCATTAGGAGCCTTCGACTGACTGCATACTGGCTTTCGGGCAAGTTAGAGCAATGCTATACATATCTCTGGCGATAAGTCAACTAACAGTTGCAAGTCAGCCAGCGGAAGAACCAACTTACTTACTGAAAGTGTTAAGTCTGTGCTTTGCACCTGATTATTTTTGACTTAACTTCTCTTGTGCTTCTCTTGTGACCAGCTTCTTCAAGACAGTTATTTCGTAGCTCATACAAAGAATTGTAATTTTCAAGGATCCTTTTGAAGCAAGTCACATGAACTGTTCAATGAGTGGTTGAAAATTTGCTGACGCGGTTCGGAATAATATCCCCTTCTTCAACCAATAGTTTGATTGATTCCTATTTTTGTTCTCTTTTTGGTGAGTACTTGATCGGAACAAGGATTTCAGCAGTGACATCCATGATATCTCCTAGAGGCTTCATTTGTTTAGTGGCCTCCTTCACCAATTAAGTTAATGAGTGACAATGACAATGGGTAACAACTGCTTTTGGCTTGACTTCTGAAATTTTTGTCACAACACCAGATTTTTCCCCAAGCATGTTACTTCTGCGGTCTTAGCATTGACCTTGACATTATCAAATGTTATTTCTGTGCACTTATGTACATCTTTTATCGCTTAAACAATAGTGTCACTCTTGATATCAAGGATTTCCTAAAATCCAAAGAAATATTTGTGAATTACGAAAGACTCATCAACCCATTAAAACTCGATATCAGTTGTTCCTTGCTTGAGATGTCCGTATACTCATCACAGATCTTTGCAAAATTTGTGAAGTTGTGGAGTATACCTACTTGCCAATTTGAATAAACATTTTTAGCTTTCTAGATGACCATGGGCGGTATATCACGACCAACTACGTTTCAGCAAAACATCACACTGAATAATGAGAATCTAACGATCAAATTCAGTTTTTATTCTATATGATTTGATTGATAATAAAGGCAATACCTGAAACTTTGTTTTTGAGTGCTCCTCTGCAACCTTAACATTAGATCGTGCCTTTTTATAAAGTTGCTGACCCATCTATCCCCTGGAGTGTTGTTATTGAATACTTTGACAGTTACATTTCTTTTATCTAAGAAATCTTTTGCCATTGTTCTTACTTGTATTTTGTCAACTGGGCAACACCATCTAGCTAAAAACCCGATGATCTTAACAAGCATAGCCTCAATGTCCGCTGATAACGCAGTTGGGCAACCTACTTTCTCAGAGGCGTATTTCTTTTCGATTTTGTCATGAAGTGTAGATTTTGGAACATTAAATTGTTCACAGGCATCTTGGTATGAATAACCTTCGTTAATAGCTCCCAAAGCTGCATCCAAATTAGTTTTATAGTACTTAGGCATGATTGTGCAAATAAGTAGGGAAGAAAGTGTATTTTCACTCGTTTATATACGCACCCCAAGCAGTAATTAAAGATGAAACAGAAATGCTAGCGGGGTATAAAACCATTCCCCCAAGGCTAACAAATGTGGAGAATTGCGGAACCATCAAATTTCTCTTCCATCTGATTAATTTTTATTCATTCAAGGCTCCTTCGTAAATTATGCATACACATGAGATTCTTATGTAAAGAACATGAACATTTAAAAAACACCCACCCGTATCTGATACGTATTATTAAAAGATCTTCATTTGGCGGGGAAATGAAAGATTAGCTACCTTGCAGCGCTGACCAATAACAAAATAAACCATCTCGGGAACCAAATTATGAATTCAAAGTGATATGTGCTGATACGCAAATCAAAACACGTAAGTAGAAATCCTGCTTAATAAATGTTTTATTATCATCATGAACTTCAAGTAAACTCTGTAGGGAAGAGCGGCTAATAACAACTTAACATTCTAACATTATTTTGTCGTCTTTCTTATCATTTGATATCTAAAAGAAAGAAAAAACTTCCAAACACTGTTATTAAGTAGAAAGCTGAGGGTTGCACAATGCTGATGTCAGCAACAATAGAACAATCAGAAAGTGGTCTTGGAACGAGCAGCTTTTTATTATCAAAAAAGCTGAAACAAAGTAAGAAAATGATTGGTTCTCTCATGGGGATTATATCTCCTGACAAAATCTTTTCTCATTTTCTTGTGGCTGTATTATGTGAAGTGGGAAACCTCATGTATGATGGTTTATGGGAAAAGGATAACAAGCTAAATTTCAATTCTTTTAAAATCGAAATTTAGCTGCGAAAAATCGATTTTATGAAATCTAAACTTCGATTTTTTAGAATCTAGATTTTGATTTTTTGAGAATCTAAATTTCAATTTTAAAAGAATCTAAATTTCGATTATTTAGAATCTAAATTGTCCGATTTCATAAATCAAAGAATTGAGTGTTGAGACTTTTTTTCATATCTTATTATAATAATCCGCAATCGTGTGCAACACATTTAACTTGGTAAGTGTGAAAAAAGACTGGGGACGAAATGTTTCTATGGAAAATTCAATACGGCATCTTTAGAAAGTGAGTAACTGAGTGTACTGTGTGCACATCCACGATTAGTATATGCTCCTCCGTTTGGTTCTTTTTTGGTTTCGCACTGAAAATCTGCCGAAAAACGTCAATGGAGAAGCGCGAGCAATGCAATGTTTTTCGTTCGAAATTGGTTAACGATCATTTTGTAGCAGTAAAAACAAAAACAAAAAACTTCACGAACACGAAGATAGTTTTTTTTAAAACGAAGATCTTTAATTTTATTGTTTTAGTCGTTTTCGGAGAAAGATCATATCGTAAAGATTGAATTAACAAGTGTAAGTAAATTCACGGAAGAACTGAATCAAAAATCAAAGTTTTGAGACTGTTTTCGTCTTTTTCCATAATTCATTTTTAACAGTTTGGTAGGCTGGAACTATACTCATGATAATTTAATAACCTTTTCTATGTTTGCTTTCCGATTTGGATAAGAAATCAAGTTTGTGTTTTGTTTTATTTTGCTTTCCTTTTTTGTTTGTGTGTATGTGTAGCATTTTGTTTATTATGATATGGTTTTCATTGCTCATGGAAATCTTCTTTTTTTATATATATATAGTTTAAAATAATTACGAAAGAATTTAACAAGTCTAAATGCTTGAGTGTTTTGGTAAAGAACAGACTATTAAAATAACGAATGGTATCGAATCTTAATGGATAAAGAAGCAACATTAGCAGGTATAATTCCGCATATCATTTACATGGCGTTTTTATTCTCCTTCATAACATATCTTTTCTTTTTTGACTGTTTGGTAGGCTGAAGCTAAACTCATGATCTTTTAATAAATATTCCCTGTTCTTACTCATATGTTTGCTTCAAGTTTGCGTTCGTTCTTTTAGTTTGCTTTTGTTTGTGCGTATATGTAGCTAAATATGTTTTTATGATAGGTTTATTATTAATAGAAATCTTCTTTTTTAGGTAAAATTAATTATGAAAGAATATATAAATTCGACATTGTAATATGAAGGGTGTTTGGTAAAGAACTGACTAATGAAACAACGAATGCTATCGAATCTTATTGGAGTAAAGAAGCAACGTTAGCAGGTATAATTCCGTTTATCATTCATATTTCCTTTGGCGTTTTTATTTTTCACTACACGCCAAGGCAGCTTTGTTTACCACCCATTATCATTAAAGACTGTAAGAACAAAATTCCCACCTATTGCCCTTTGCTATGCGCCATCTTAACCGACAAATACAGCAGCCACTTCATCCATCGTGACATGAGGTTTTTTTTGTGTCTGTGTCAAAATCTACATTTTTATGTTTCGTAATCACCTCTTTCTCTTTTCACGATGAACTGAAATCTTACGACATTTTAATGATGACGTTAGATTAAAAAATAGTGCCGCCTCTGCGTAGCCTTACGTCAAATATGTAGGAAAAACCGTTTAAAAAAAGTTAAATATTTCACTCCCTAAATTAGAAGTGGTATGCACAGCGCCGATTATGATAACTTTTTATTTCTATAAATGTTCGACACGGGTGTGAGCGATGCGTCGTTTTGAGAAATGCAACAGTAAAAAGTTTTTACACGGGATACTAGTATATTTAAAATTCAGAAAATCTAAAAATACTTACAATTTGGATAAAATAAGATGGGTGTATAAAACGACCATATCAATATTCGTATATAAATATCTGAATATATCAATATGTAAATGAAAATTGCTTGCATTTTTTAAATTTCTTATTAAAGTTATGTCTAAAACAATAGGCACAATTCAATAAATTGACACATTTTATCATCAATAATGAATGATTTTAAAAAGTGTTATATGTTGAAATTTGAAAATTAATTACATTTTCAATTTTCAATTTTTATTTTGCAAATTGATTAATCAATTAAAAAAGGAAATTTATTCCAGCCTAGACGTAATAAAACACAGACCACTCATACAAGTCGTATCCAGGCCATTTGTCCATAGAGTCCGATCGGAATTCATAGGAAAGTTGGAAACACATATAACAGTTTTAATTTAAGCGCACAAACAATACGTTGTTCCAGATTGCAATTGCAGTAAAACTTCCAATCATTTCAACACGTATCCTGACTACGTTGTTTCATAGTCCCGATTGGATATTCCCTATAGCGAACAGGCTAGAAAACAAAACAAAAAACCACAACTTTGAGATAACACATTCAAATTTCTATTTTAAACATCTTCTAACTATTTTGTTTGGGGCCTTGTCACTTCTTGATAAAGTGAGCCTATTTGCCACTTGTAGCGAAAATCACAACCTACAACCTGGAATCCATGGCATCGTAGCAACCATCCATGGAATAAGTATTCATGTTAGGAAACAAGCATCGATCAGAGACTTTTTTCACTAGTTTTCTTGTAAACCTTTATTATTACATTTCAAGAACTAAAAGTCTTTTTTTTCTAAGTATAGTCTATATTTCGTAACCTTTTCGTCCATATATGCCTACATAGCTTGATAAAGCCAACAACGCTTAAAATTTGAGTATTTTGACAAAACCTCCCAACAGCAGACACCTCTGAATAGCGGACAGTTTTGCGCAGACCCTAGGGTGTCCGCAATTCAGAGGATTTTACTGTACAACCATAATGTGAATAACATAATTTCTTTATAAAGAGGAGGATTAATATCAGTGATATCAGCTTGATTAAGTAAAAAGTAATGTTTCTGCAGTCTATTCCACAATTGAAAGTCATTTCAGGGAATTTAATCCAAAGTATTTGTGTTAACATTTGATAGAGTTAGAAGGAACTACCTCTTTGTCTGAAAAAAACATTCCAAACCGAGTAATTTCCAAGAAAAAAAAGCAAAGAAAGTCTTAAGAGTTTAGCAGAAGTGGCTTGATTACGATCATGAATATAACAAGGTTTTTTCGTTCATTGATTGGGAGTCCAAAGAATCCTTGATGGCTCACAAAAATGGGAAAGTTTACAAAAGACAGTTTATGATTTTTCAACCACTCATCAGAATGCAAGAGAGTTCTCCTTCTGATTCGAACGTAAGTCACCATTTGAAATTTAATGAGGATAAAAACGATGAGATTGATGTTTGGCATAAAAGCCTGAGATTATAATGCTCTTACAGCTCTTCAAAAAGACATGCATTATCTGCAATGAAATAAAACGTAGCAAAGGAAGAATCGTTCCGCTAGAAGGTATGACCTTCAAAAATGAAACGGAAGGTAAACATACAGCAGAAAAATCTTTGATTGAGTTTTCAAATTTGCACATAAAACACAATATCGAGAAATACAAAGTCTCTGTGTAGAGGATTATTTTGACTAACAATATGAAAGGGTCATTTGAAACTGATGTTTCCTATCACAAGGATTGCTATCAAAATTTTAGGAATTTACACCTAAGCCCAATGAAACAGTTCTTACCACAAGTTGTAAAAAAAAACAAGGAGCAAAAATACGAAATGTGGATATGAAACAGAAATGAACCGAAAGATTTGAGCAAAAGATAAAATTCATAAAAAGCCAGGGCATAAATCAGTCCGAATTTGTGATACTAGAAAGTAAAGGATATAATATCAGGCTTTTTGAGAGGTAAGTGTAGTTCATAGGGTATCGAGGATTCAATCACTGTTAAGAATATCGGCAAAATGATAGCGGAGTCAATTGCCTGTTTAAACAAAGAAAAAGAAAGACTTTGGCCACCCACTGCACATATAATGGACAGTCACAGGACTCAAAGCAGTGTGTTACTTTACAATTTATTAGAATGGATCATCCTATGGGACTGATGGAATTGTGAACTTTCACCAACAAAAGCCACAAAAGTAACAAAACGTTTTGCTGATATTGAATCGTTGGTTCCAAACGCAGCCCCAAGTTAAACCAGGTTCTTCTCTCTCTAAATTGTACGGATGGAAATTTGATAATAATTGCTTGCAACCAATATGGTATTAAGGTAGAGCATTGCCCAATGAGGAGTAGTTTAAACGAAGTATTATGGAGGAAAAAGAAGCATACAGCAACCCAGAAAGCAATAAGGAACGGAGTGTTTCTGTTGACGATTCCAGCGGCGATGAAGAACATTGCAATATATCAGAAAACGAAGAAAGATTCAAAGAGCTTTAAGAACACAGTTGCATAGCTTCTCACACAGATCTGTCAATACCATTTAAAGCTTTTCGAATCTTCCATCGTCTTCTATATATTGCCGGATTTGTTTTTAATATGTCATATTATACGTAAAACAAAAAAGATGAAACTAATTCCGAAAATGTTTGTCATCTTGTATAACTCAAAATTCAAGTCAAAACAAGAATCAAAAATATGTAAAAGTGTAATATGTAAAACAAGTTACATTAAGTAAAGTTTTGATTATTCAGGATTTTCAGGGGGGTTGATAATCTCAAAAAGACAGTTAATATTTATAAACATAGTCGAATACGTTTAAAAATGGTTCGTTTTTTTAGCATCCGCTCATGACGAACATAATGAGTGAATTTTTCAAAATTACCAGTTTGTTTTTTTTTTAAATTTTGTTTGCATTGTAATATTGCATTTTTCATACTTAGCCCTGGATTTTAAAAACACAAGAAAGTAAATATTACCCTATAAGTACAATTTCAGAACAAGGTTTTTTTTTCTTTTTAATTACCGTATATAAATCCTCTGATAAACGCTCCCTTTCTTTTAAATGCCTCCCTCCATTTAACGCCCCCTCTTTTAAACGCCCCCTCCTAATAAACGCCCCTTCCTAGAGGGAAGTTTAGCTATGTAATCAAGAAACAAGCCTATTTGTAAGAATCTCTTGACATAATATATGGAGCAAGAAAGAACACATTTAGTTTGTTCGTTTGAATTTAATTTTTATTCATTCTTTAAATACAAGAAACATTCTGTACACTTTTACCTTTTGATGATGAACTCCTCTTCTGCTTCTTTAATTCCTCGTCTAAAATGGGTGAGGTTTGTTTGTGATAAGGAGTTGGAAAAGGACCCCTTTGATCAAACAGAATCGGATATCGAGGAAGCAATGGAATGGAATAAAAATATTTACATCTTGAAAACTTTCGTTTTTTTCCCTATGGCGATTTTGGGTTCATATTTGCAGTACCAAACTTAGCACTTTGGGCATCAAATTTAAGAAATCAGCCGGTGATGTGATATTCTCTAAGGGTTGAACTACAGAAATCCAAAGAAAACAGAGAGTGGACACTATTTCCGGGCTGGGCCACATTATGTGACTTATATACAATGGAGTTTGGTATTGCATTGAGGCCTTAACAAGAGTCCCAAGGAATTACCCCTGGTTAGATGACACTCTGGACATTTTGTAAGATTCTAAATAGCTATTAATAAGAGCTGAAGGAGCACATTTAGAAATTACCTGATAAGTTAGAATGATGTTCAGAAGCTTAATTAGATCAGAGAGTCTAAGTATAATACTTTTAGCTCAAGAAATAAAGTAGATGAATGAGCATTAAATCTAGAAAACATTATCAGTCTTACACACTGTTTCTGAAGCCTAGAAATTCTGAGTAACGAGAGATTCTGCCCCCACACTTGGCAGGCACATCTCAGGTGAGAAACAAAAAAGGCATAATAAAATTGAATAAGCACTGATTTCGGAGCAAGTTTAGAAATAAGACCAACAGTTTTTCTTAACTTTAAAGAGAGAATTTCAAGTTGTGTTTTCCAAGAGAGAAGATGATCTAAATAATATATATAATATAAATAGTCTAATGTAATTCTAACAATGATATAAATATATAATGTATATAATTCTTTAAGTCAGAGTCATATGACTTATGTTTTAGCCAATGAAATTGAAGTATTTCTGGGGGAAAACAAACAGTATGGTGAAACATTCCAAAAACAGTTTTATGCAAGTCATAGAAAGTAAATCTAAGTGAGTGTCTGTTTTCCCCCAAGTCTGACGCCAGGCCGACTTTAGGTCATGGTACCGTCATATTCTTCTTTCATCTTTTAGAAAAAGGTTGAAGACCACTCAACAAATTTTATCCAAAATTTGATTGTGTAATACAGCCTTAAAACAATAAGTTTTTGCCCCAATATGGAAAAAAAAATCTTAACTTACTTCTGCTGATGCCTTCAGAACCTCTTGATTCAATGCATTTTGAGAGATTCCACTATACTTTTTTATGCCAATCTTCTCGCAATGGCGTCGTAAAGATCTCTCAGACAACCCTGATAACCCTGGATACTTTTCTTGTAAAATGTAAGCGACTTCTTCGTATGTTCTGCCCTTGATTAGTTCCCTTATTTCTTCTTTTAAACAAAGTCTCTCCAGGGTGGAAGCCATTTTTAACTAACTGTCACATGTTCGCAAAATCATAGAATGAATTATAGGAGACTGGGAACAAACTTGGTGTGAGATCGGTCCTGGAAATATACATATTTCGGTTTAATAATCATTTCCAGATCCAAGTAAAGACATAATATTCAAAAGAAGGTTTTAACTGATTTGAAAAAACAATTTAAACTAGAGTTAATCATCAAAACTTTATTTTGATTCAAACTTTAAAATTGGCTTTTTAACAATTTCGGAATTAAAAATTGAAAATTGAATTTTGAGTGAAAATTTTAATTTTTCTTTTCTTACAATTTCAGAATTGAAAATTGAAAATTGAAATTTGAATCAAATTTTTAATTTTTTTAAAAAAAAATGGCAATCTACAGAAAAAAAATAATTTGGCCATTTTATACACCGACCAAATAAGATGTAAAATAATGATTTCACAAATAATCCTCTCACTGTAGAAATAAAAATTGAAATAACCAAAATATTCGCAATTCAAAAGCAGAGATGGCAAAAACTCTGTGAAGTATCCCAAATCACATTCTCGGAAAAACACTTGAACAAATACTGGGCAAATGTACCCTGCCAAACATTGAAAAAAAGACTCTGTCTCACAAACCCTCGAGAATGTTGTCAAATCTTAAGTCAATAGCAGAATATGCCCTGAAGGGAACACGTGAACCTCTTAGGCACAGTAAAGAGGCCCTTGTCTGTTCCATTGAGAGCCGTGTTCCATAATCCATGACCATACCATAAGTATCACCGGATTGTTCAGATAACTTTCCAGCAAGATGAGACAGAAATCTTTTGCACTCTTATCTGGTACCTCCATTCATTCCAAAGACCAGAGGTGTGAATGTTCCATGCTCAATTTCGAGAACTCTTTGCAGGTATTCACACTTTTTGAAAGAATTGATGTCAAAGAATTGTCATCAAAGAATTGATGTAAATCATAAGAAGTAAGAGTTACGTAAGATTATTATTGTTGCTATTGTAAATGTTTCATAGCTAACCTGGCAAATTTTAAGGGTTATAGCCAATAAAAACAATGACAACGTCCATTCACTTTACTAAAAGTTAAATTAAATGTGTCAATAAATCTGGATTTTGAAGTAGCTTTTGCTATTCTGTTATAGATTTTTGTGTTGACAAACTTCTTGCAATCTGATTGGCCTGGTGTGCGGCCTCCTAACCAATAAGAATCTTTCTCGGCTTATGATTATGTAAATTCGTTCCGTATTCTGTGATTTACCATGTCATCGAGATCGCTATAATCACGAGCTATCAAGAATGTGATTCGAAGATAAAGGTAAGTTCACTTTCCACAAAGTTTTTATTCATCTCTTTCTCTTTTTTTTTTGCAGCTTTTCGTCGATGGAGCTCGTCTGAAGATAAAAATCTTAATGTGGGTCAACGATTAAAAGAACGATCAGAATGGAACTTAAGCAATACCTGCTCAATCCCAGACGCTTTCCTTTTTCCTACTTGGTTGGATTCCCAATCATTTAATTTGTATGTTGTTTTTATAACATTTTGGCTCATTTTTCGGTTATTTAGTTCTTTGTAATAAAGTATTTTATAGAGGTACGATTTACCTGCGAGTGATTTACATTGCAAGTATATTTACCGCATAATCTTTTCCCTTTAATTTCACGTTGCACTCCTTGCCCAACTCAACATCTCAATGATGGCAGATTTATCATCACACAAGAATTTCACTAATGTGTATTGCTTACTCTTCCATTAAGACCTTGTCAACTTCTTATCAATAATAATAATAATAATAATAATGATCATTTATTTGGATATCCATATGTACAATGGTTCTTCATCCTATGTATATAACAAAAAAGGTTCAAAAATTTAATATATTCTAATAAGTTAAATTCAATGTTAAAAAGAGAAACTGATACTGTGTGTCCAAGCAATAATTATCCATACAGGAGTATTGAAAAGGTAACTAGTCACAGTAGAGTAAGTTCGAATAAAACCTTAAAATATATATATATATATATATATATATATATATATATATATATATATATATATATATATATATATATATATATATATGTATATACAGAAAAAAGATGAGAGTGATTGCTGAAAGTAAATCAAAAGCAAAAGTGAAATAACACAATGAAAGAAAAAAAAATTAAAAAATTAAGACTAAAAGGCATCAAAAGCATGGGCTGAATGTCAGGTGCAATTAAGAAATTTTGCATTAGATTTATCTATATAGTATTTTTTTGATTCAATATCAAAACTTCGAGCTTCAGTAATTTTTCTCACATTGAGTGGTAGATCATTAAAGAGGTGGCTCATACTAATTGAAAATGATTTGTCGTGTGGACCAGGTTCAATTGAAAATTCGTTATTTTCTTGATTACAAAGAGTTCTTCTTGGTTTTTTTAAGTTCGTAACGAGATACTTAGGCCACATACTGTCATAAACCGACTTGAATGCCAGTTTTGAAGACGAGAAAACTACCCTTTCGTCAAAAGGTAACCAGTTGAGTTGGACTACGTCTCGAGTACTGCAAAATCTGTTGTACACATAGCCAGCTGAACTATTTATTAGTTTTTGAATCCGTTTACTTTGGTATTGCTGCAGATTGTTGCCATAGATAGTAATGGCATAATCAACTTTTGAAAGAATTAGTGTTTCAACCAAATTTTCCTCAGATTAAAGTTGGTCATTCTTTTTATTTGTTTTAAGGTTCAAAGAGTACTGTAAGATGTTTTTAGTAACTCATTTATGTGATCATTCCATTTGAGGTTCTCTTGAATGGTATTGCCGAGAAGCTTCATTGAACTCACCCTTTCCAGCACTTTGCCATTGTAACTGATGAAAAGTTTTTGTTTTTCGTTAAGATTGTGATGCTGTGACATTTCGTTAGAAGACAATAACATTATTTTTGTTTTCTTAGCGTTAAAAATCAAGTTACTTTGTTTTGACCATTGACCAATTGACGTTATAGCCTCGAACCTAAGCCGTGGCCCCTCCTGGATGCAGATAGCAACTGAGTGAGGCTAGCCACGTAAAAGAATATCAAATAATAATAATAATAATAATAATAATAATAATAATAATAATAATAATAATAATAATAATAATAATAAAAACAGTGTTGGGCCCAAGATGCTCCCTTGGGGGACTCCAAATTTTACATAGCATAGTTAAGATTTCTTGTTGTCAATTTGAACTAATTGTTGACGATCTGAAAGATAGTCAATGATTAGGTTGCTAAAACTATTTACTGAATTTCAGTGTTTTCAGTTTCCTTATCAGAGTCGAGTAATTGACTGTATCAAAGGCTTTTATGTAATCAGGATTGGATTCTCATCAATCAAATCGAGAACTTCATGCATGATGACGCCTGCTTCAATCTCTGCATCACTGTTTGTTGCCATGTTATCATCCAGTGACAATAGATCAAATTGTTTTGAGATATTAAGTTCTTCTTGAAGTGACAACGAGGAAGTAGCGTCGGTAGAGGTGTTGTTCACTACCAAGTTGTTGAGTTGACCGGTTGAATGGAGTTGACGATAATCAACTCGTTTGATGTCTCGTCTTGATCGGTCAGTTGACATGTGAGTCGTGGGTTGAATTTAGGTTGAAAGGTACATCTGTTCGAATGCTCTTCTGTTTGAATGTAGGGTCACACGATAAATTGACAAAGTTTGTAACATCATAATGTATTGTGCAAAAATACAAAAATACAAGAAATAACTAATAATAAGCGTAGGGTATAGTATGGTAGACATAAAAGAAAGAAGAAAACCTACCAGGTAGCCAATAAAAAAGTGCTATGTCATGTGATGAGTTGAGTTGAGACTTGATGTAGGTATAGTTTGAGATTTTTGTTGACTGAAAACTGATGAGTGATACTTGATGACCTGACACAAGCTAACTGACTGAAAGTGGGAGTGGTCTGTATATATATATGTGTGCACCAAGTTGGCACAACATCAAATAAAAATGGTAGCTAAGTAGCCAGTATATATTAAATGGATATTTTCTGTTAAATTTTTAACTTTTTATAATTTATTTATTTTCTTTTTATTCTACAAACTTCACAAATGAGAACTCGTTCAGGAAGGCTAGTTGTTAAGCCCGCCCGATACAGACAGTAAATAATTGTTGAAATAGACAACAGACACTGATCACAAAATGTACACTGACACACAATTATAAAACATATGAAAAAAAAAAATTTTTTTTTTGAGGGATTTTAATTATACTAGCCGCCAAGGCGGCGTCGTTCGCCGCCCATGTCCACCTGCTCTGTATCACTGTATCAATAAACGTCAAATTTCCTTATAAATGGCTCGTACAACTTTTGTTCAACCAGAAGCAGATTCGAAGTCACAACTTCTGGTAAAACCAATCTTTCATCAGTGTAACAATACACTCAAAACGTAGAGAGAGAAAACTTCAACTTTTTATTAGCTTTTGTTTTAAAAAAGTTACGCACTCTAACATGGGTACCATCAAACGTAAGGGGGAAATCGTTTCTCTTCTTAAAAAGATCACACGGGAGGAGAGAAAAAAAGGCACGTGCTAAATGAATAAAGTGAATAAAAAAAAAACGTTCGATCTGAAGCGCATAACAATGAAAAAAAGAAATTAAATTATTAAAAGAAAAGAAAAAAAAATTTTGTTTCATGAATTTATTTTTTTTTGTCTACGGTTTTTAAACATTTTGATTGCTCGAAAAAAAAGTTTACCCGTCTCAGACAGTCAGGCAAACATATGTTAGGCTACACTGGGCAAGCATGCTGCCAAGTTCTGCCACTGCTGCTTTTTGTCCAAAATGTTTAATCAGTTAGTTTCTTTGTATTTAGTTGATGTATTGTTTTCAAAGCCAACGTAGTCAACGTAGTCCTTGGAATATAAAACTAACAATAATAATAAAAACAAAACGTTATTCCTATAAGTTCATCAGCCAAAAAAAGTCACGTTCGATTGGGGTTGCAATGTATTTGCTTCGAACTCACGTCGCACACAAAAAAAGAAATAATTTCGCTCACAACTCAATCTACCATTTTGCGTGACTTACAAACAAACAGACAGACAGACAGACAGACAGACAGAGAATCGGCTATTAATATATAGACTCAGAAAATATTACATAAACAGAATTTTATTTATTATTATTGCGTAGAGGGAATGTTATGGTTATGACTTAGGCTACCATTTTGAATATTGGTCTCGCTCACTTAGAGCTTTGGCCTTGATTATCTTTGTATATATATAGGACATCTTTATTGGAATAGCAGGCTTTAGACACTACACACACCTTTAGTGCTGATCATAACAGATTTGACCGTGAGAAAAAACCCAAATATATCACTCTCTAAAATAAAAGTGGTATGCACAACGCGGATTATTATAATAAGACTAGTATCCCGGGTAAAAACTTTTTACCGAACTTAACTTTGAAAACATTAGGTCAAATCTGCCATTCCTGTGGTACGTACGCGTCACTCGCCACCCATGTTCAGTATGCCTTGTGTCACAGAATTTAACTCGTGTATATAAAAGTTTCTTTTCAGGCATTAATTTGTTATTACATTCAGAAGATTAAAAACAGAAACAAATAGCAACATGGCTCAGAATAATATATTTATACGCAGAAGAGAAGTAACTTTAATGTAAAAAAAATGGCAATATATAACACAGAACTGTTTACCCAGACATACGAAACCAAACATTGAATAACATTACAAAATGTGAATTGAAAACAAATTGATACCTTCCAACTGTGTTTCTTTCGTGCGGAAGTTACATTATACAGCAACCATTAATGAATTTTTGAAACGATATATAGTCTGTTCTTCCCAAAACCATCAACGTCATGATTAAAACCATGAGTTTCATTTCTTTATGCTTTTTTTTATTATTACCTAAAAAATTAATACTTGAATTGTAATACCGAAAACCTAATCATGCTATAAGAATATTGAAATAAACAACAACAACAACAACAAAAAAAATGCAATTCAACTACGCATTTATCCTAAAAACAATAACTCAAAACAACAAAACACCGTAATAGTAATTGTAATACTGTAATACCGAAAACCTAATCATGCTATAAGAATATTGAAATAAACAACAACAACAAAAAGTGAAATTCAACTACGCATTTATCCTTAAAACAAAAATTTACCCAGAAGATAAAAAGTCACAAATAAAATCATAATGACAAACTTATATATATACCCAGGTACGTAAACGATTACCATAACACAAAATAATGCATAAACATTTCATTGCACAGTAATAACTAATGAACTTCTTAAATACATAATCCATTCACATCTACCTTATGAATAATAATCAAAAACACAAACGTGATGACAGAATTTATATATCTAAAGAGTTTATAAAAAATTGAAAACAACCACATTTTTAATCTGAGTTAAAATCTCCTCTGGCTAATTCACAACAGTTAAACAACCCTTTATTCTTATTTATCCAGCATACCAACTGTGTTATAACTAAATAGATTTATACTATTTTAACTTTAGCTGAACTTTAAACAAAATGGGATACCTTTCACTGCCAATTCACATGTTAGTAAACTAAACAGCATTGATCATCTTCTGTAGACATTTTCAAACACTTCTAAACTCTTTACTTCTATATTCATACCTATAAACAAATTACTAATACTTTATTTACTTTCCAGCACAAACATACATAGGTATTTATAAAACACTTTCGCTACCATTTTTTTTTAAGTGAAATACATAAAACTGCTCTCTTCGTTTGGAAAAACTGCTAAACTTTCTGTATTTTCCAGTAGATTTTGTACTTTTTGGCAGGCAGACAAAAGCATCAAGCATCGATATAAATTAGATACAATAGATACAATCAGACAGCATAACACATTCCCCACTTCCACAGCGTCATGAGAAATAAAAACATTCATAGCTGTAGGACCATTTTTAATGTAATAATAGCGCGCGTTACCAAAACAAATTTCTCTCGGCTTCCTTTTCATCCAGCAGCATATACACATTCTAAACGACAGAATAACTGAGACATCCACTCAAAGCTAAATCAATTAATCTTTCAAAACTAAATTAAAACCATTCCTTACTGTGTAAATAAACATGAAACTGCATTTCTCCACTGCACTTTCTTCTGTATAGCGATATTTGATAACTAAAACGTAAACAAACATTTAAAAACCTGTTCTTTTATTAATCTAAATTATTAAACAATAAAAGTCTTATCGTTCTGCACAGCCAATTTTTAAAAACTTCACTGCACTTCTTCTGTATAAAAGTCTCATAATAATACCTTTTGTTCGTTCGATCTTTCTGCAGCTAATTTTTAAAAACTTCACTGCACTTCTTCTGTATATCTAAATATGATTTTTCATTGTAAACAAACGATAATAAAACGTTTTATAATAATAACAATACCTTCGTGCATACAAACCTGTGTTTCTTCATCAGTTCTTTCGTCGATTTGCTGCCTAAAACAATCAAATTTAAATCAAAATATTCGTATACAAAAAGAAACACGTCTTCTTCGCGAAGTTTCTTGCTCACGAAATGATCGTTGACAAATTTCGAACGATTAACATTGCATTGCTCGCACTCCTCCAAAGACGTTTTTCGGCTGATTTCCACTGCGCAAGCCAAAAATAACAAAACGGAGGAGCATATACTAATCGCGAAAAATCAAAAAAATCACTCTCGCTTTGGCGTGGTTTTACGACGAAAAGGGAAAAAATAAGAAGGATTTGACCGTGAAAAAAAAACAAATATGTCACTCTCTAAAATAAAAGTGTGACACACAGCGCGAATTAGTATAATAAGATAATTTTGATTACTTTCAGTATTGCGAATGGAAAATTTATGCTTTTAATAATTTGTTTGTTGGTTTTACTAATTTTAGGTGTATAATGCATTATCAAGAGTAATTGATATCAATGAATTAAGACGAATCACTATTATGGTCGTGGAATATCTGCTGTATATACTTGAAACAATGGAACTGCTGAACCAAGACAGGAGTAACAAGTGTGATGTGTCTGGAATTTCCAGTGGTTAGAGACTAATACTATCAGGAAACTTTCAAAAATGTTTTCCATCATTCATTTGAAAGAAACATGGACGGATTCAAGAATCAAGAATGTATATAAATTGAATTTTGTTGATTGACATTTAAAGTTGGGGTTAAGTTACCTGAACATTCTGGCAAAGTTTAGAAGATGCCTGTTATGTATTTCTTGTTGGTTTACTTCCTAGTGCTTCTTTATGCTTTTGAAAACGCTGGGTTTTTTAGAATAGGTCATCTTTACTCATGCTCTTTTTGCCACTATGACTGTCACAAACTTTTTGAATCTGTACTTATTCAGTGCACAAAAGAATAGGAAATGATTGATTCATGAAGCATTTTGTTTTCCTTCTCTTTTCTATCTCCATCCCACATTGACAAAATCAAATACTTGAATACACATTATCAGATTATCAAATTCGACTTTGTTTTGATTTTTTATATTGTGACATTACTTAGTATTATGTTATTCATAACTGAAAATTACTAATGGGCCAATTTCTGATAATATTCATCAAATTACCACATCAAAACGAGGCAAGGGAGCACAGTTTGGTATTTGGACATTTGAATTAATGAGGTCTTTGAATCGCAATATAACTAAAATGTACATTACATTGATAGGATACAATCCCACCCGGCACATTTGTTAAAAAACCTCTGCGAAGGAGTGCATTTCTTTAGAAATACACACACAATTCAAATAAAAATGCTCTCCGTCGCAGTGACTTTTTGACGATTTTGCGCACTGGGATATCAAGAAAACTAACAAAAATTAAATATATTCTTTCAGTGGTGCTATTTCCTTTTTGCACCCCCATTCTCCATCCAGGATGTTTTAGGGTCTGAGTTAAGGGTTAGGGTTTGGGTAATTTTTATCTCCATCATGAAGAGGCAACACAGTAAAAAAATATGGCAAATACCTTAGGCCGACTTTTTTTGCGTCGAATGAGCATATTTTCGCTAAATTAAAGTTGCGGAAAATTTAACTTTAGCAAAACTTTTATTTTACCTACTGGCAATTCTCCGTAATTAAGGGGTAATTCGCTAAAATTAGGTTGCGTTAAATCCATGTTCATCCATTTTCACAAAATTTTACTGACGCAAAAAGTCGGCCTAAGGTAGGTAGATTAAGAGGGGGATGCGAAAAGGAAATAGCGCCCTTTCAGTTACGGATATGCGTATTCATGCATTCAACTCTATCGTCGGAATTTGTTGAAGGAATATCCGGCTTTCACGCATTCCATGTTTTTGCTGGCGAACGGGTGATTCCACGCACCCACTCCGCAAACCTTATATATTGATATCGATTTGTGCGAATTTTGGCCAACTCATTTAACGTCACTTATTTTTTATTTTTTACTTTTTTTTTTTTGAAGGTACCGTACTAACAGTTGAGGACACGGCATTATTCCCAGTAAAATCCTCGTTCCTATGCGTAGCGAAAATTTATACTAAATTACTACAATTTTCATTTACATCATCTTTGATTTGACTTCGCTAGCTTCGGCGTCACAGGACAATGATTCAGCTAGCTTGTTGTTTAAAATTGTTCGGCTACTCCGGATACATATGCAGACTGAATGCATCAATGAAAAGGCGATTTTTCTCTTGATCCATGATGCTATGAGGTCGTAACGGTTTTTTCTTTTCTCTGAGATCAATTCTGCCAATCGCTTATAAAATTTGCTGTATTCTCGGCCCATGCCCCCAGTTGCAGAAAAAATCAGTGGGGTGATCGTACCATGTTCAACTTCGAGGATACGTTTATTATAAAGGCCGGTTTCCATACAGCTGCATTTTACGCTCGAGCGGAAAAAGCTCGTGAGAATTTTGCCGACGCATGCGCATAAAATCAAAATTACCGCTGACTGAGAGATTTAGAATTCTCTTGAGCTGCTCTTGAGCTTGGCGTAAAAGTTAAACTCATTCTACTTTTGAGCGCGTATTTTTTCTCTCTCTTTTGTTAAATTTTATATCAGCCAATCATATTTGAGTATTGTTTGTTTTTAATTTGCGAACGTCAATAAAACAAAATATTCAAGATTTCTTTTATGAAGGGTGAAATCGAGAAAAGTAATTCCTCGAACATTGGGGGATTCATTCTTAATGCTTTGAAAAAATATTCTTTAGCAAACAGCATTAAATCTTTAACCAAAACATTGTATTACAAGGAGAAATCAAGCTTTTATCATCGGCGTGGAGAAACCTTTTGTAAAATATCTTTTAATTATCTCCTTTAACATTTTTAACTGTATCAAGGGAATAAATAACATTTTTGAATTATCTATACGTATTCTAGATGTTGTTAAAGTTTTTTTGTTGTGATCTGATGTTGCTTTGACAAAGATCAAAGAGAAAATTTATCAAATTTTAAGTTTGTTTTGCCTTATACCCAATCAAATCTTATTTAACATTGTATATAGCCCTTTGGAACGTCTCTCCAAGAAAAGCTTTCTCATTCACATTTTCAAATTATCTATCTATTTCTTTTTTGACGACAGTAATAAAATTGACACTATGTTTAGTTTAAAAAAAACTATGCAAAACTAGTAACTTTCTTCAGATCTGAATGTTTTGATATTTTTTGCACGTGCATGAAAAATAGTTAATGGAAATCAATTTGTGCTCCCGAGAAAAAATCTCCCGAGCTTTTTTCGCTAGAGCGTAAAATGCAGCTGTGTGGAAACCGGCCTTAAAGCTTCTTCTTCTCTCGTTCATTCGCTTCATACGTCTTCGCAATAACTCGCAATAACTGTGTATGTCAGTATATAGTAGCAACATACCAGCATTATAAATATAAAGCGCTGTTTTCAGTTCAATTGCTGCGATTGCGATTGCGCGACTAGGTAAAGAACAATATTTATAAGGCTTGTGGAGTGGGTGCGTGGAACCACCCGTTCGCCAGCGAAACTATCGAATGCGTGAATGTCGGATATTCATTCACAACATGGTGTTGTTCAGAGTCATCTTCGAAGAGTAACTTTGTAATTATAAATTTAGATACATCATTTTACGCAAAAATACTCTTATCGTTTTGAATTTACAGCAATATTTCGAAGGGCTGTTCATACCTTCGTCGACGACAACAAAGTGCGAAAAGCGAGTTGAATACATGAATACGCATGACTGAAAGGGCGCTATTTCCTTTTTGGGATAAGGAAATAGCACCGCTGCAAGAATATGTAATTTTTGTTAGTTTTCTGGAAATGTATCCAATCAATATTAGTGTGCGTTAGTTATATTGCGATTCAAAGACCTCATTATTTTAAATGTCCAAATACCAAACTGTGCTCCCTTGCCTCGTTTTGATGTGGTAACTTGTTGAAAATTATCAAAAATTGGCCCATTAGCAATTTTCAGTTATGAAAAACTTGATATCAAGTAATGTCACAATATAAAATCTCAAGTCAGGTTTGATAGTCTGATAATGTGTTTTCAAGGATTTAGTCAATGTGGGATGGAGAAAAGAGAAGGAAAACAAAATGTTTTGTGAATCAATAATTTCCAGTTCTTTTATGCATAAGTACAGATTCCAAAAATTTCTGACACTAAGCACTAAGAAGTAAAACCAACAAGATATACATAACAGGCATCTTCTAAACTTTGCTAAAATGTTCAGGTAACTTAACCCAGATAATCAGAGCAACATCCGGTTTTATGTTGCAATGTCAATCAACAAAATTCCATTTGCATAAAAGAATCTTGAATCAATCACATGTTCCTTTCAAATGAACAATAAAAACATTTCAATTACATATACCATATGTTCCACGACCATATAATAGTGATTCGTCTTAATTCATATATTGATATCAATTACTCGTGATAATGCCTTATACACCTGAAATAGTAAAATTTCAGTAATCTTGTAATTTTCCTTTTTCAGTTTGAACGTACACACAAGTTACAAACAAGTCAGTCTTTTTGTGATCCTACCACAACATGTGCCTCAAACCCCACGTGTGAAGTGGTTATGGCTGGTCATGGTCAAAAGTGCTGGTGTTATGTTGTGTGATGAGCCATTTTGTGCTTTGCCAGAGGATAGCAGATCAAGGTGTTAGAAAATTCAAGGATAAAAACATAACCTTTGCAAGTGCCACAGATCGTCATGGGCAACATCATTATCAGCACCTCAGTTGATAGCCTTGTGGCTATAATCTGACTACACAATAATTGTGGTAAGTTACTTGGTGGATAACAGATTGACTATTTCAAATGTCTATTTCCATTTCTGTTGACTTGCATCATGAGAACGTTTTTTAAAGCCTCTTACTTTTTCAAGTATAACAGAGGTAATTCTTATTTTATGTACTACCACCAAGTGTCACCTATGGCCTACACTGGGGTATGGAATAGACGGGGGATGAAATATCTACAGGGGGTTGGAAAGAAATTTTTTTACGACGATCCTCTCCACTGCCTGGAATATAGTATATTAAGCGATCGCTGGTTGATCTTTCATATGTTGCTTCCTTTTGTTTCAAAAGACCGAGTGAGCAAAAAGAAAATCATCAGAATATGTGTTTACTCTTAGGTACCGAATAAAGGGCTCCCGTGCCTGTAATTTTTTTTCCAACCCTCCGGACCTTATTAGATGCAGCTAAGAACCAGAATACCTCATTATAAAGTGGAATCATAGGGTCTTCAAATCTTCCTGAAAAAATTTCAGGAAATTACACCCAAAAACCCACCTTTTACTAGACTCTGTGAATCAAGGTATTTCAGCTTCCTATGTACCTATAGATTAAGTTTTGGGATGGTTCACAAGCCGAAGAGGTGATAAAAATAAAAAGTGGGGACAGTCTAGCTTACACGAACTTACAGACCAGAATTTGAATTCTTGATATTTCCCTCAATATTGATGCTAATTGATCTGAAACCTGGCAGCGGTCGATATTTATATTTATTCATATTTATTTTCATAATCTACAGTCTTTCTACTTTCGGAATAAAGAAACAAATGCTATGAGCAGGGATTGGAAATAAGGATAGGCATCTTTTCTATTTATCTAGTTAAATAAAAATAGATTTTTCATTACTCAGAGTTGGTAAGACTATTACTCTATATTATTTAGTTAAAAACTATAAATATTAATCAAAAATTAACCTTCTTAAATGAAGTCTGATGAAGTTCGTATAAATTGCATGGAATTTATGATTCTCGATTCTCGATCTGTCAAAGTTTTGAAATCTTCATCTCTTTCAATGGTAGAAATTCTATATTACTTTTGGAAAAAATAGGTTGGTCTGGCCTGAAAATGTTATAATGGGTTGATTACGAAATACACCTTTTCGGAATGTTAGAAAAGTTTCATTGGTAAATGCCTGACCACTGCTATTCACTGTTATGGTTGCAAAATCGTCGAATGGGTTATTCTTCTCATGACTGCATTTAAGTTTCTCGCATTCGGTTGGTACCCAAGCTCTGCTATAAAAGTGAAAACCACGAAACTTAAGGTAAACAAGAAAATTTTGGTTTTTGGTATGCACTGCAAGAAATTTCAGCGATTGACGGCAGCCAAACGCATCTCTCTGTTAGTATTTTGATGACAATATTTGGTCTTGACAAATGAGCTCCGTTCCACTAAAAACTTGTATTTTGCTGACTTTATTTTTACCAACCAAACTTTTGTGGGGACTTGTTTTTACCAACTTAACTTTATTGCAGTGCTTTTTCCGGTAGTATGAAAATGTGATTGAAATGAAACTGTATGAAGAAGAAAGTGCCGCCAGGATAAACACTAACTGAACAAGAACGAAAAGAATGGCCGAGAAGAACAAAATAAAGAAAATACACAAATAAAGAGAAAAACTGTTATTAGCATTTTTAGGCCAAAAAACCAAATTTTTCAAAAAGCTATGAAAAAAATGAACACCTCTCAATGATAAACCGTTCCAAAGTTATAGGAAATTTGGGGCAGTTCTTGGCATTTTGTTAGATATTTTTCCTATAGTTTTCAACTGTAATAAAATGTCTAATGGCACCAAAAAATTTGATTTTTTAATGAAAAGAGGGTTAAAGAATATTGTCATAGCTTTTCAACACTTCATAATTTGGACTAATATTTTCAGGGTATATTTGAATAACCATTTGCTACAGAAAAAGAATATTTATTTTCAATGAATACTATCCGTAGCAACAGGGATCTCCCCTATGGTAAAATCAAGCCAAAATGCATTTTTCAAGTAGTAACAACACAAGAAATTAGGCAACTAACAACTTTTGAGTCAGTTTAGATAGGAAATAAGCAAATGTGCATTCAGTCTGTTTGCTAGTTTCTTTTCCAGGGGATCTAATAGAATCTATATCCTCCGCCCTTTTCCAAATGTTACACTAGTTCTAGTCTTCTGGCAGGATTTGTGTGGACTCTCCATCGAGTCTAGCGTTAAAAGTAACTAGCCGCCAAGGCGGCGGCGCTCGCGTTGTGTCATCTTCAGATTTCACGAAAAATAAAATTAAAGAATTGGCAATGATAAGTGTGCCCATATTGTAGAGCTCGAAAAACCGATCAAAAAAATGTATGGGATCGTTTCGTTACGATCAACCATTACAAAGATATCATTGATCAAATGTATTGAAGACGTCATAGACCCGTCCCCCAAAAAAATTAGACCCAAATTTTTCTTAGCCCTATTGCCTGTATCGCAGACCTCAAAAAACGCCAGTTATCCCTATTGGCTACCGAGGTAATTTTCCCTAAACGTCGCATTCAGTTATGGTCTCATTACAATGGTCTCCCACTAACGTCGCACAAAATAAAATAAAATAATTACTCTAACAACTTAATCTACCGTTTTGTGTGACTTACAAACAAACAGACAGATGGAGAATCAGCTATTAATATACAGACTAGGCGCCAAGGCGGCGTCGCTCGCCGCCCAAGTTCATTCTGCCTGCTTAAAATTTTTGCACTAAAAACCAGCGATAAGACTTCCTTTCCTGCTGGCTTTATCGCTTAATAAAGCTCGTTTGCACGTGAAGAGAAATACGTTCCTGGTGTTTCAAATCTTGCATGTTCTTAACTCAGCCGTTCATTTTCGCGGTCGCATTTAAAATGTCAGCAGACTTTCTTGCTTTACACAGTGCATTTCGAACGTGAACTTCAGGTGGTTTTTCTTTACGATTTTAAACCAATCAAATATCAGTTTACCAATACACTCAAAACGCAGAGAGAAAAAAACTTTTCAACATAATATTAGCTTTTGTTTTACGCGCTCTAACAGGGTGCTGTCAGAAGTAGGTGAAAAAAAAGGTTTTTCTTAAAAAGACCACACGGGAGGAGAAAAAAATGCACGTGCTAAATGAATGAAGTGAATAAAAAACATGTTCGATCAGATTAAAATAGATTAAAAGAAATCGATTAAAAGAAATTAAGACAACTATTAAGACAACAGCAAAAAAATATTTTGTTTCATGATAATCATTTTTTACCTATCGATTTTAAACATTTTGATTGCTCGAAAAAAAGTTCACCTGTCTCAGACAGTCAGGCAACCATTAGGATACACTGGCAAACCGCACATGCTGCCACGTTCTGCCACTGCTGCTTTTTGTCCAAAATGTTTAATCAGTTAGTTTCTTTGTATTTAGTTGATGTATTGTTTTCGAAGCCAAGTCAACGGTGGCCCTTGGAATATGAAATTAACAATAATAATAAAAACAAAAAGTTACCTCTATTGGTTCACCAGCCAAAAAAAGTCACGTTCGATTGGGGCTGCAATGTATTTGTTTCGAACTCACGTCACACACGAAAAAAGAAATAATTTCGCTCACAACTCAATCTACCATTTTGCATGACTTACAAACAAACAAACAAACAAACAGAGAATCAGCTATTAATATATAGATTATTCTGACAACAACAAGTTTCTGCAGCCAATTCTATTCCTGGAATGTTTAAAAAAGTGAAGTTTTTGGAAAATTGTGACAAAAAGGGAGGTATAAAGGTTTTGATACCTTGAATGTTATTTCGCAATCTTTGCAAGCTGTCAACAGAATATTCATTTCCAGGAGATACTTATGCAACACATGAACATCTGCCGTTAATGGCAGCAGTTCAGGTGTTTTATCTTTTCTTGAACTTATATTTGACAAGGCATGTTTCGCATAGATTTGCCAATACTCCTTATGCGATTCCAGAAACAGCCTTGACTCTTCGATTACTTCGTTATTTTTTGAGGAAATCCCACATGCTCTCTTCGCACAGGCCATGGCCTCTATAGATCACCCTACCATTAAAAACCGGCTAGGTACTCCCACTTTTTCGTCATCTTCATGATTAACCAAACCTTTCACCACTTTAAGAACCTGAATATAATATGAACAGAAATTAGAACATTAAAACATTGAAGGTTTTTATCTTTTAAAGGAACTCAAAACACTTATAATCAGAAAATCTTTAATGCAGATAACGATCTAAAATGCCCAGCATAAAAACAGATATTTAGAAATATCAACAAATCCCTTTATCTTAGAACATAGTCTTTTATTTTTTCATTAAATCTTTTATTTGAAGCGACAGACGGTTAATCAGCAGATCGGCTTTAGATATAGATTTGTGGATGCATATATTTCATTGTATTAGAACACTTCAACTTCTTAGCCTGGGGTTATTCAGTTTGGTTTGTACTACATCCTATACAGCTAATGATAGTATTTCAGTCTGAAAGATACCATTATTTAGCTTAGATGAAATTAAAAGAAAGTACCAGTTGGATAGACTTATCTAGTCCACTATCATTCAAGAGAAAACTGCCAAACAAATCCACTTCTTCTTCATCCCCATGTCCTTCCAGATCCTGTAATGAAATTGAATTGACATTTATCAATCGTGAATATTGAAATAAGCAATATGAAATGTTAACTATCAACATTTAAGGAAAGTTTTGAAATGTTACAAAGAAATTTTATAGTTTCGTTAGTTAAGTTCATCTTATAGCCCATTGTAAATGCTTGCAAATTGCTGTTTTTGTAACAGCTTAACTTTATTAGCTAACCGAAAGTTAACATTGGAATGCTGCAAGAGCACAAATTAACTCTGAATTAAAAGATATTTTAAATTCTTATACTGATTAAGTGTTATCACTAGGTAAGGTGTAGTTAATATAACTTTTCGAACTTTTGCCTTGCCTAATGTAAATCTAATGACCTGTTCTTATGAAAACTCTCGCATTCTTAAGTGAAAATATTGACAATGTCTAATCACAGGTCAAATGATTTACATTAGAAGGTTTTGGGAGGATAAATTGAGTTTCTAAGTAAATGTGGTTGCTAGAAATTGGGCACATTTGTAAATGAAATAAGAAGACTTGGATAAATACAGAAATTTCGATAACAATGAAATCCACAATCTGCTGTCAAATATTTTTAATTACTACATTACTTAAGGATTATAGAAAACTTTGTGAAACCTTTTCTATGGACTATTGCTTTTCTCCGGAAACAACACAAATGACATCAGTGTCCTGCATGAAAAGTAATCGACAAATTGTTATCACCTTCAACATATCAGATTGTTTCTAATGTTAAGATAATACAGTTTGTTAGAAAATTTTGGAAACCATAGACAAATCTGATTTTCATACCTGATTTTCCCTAGGCTTCTCTTTATCTTCTGAAGCAATATTGAATTCACTAGTCCTCTAAACAGTATAATTATGCATATAATTATATTAATCCCCGTTAAATGAAAGGTTTTTCAGCTACACTTCCACTTCTATGGATCACACCAGTCCGGAATGGATTTTTATCAGCTTATGCGTAGAACATTTACTTTTGTGGTCCAGGTGTATCCAAAGTCATCCGAAGTCATGTCTCGGATAAACAAAGACTGTTGTAGGCCAATGACAGCATGTTATTGCATGATATGATTTAAAATACAAGTAGAATCGTGGCGTATTTAAATGAAGGTATTTAAACTGTCCCGTTATATGCTGAATACAACACAATGCATCTCAGGTAAGAAAAATTATTCAAAATAATTTTCAATAATGTTATACTTTGCATACCAAAGAGGACATATCATGTGTGACTGAATAACTCTTTCGTAACAATTTTGGAATACCTGTGATACGTGCTGGTCCATTTGTTTGCCGCTAATTGGGTGGTTAATTGTTTTGTCTGTTTCATCCTAGATAGTATCATATTTAAAACTTGAATTGCCATGATCGATTTAGAGTATCGAAACTGTCTCTCTATATGATGGAAATAAGAAAAAGGTTCTCGTGTTAAACACAAAAATGTTTGTATACCTCTAATTCACTTCTTTTATCACCTTTCTAAGTGCTGGATTCCTTTAGATTACTTTCATTCTCAGTAGAAATTCATTAGGATGCTTCTGTGACTGTTTTATTTGTAATTGATTTTAAACAAGAGGCCCTAGGCCTTAAGGTCAGTGCAAACTGTATGGTCAAAAGCTACTAAAGATCATAATGACTTTACAAAAGAAATGACCAGCATTCTAAAACAGTTTGATTAGTATCTGGGTACGCGCGTATTCGGTTGGTGAACATGCCAATTGAAAATGTAAATCCATTCGCCCAAAATAGATGTATTAAAAACCTCTCATGATAAAAAGGGGCCCTGACATTGCGTACAGATTACTACCTCTGACTTAACATCCTATCTACATATGTCTCATCGAGACCAAAAACGCAAAGTTCTATGAGCCGAATAACGTATTACATGAGTATTTTTTTCTAACAGAAGTCGCTTTAATTAAATCTCAAGGCAAACGTTATAAAAGAAAACTTTTACTGTAATTCCACAACAATCCTTTTCCTTATTAGTTAGGAAGTTTCTATGATAGCATATAAACTACATACGGCAATACGATACGCATCAACAGAAATTATATGGGCATTACAGCAAGTTTTATTTAAGCTTCAAATTTCAATTTTAGAACTTACGCTTGGTTAATTATGCAGGTGAACTTTCATTTCTACCAATTAAGTGGTCTTCGCATGAGGCTACATGAAGATCCAATACCAAGCAGTTGCTGACTACTAGAAATGAAAGTGTAAAAGGTTATGTATAACTACGCAACGCACCAATTAATTCTAATTTATTCCATTTAACAAAATTCAGAAACTTCAATTACAGAATCATAATTTTAACTTTAATGTTGTGCCTGAAGGGAAAATAGTTACTGAATTTCTCAATTTAATGGTGGCAGGTCAGTGTCTTATATTAAGATTTTATCTGGGTTTTATGTCGGGCCATTGACATCATTGTTTCTTTTGGTGGCCCGAAGGAAATTTTAACTGCCCGAAATTCAATAACACTTAACAATTTCATTTGGACACGCTTAGAAATGCTTCCAAAATAGAAAAAAAGAGCTGAAATTGCAAAGACAAAAGTTATAAAATTCAAAAATCATATTTCGAATTTATACTTATATTTTTTTTGCCTGTCCAGTTGGGCCACCACAACACTGGTTTTCAAAAATTTTGGTGGCCCGAACCAATTTATGATTGTCTCAGACAGTCAGGCCACCGCTATGATCAGACACTGCAGGTGAGTTAATATTGGTCAACAAAACTCAGTAAAATAAATTTTTCATTCCGAAAAAGGTAAAATTCAGTTCATGGAAATTCATATAAATTTTTTTTTGAAATAATCTGTATTGAATTTTGTCTGAATTTCAAATATTTTTCGTAATGGCAGAAAAATGTAGAAAATGATAATCCAATTTACCAATAAAAGACCAACACTTAAAGTATCTCTGGTAGCAAGTTCACTACAGATAGTTGCAAGGTTTTGGACATAGGCATCAATTCCAGCAATTCCAGCTTGTGACACAAAAGTTTTCACAGTAAAATGATCCCTCAAATAAAATTCCACAAGACAGAATAAAGTAAGCTGCCTTGCTGAAAGACACATGGGGAAGGAATTTGTTCCGAGGCATGGTAATTTCGCTGGTGATTGTTTCCATACTGATAATGAAAATATTAATATTTATCCTGATTTAAATAGGCAAGTAAAATATGTTAATTGGGTAAGAGCCTTTTGATGAACGTTTTGTAATCCAACAATTCACCGCAGATCTTATAAATTTCCAAGATAAGTATCATATGGCCGACAGCCCAATTTGACATGCCTTCGGTTTGTTTAAGCATTAAACAAAAATGTGTAAACGTTCATTATGATTTCTTCTACAATGTAGAGGCTCGAAATATGGTGTTCTTTTCCTCCGTTGGGGTATCATTCTTTATCTTGCGGAGGAAAAATTCCCCTTTAACGAGTCCCAAAAACTTAACGTACCAGCCGATAAAACAACCAACATGTACAAAATGGAAAAAATCGACTACACAAACCTTAATAACTCGATCACGTCTACATACAAAAAGGACGCAAATAACCGTAATGAAGAAATCCGAACAAGTAGCAAAACAATCATGAAAGACCACTATATTGCTGACCGAATTGACCAAAATGGCAAAAACAATTGTTTCGTAACTCTCAAAGACCACAAGAACAATTTCCTGAATCACCAAACAACACGCTTGATAAACCCAGCCAAAAATGAAATAGGGCGAATAAGCAAAACCATTTTAGAAAACATCAACAACAAACTTAGAGAAACCATGGCTGTCAACCAATGGAAAAGTACCAACAATGTTATTGATTGGTTCTCCAGAATCCAAAATAAAGACGAGTACACCACTTCATGATGTTCGACGTTAAAGACTTTTATCTTAGCATTACCGAAAACCTTCTGAAACATGCAGTACAATTCGCCGACTCAATCTCGAGAATCACACCACAACAGAAAGAAATTGTGTTCCATTCACGCAAATAGTTATTATTCAATGACCGTGAAGCTTGGATAAAGAAAGGTAACAAGCATTTTGATGGGTGCGTACGATGGTGCAGAGGTGTGCGAATTAGTTGGTTGTTTCCTATTACACAAAATATCTCTCAAATACAACAAAGAGGATATTGGTCTGTATCGTGACGACGGACTCTGTATTTTCAGAAGCAATAAACAACAGAACAAAAAAAATCAAAAAAGACTTTGTGAAAATCTTCAAAACTGTAGGGCTCGACATAGTTGCCGAATGCAACATGAAAATTGTCAACTACCTCGACGTAACACTCAATCTAAGCAACGGTACCTATAAACCTTACGCTAAACCAGATAGTGAAATAAACTACGTCTATGCAAAGTCAAACCATCCACCAAGTATTATCAAACAATTACCAAAATCTATCCAATCCCGATTATCAAACCTCTCGTCCAACGAAGAAATATTCAACAACGCCAAACCAATCTATGCCAAAGCGTTAAAAAGATCTAGATACACCCACTAGTTAACTTATACCCCCAACCACAACCAACAGCAAAGAAAGCGGAAAAGAAAGATAATTTGGTTCAACCCACCCTTCAACTCCAACCTTGCAACAAATATTGGCAACTTCTTCTTAAAATTAGTCGAGAAACACTTCAAGTGCGGTAGTAAATTTCACGAAATCTTCAGCAAAAATACGTTTAAGGTCAGCTACAGTTGCATGCCCAACATCAAGTCAATTATAAACGCACACAACAAAATGATCCTTGCACCAACCAAACACATAAACAACCAAAGAACTGGCAATTGTATCAAAAAAGACGAATGCCCTCAAAACCAAAATTGCCTCCAATCCAGCATAGAATACGAAGCCACAATTACATCAAACGACCCAAACTATAGAGCCATGAAATACATCGGTCTTTGCAAAACAACCTTTAAACAAAGATACGGTGGCCACAAGAATTCATTTAATAACGAACGATACCGCAATAGCACCACATTATCCACAGAATATTGGCGAATCAAAGATAACAATTGTGTACGTACAGTCAATTGGAGAGTCATCAAAAAATCGACGCCTTACTCCCCCGAAAGAAAAAATGCCTATTGTGCCTTACTGAGAAAACTGAAATCGCTACCTACCCTGACACGAACTTACTAAACAAAACAACCGCAGATATTGCCAAACGTGGACACCAAAAGAAACACAAGCTTTTCACAATCGCTGACATTCCCGCCGATTAATGTAAATGACGTCAATTAATGATCAGGAAGACATTGTAATGTAGTTTTTATAAACGGTTCACTTTTGCTGAAGGTTGACCAGTAACAGGTCATGAAACTTTAAGTATAAAAAACACTGTTGTTTTTTCTGACTTAGATATTCCGCTCTATCATCGATATTGAGCACTATCGATTGAAGAAGTAAAAAATCAATTTAATACAATTTAAACTTAGTCAATAACTTACCAACATGAACTAAATGTTTGTTTTCATTTGACACTATGATTTGGTCATATTTGATTGATGAAACAGTCCCATCAATTTTGAATTTAACTCTCAATGAAGTTTGATAAACATAGAGGATAATCCCCTCCAATAAGGTTTCCCCTTTATGACAAAAGTAATCACTGTATCTTATGTTATCATTATCACTGTCAAAGTAGCTGGCTTTAACATAAATACTCTCTTCAATACTTGTAAAACTCTGGTTCCAACTTCTGGTTCCCATCTTATTTGGGATCTACAATATTAAAAGTTAGCTTTGTATCGTAAAGTTACCATTATAAAACAAAATTTTACCCAATTTTGTTTTATAATGGAAACTTTAGGCTACAAGAATAAGCATAGAAATATACCCTTTCATTGAATTCAAAGTTACTTCAACTTTTTGGATTTAAAAGAAAACATTCCAGTGTAAAAACATTCATTATGTACATCCTGCAATGCAATGGCTTCTAAACCTAACCTTAAAACTGAAAAAGTTAGAAAAGTTAAGTTAAAATCAAACTGAATGGATAATGCACACAGTTGTTGTTGATCTAATTGTCCAAGATGTTGGAAATATACACTATACAAAGCAAATATTCTACAACTAAACAATTCTGTAACAGCTATCTTGTTATTATTCTTATTGAAGCCATTTGATACAATCTTACTTCTCACAAAACTAGCACCCTGTCTTAAGTGCTTCCTCTAAGCTATGCTGCTTCATTCATGACAATGGACTTAGGTCCTTTTATTTATTTATAACAATGGACTTAACATGGACTTAGGCCTTTTTAAAACTGAAAAATATTATTCATATGGACTTAAGCCTAGCAGTTCCAAATCTTTGATGGACTTAGCCCTTTTTAAAATTAAACATGTTTTTTATTAAATATTTGAGACCAATTTTGAAGACCTTCCAACTGCAAAACCTAAATATAAAACACATTTAAAAAAGCATATGGTTCACAGATTCAGAAAATACAAAAATCTCAATTTTCAGAAAAATGGACTTAGCCCTTTTAAAACTTAAGGGTACCTGGACTTAGGCCTTTTTAAAATTGAGAGGTAATTGGACTTAGGCCTTTTTAAAACTAAGGTTGCGAACTAATTTGGCTTTATTTTCCCAGGTTAATGATGAAAAGGGATAAGTGTGGTGAAATGGGATTATGGATTACAAGTTCATTAATAGACCAAGTAGTAGTGGCGAAACTGTACAGTAGCATGTATTCAACTCATTCTGCTAGGCAATGATGCTTTGTAATTGTTAATTAATTTATTTGCAGAAAAAGCAAAAGCGATGCAAAATCTTTGAGTCTGCTGATGAGGTAGGAAAAAACTGTTAAAAGACTCTATATGTATTTTTTACAAATTCTGATGATGAGGCCTGTTTTTAGTGAAAAGGAAAATATTTTGAACTATTTGGTTAAAGATTTGTTTCATCTTGTTTCTTCTTTATCATTTATGATATTGATTATTAATGTTTATTTCCTAGATTCCTAGATTCGGATAGTTGTTGAGTAAAATGAAATTGTATCGTGCTTGATTTAGACCTCAGGAAAAGTCCCAGGAAAAGAAAAGGTGTACCTCAAAGGTAAGCTAGTAACATCTGTGCTCATTCAACTGGTATTGTATGTATCTTCAATAAATTTGTTTCTGATTTTCTTTCTATTCTAAAATGTTTTAAGTCAGTGTTTTTTAAGGATTGGCAAAAAGTGGCTCTTTGAAAAAGTCGCAAATCAGTTTTTTTGCTCTAATTTAATTATCTTATTCTAATAATCCGCTTTGTGTGTCACACTTTTATTTTAGAGAGTGATATACTTAGTTTTAATTTACGGTCATCGTCCTCTTATGTGCGCGTAAAACGACGTAGAGGCGAGAGACACTTTTTTCACGATCATTCCAAAAGCACGTAGCATCATTTGACGTAAGTTTTTTATGATCACAGGGAATCATTGCATTGCATCCCCGATCGAACGCGATGTTTTTGGGGAAATATCTCGAGAACCAATAAGGATAACTAACGTTTTTTGGAGTCAGCGCTACGGGTGATAGGGTGACGCAAAATTTGGCCCTAAATCTTATTTGGTACTGCGGCTATGACGTCATGAAAATCTTTGATTGATGATATCTCTCCAACGGTTGGTCGTAGGGAAATTATCCTATACATTTTTTTGATCAGTTTTTCAAGCTCTACAACATGGGTACATTTTCCAGTCCCGATTCCGTAATTGAAATTTTCATCATGGGGCACGTACACGGGAATGACGGATTTGTTAAATTCGGTAAAAAGTTTTTACCCGGGTTACTAGTTTTTTTAATAATTCACCTAACATTTTCCAAAAAGACCTCGACCTTTTTGAGGTTTGAGGAGCATATGAGGATGGAATATTCCAGAATCGACTGATTACTAAATTTTGAAATATAGAACAAATAAAAAAGCTAATTTATGATTTAAGTTGCAAGATATATTCGTAAATACCCAAATTTTCTAAATCAGCTTCGAAGAGCACTTAAAGATGAAATGTTCTATATAGAATTTTAGGTCAAAAGTCAGGGAACTAATTTTAACAATTCGAAGCTCATAGTTCTGTTAAAAGTTCGGTGCTCATAGCAAGAACTTTAGAATTTGTTGCAGAGGTTATTTAAAAACACAATTTCATGATAATGAGAACCTGAGGATGCGATATTCCATCAAAATATTACTTTAAATAGACATCGATCTATGGAAACTATAGAACATTATCAATTTCAAATATATAAATTTTAATGTGACAAAACCTTATCAAATTGAAATGTTAACCTTGATCCGAATATTCGAAATCGGCTTCATAGAGCACTTTAGGATGACTTATTCCATTCAAAATTCAATGTCGAAGTTTAGGAACTAGTTTTAACCATTCAAAAGCTCTTTTTGTTAGTTCCATTTGGATTTATTGATCAAACCAAACCTTTTCCGTCATAATTTAGTCTCATATTTAGATTTTTATGAGTCATTGAGATGTGTTATTCCAAATTTAAAGCATTGATTTTCGTTTAAAATTGGAATAATTACTCCTGAAGTGATCATTTCTATATTTTTTTTCGTTCTATGGGTTATATATTGACACAGTAAACTAAAAAAATAGTTAAGAGCCTTTTAAGATTAATTTTTGCAGATAAAATAAAAGTAGACAGGAATTGTGTAAAACAATGATGTTTTTTATAGTTTTTGAGTGATGTCGTATCGGTTCGAATATTTTCATCCTAGAAAGCTCTTTTTTTTTCGCTTTAACATTTTGAAATGATTATAAATAGGCTTTCACTGTATGAAAAGTTACTCAGATTTGCAATTTTATGAACCAGCGAGGAAGCAGAATTCCTTGAAAGGACCTTACAGTTTCTTTAAAAAGTGGAATATGTCATCCCAGGGAGCTCTAATTTAGGTAATTTTTTTTCAAAATCGAATTTAAATCTCTTCAGGAATGGTTAAACAGTAAAATTGGTTTATTCTATCTTTAAATTAATGTAGGAAACTGATTTTTGTAGGAAAATGACGTTTTTCTACTGTGTCAAAAAGAGACAAAAATTTAAATGGAATTCTAGCATCATTGGGGGCTCCTGGAGAAATGAAATCTCATCATATGGGTGTGTCTGATATTCTCTTTGTGTTTCAATATTTTAAAATTGTCAAATATGAAGGCCAATGAAAATATTGATCAAACATTGAAGGGCCAAATTTACCAGTTTCTTTGGAATATACCTTCATAAAGTGCTCCAAATAGATAAATTTTGATTTCTTTTCAAAGTGTTAATAATAATCTTAAAGCACTCCAAGTTTCAAGTAAATTGCGTTTGTAGAACTGAAGATATCTTACTTGGAATATTTCATCAATTTGCTAAATGGAATAAATTTAGCCTCCAGTGCTCCTAACTTTGAAGGCTTGTAGTTTTGTAACTAGAAGAGCTTTTATATTCTAGGAAAAGAGCTCGGAATTTTCAATCCTTCTCCTACCTTACTACAGATAAATTAATTCCAATATATTGGGTTTTATTATGAAAAATCATTGTCAAAGAAATAGCCACTTTTTGCAAATCCTTAAAAAAACACTGACTTAATCATGTTTTTCCTGAACCTGTATAACATGTTTTGGTTTGTGAGACATTGAGTCAGTTTCAACTTTTCCTTATATTTAATTTAATGTTATCTAGTCCTGACCACACCTAAAGCTGCTTTTATACAATTTTATTTATTTTATGGAGTGTGTTAAGCTAACAAGATGCAATCATGCTATCGTTATGGTTAAAAGTCTGTTATTTGTGTTTGAAAGAACGAGGCAATAACAACAGTTTTGCTCGTTTATTACAGACGTAAATAACAAAGTTTTGACCACAAACTTTAATGATCGGATCTTGTTAGATTAACTGTATGTATGACATGACGTATGATCATAGGAAACACCTGTTATGCTTCATCATAATGTCATGTTACATGCTCACATGCTCATTCATTTGCTTCATCAAAACTGTTTTATGATCAACATTAACGATGAACTAATTGCAATTCTTAGAAAAAGAAGAAAGTATTGGGCAAAGCCAGGGCTTGCATGGAAACCCAAACTCAAAACCCTAAACTCGACATCTACTAAACGTTTTTCAGGATGTATACATTGAACATGTGTCCTGTGTGAAATAGCACTTCGAAAATGATTGGTTGGATGATAGCTAAGGAGGACAAACCACTGATTTTCGCATTGGATTCTTCTTTTCCCAAATAATATCAATAAATTTGCCTACTTCTATTCTAGCTATTTTCCCTCCAATTAGGAAAACGCATTTTAATGTTAATTACTTGATTTCAAAAGAAAACAATAGAGGAAGGCTAGTTATAGCTATGTGTAATGTTCTTAAAAAAATGCTTGATAATGTACCTACAAATCTCATAACACATTGGTTTTTTCTTACTAAAACATATCAGAAAAAAACTCAACTCATATTAAGTGATGCTCTATTATAAAACGGAAGGGCAGCTGAATTTTTATAAAAGACCAATGTTAAAATGCCTGTGCTTGCTTTTTTTTTACGGGGACATGCAAAGGATAAAAAGTAAAACTAAAAAATTGCTTTTGTTATTTTTTAATTTAGTAATTACTCTTCCTCCGCCTGTAAATACAGGAGGAGCTCAAGCCGTATCATCTTGTTCTCCTCCTCATCGCTATAATTGGGTAAGAGCCTTTTGATGAGCGTTTTGTAATCCAACAATTCACCGCAGATCTTATAAATTTCTTAAATAAGTATCATATGGGCAACAGCCCAATTTGACATGCCTTCGGTTTGTTTAAGCATTAAACAAAAATGTGTAAACGTTCATTATGATTTCTTCTACTATGTAGAGGCTCAAAATATGTTCTTTTCCTCCCCTGGGGTATCATTCCTTATCTTGTGGAGGAAGAATTTGATCGTAGGTTGGTATCCTCTGATGAACTGGGAATAATATCCAAGCATCCCCAGAACTCGCTGTATTGGTCGATTCGTTATCATTCATCTCCATTGTTCTCTACCGCCAGAAGTGTTAGTGATATTACATATTTTGGGTAGTTGTGGACATGTTCGTGGTTCGCATTAAGTGAGTGAAAGTGTCAAGGGTCTGCTGTTGTCAAGGCTGAGCGCGATTGGTCCATGAACAATGCGATATACGCTCATGCCTGAGGAATGTTTGTTTTGTTTCACGGGGCTTCTGATGAACATTTTTGACGAAGTAAGGAAGAACTGAAGATGTATTGATAAATTCTTTTAATCAACAAAGGTAGGTCAACTAATCATACATACAGCAATATAATGTTGATAAACATAGTTTTTTCAGTAGATAGTCTTGTCAGTTATATTTAAATAAAATTATTTTGTATGTACCTAATGTTTGCACTCATACATGTTTTCTTTCTTAGCATACCAAATCAGTATTGTACTGCATTTTTCAACGACCTTCTTTACTAAGTCAATTATGTACCTATCTATCTATCAGGATTAAAGCAGCTGCAAATATAAACAAACGTTAAGTTGAAATGATGAGGTGATTTTTTTGTAAACCAGGAGAGTAATTCTTTCACAGGTTACTAACTATAATCAACAATTAACAAAATAACTAGCCGCCAAGGCGGCGTCGCTCGCTGCCCATATCCACCTGCTCTGTGTATCACTGTATCAATAAACGGCAAATTACTTTATAAACGGCTCATACAACTTGGAAAAGATTCGAAGTCACAACCTCTGGTGTGTAGTCAGTGTTACATCAGTGTTACATTAACTATTTTTCAGGTTTTTCATTATGTGTGACTTATTTATTTTTTAAAACCAAGCGTTAATCAGTACAACAATGCACTCAAAACGTAGGAAGAACAACTTCCACTTTTTATTAGCTTTTGTAAAAAAGCTTTTTTAAAAAAGTTACGCGCTCAAACATGGGTGCTATCAAACAGGTCGAAAATGGTTTCTCTTCTTAAAATGTTCACACGGGAGGAGAGAAAAAATGCACGTGCTAAATGAATAAAGAGAATAAAAAAACGTTCGATCAGATTAAAATAGATTAAAAGAAATCGATTAAAAGAAATTAAGACAACTTTTACGACAAAAGCAAAAAAAAAAACAACATTTTGTTTTTATATGATACTCTTTTTTTACCTATCGGTTTTTAAACATTTTGATTGCTCAAAAAAAAAGTTCACCCAGTCAGGCAAGAGTTAGTGGCAAACCGAACATATGCTGCCACGCTTTTGTTTTAAAAAAGTTACGCGCTCTAACATGGGTGCTATCAAACGTAAGGGGAAAATGGTTTCTCTTCTTAAAAAGATCACACGGGAGGAGAGTAAAAAAGGCACGTGCTAAATGAATAAAGTGAATAAAAAAAACGTTCGATCTGAAGCGCATAACAATTAGAAAAAGAAAAAAAAAACGTTTGATCTGAACGCATAACAATTAATAAAAGAAATTAAATTATTGAAAGAAAAGCAAAAAAATATTTTGTTTCATGATGCTCTTTTTTTACCTATCAGTTTTTAAACATTTTGATTGCTCGAAAAAAAGTTCACCCGTCTCAGACAGTCAGGAATGCGTTAAGATACACTGGCAAACCGCACATGCTGCCACGTTCTGCCACTGCTGCTTTTTGTCCAAAATGTTTAATCAGTTAGTTTCTTTGTATTAAGTTGATGTACTGTTTTCAAAGCCAAGTCAACGTGGAATATAAAACTAACAATAATAATAAAAACAAAACGTTATTCCTATTAGTTCATCAGCCGAAAAAAGTCACGTTCGATTGGGTTTGCAATGTATTTGCTTCGAACTCACGTCGCACACACACAAAAAAATAATTTCGCTCACAACTCAATCTACCATTTTGCGTGACTTACAAACAAACAAACAGACAGACAGACAGACAGACAGACAGAGAATCGGCTATTAATATATAGATATATTTTGATCATAGAACTTTTTCAATGTTCTGATGGAAGAAATTTCTTGGTATTTAAACTTTCATTGAAATCTGTTTGTTGAGAGAAAAAGGTCTATGATGATTTCAAGAGTTTTTTCTGCACGTTTTGCCGTAATTTTGTCTGTAGATGATCCAGGCATCCTTCCCAGTCCTCCATTGCTGCATCAGAGGGGTTGCCATGACTTGTCGCTTTACTAACCCAACTGGAACTGGGTTCAGCTTACCACACTTTCTAGAAATTGTGAGAATGTGGAGCTACAAGCACTGGGTTACTATTTAGAATTTCAAACCTGCAGCGATACTTGATCTAACTTGTCATATTGATATGCTCAAACCTTATGTGGTTTGAAATTATATTTGAATCCGGATAATAGGTTGCATTAGATGGGTCAATCCCAGTGATGACATCTTTCTGTAAAACCGTTTTTACGAAGTCATTCAATTGAAGTTTAATGATCTTTGGACCAACGATGCCCTGGCTTAAAAGTTCTTATATCTTTTCTATCATTTTTTTGTGCACAGTTGCACAAACAAATTACCTTTATGTTCATGATCATGAATTTCATACATTTTTTTTTTTTTTGGTATGACCATATAAAACCTTTCCGATGGCTTTGCTGTTTTTTGATTAATTGCCGTTTGGAGCACTTTCAATTTATCTTGTTTAAGTTTTCGGTTTTGGCAATATGATGACTAAGAGATGACATACCATTACGGCCAATGTCTTAACAGCTGCTGAAGTAACTGCTCACCGACCATGAGTGAAAATGATTATTGTGTTCGGTATCTGGTCTTCCTTTAAGAATTTTGAGAATTAAATATCGTTTTTTAGGTTCTTTTTACACTTTCTTAACTTTATGTTTACTGTGGAGCAACCTGAAAGAAAAAAATTCCAGTTTTAAAACAAAAAAACGTTTAAATGTTTTTAACCTTAAAACGTTTTAAATGTTACTGCATAAAACGTTTTAAGAAACGTTTAAACGTTTTCTCTTTCGAATTCTTGAAACGTTTTTAAATTTTGGTAAAAACGTTTTATCAATTTTATCAAAACGTTTTCTAACATTTTTTTCTATTGTTTTTACAATGTTTTTAACATTTTTTGAAAAAGGTTTTATCATTTGTTATCAAAATCCCCTGGAACGTCACCTATAGCAATGGATGGTCCTCTGTATCTACATCTTCTTCATCCTCATCATTCTCATCATCAACATCACCATTGGGGTCGACGTCCTCTCCAGCGTCTTTATATCCCTTCCATTGCCTCCTCATCGTCCATTCCATCGTCCTCCCCATCTCATTTGTTCAAGCAATCATCAACAGTAATATATGTTACCTGTGCCCTTAAATCGAGTATTTGCCCTTTTCTCGGTACCTTTTCCTCCAGTGGTTTGACACCATCCAGAATGATTTCTTCGAATGATCTATTGGCAATAGGTGTTGTCGTTGGAGGGGTACTTGCAGATGTTGTTGCCGGGAGTAACTCCCACTTTGGAATCCATATAAATCCTGTTGGTGGTTGGCATGGATATGGTCCAATTAGTCACAGCAACCCTTGTTGGGTTGTCGTTTGTATCAATGTTGAGGGCAATCTCGAAAGGTTGGGGCTCTTTCTTGATGATGTGTTGCTTGCTTCTTCTTAAATAATGTTCATAAAAAAATGCCTGATCATGTACATAAAAATCTCATAACACATTGATTTTTTCTTACTAAAACATATCAGAAAAAACGCAACTCATAGTACCTGCTTTATTATAAAACGGAAGAGCAGCCATGGACGTATAAAAAGAGAAGGACTCACAACTGCTATTGAGCTATTGAAATAAAGCGTGTCTCAAATGACAGGTACTTTTTTCTGTACATGGTCTGTTTTTTTCTAAGAATTCCAGGACAGAACCTCTAAATAGGTCCGCATCTAGCCCGTCTAACACTTCCGTTATAGAGGGAACTTTATTAGTAATCTTTTCCCTGTTTAATGGATGTATGCCACATGTTTCAAATCCTAGATAAATGTGACATGAGTAAGAGTAGACGCAAAAGAATATTGAGTGATTGCTGATCATTTACATCATATTGCGCTTTTACAAATATTTCAAATACCATTCATAAATTAGACATTTTCAAAGGATTCGTTATATGTTGGTAGGACCCTTGTTGTAATAATTCTAATTATAAACAGATTAATAGAAGAGAATGCAGTTTCAATCAACGGCGACTAAAAATGATTTACCTGATTTTAGTGCATCGCCTAGCCTCTGCTCAATCTTCAGCATTACTGATTTTAAAATTGATGGAAATGAGTTTTTTGGAATTCTTGGATTTTTTTGGATTCTTGTGTGCCGTCTCCAGTCTTCCAAGCTGGAACGCCAAAACAATTTTCAATCATTATTTTCATTAGTGAACATATGCTTCATAGTTTTTTCTGGAGACATCGAAAAATAAATTGTGGGAGGTAGTTGATAGTGATGACATGAAATTTATTACCTTAAGGTCCATTCCTCTTCCATCCACTCCAAATGCATTTTGCCTTGTACACAACCATTGGTGGAATATACTCCCCGAGCGGATTGCCACAAAACATTACTGAAAATGCCTGTTTGGAATGTGGGACACATCTCTCCACACGCTTCTGCCTTCTTGAAACAATCGCCTGAATATATAAAAAATGACAAGAACTAAATGCCGCACAGAGCTTGTGCAAATTTTCCACAAACTGCCACTTACTGAAAAAAGCAAATTGTGATGGGAAAATAATTTTTTTCCGCTTTTACGGTGGATATCAATAATGAAAGCTCTTTGCAAAGTGTTACTGCAGCCTTTTTCAAAGTAGTCATAAAAAATGGATTTTGTTAAGGGAATTAAAATAACATGTGCAAACTAACCCTTTTCCTTCCCGGATTGTCACTGAAGTTTGTCTCGTCAAAATTCCAAATGTTCTGTGGCGGGACATCTTGTAATTCTTTTTTCAGGTTTTCAAAATATTTATTAACATCATCCAATGTCAGGCTAGCCCGTGCGGGTTTGACATTGTCAGCTTTGCGTATAGTAAGTTGGTTATCCCGTACAAAACGGCCGACCCAATCTAACCCCGGCAAGTTGTTGTTTGGAAATAGCTGTAAATGATAAATATTAGTTTCAATTATCGCATCTACCTTAGAAGGAGATTGTGGCGGGAAGAAATTTACTCCAGTAAATATCTTTTCCTTAACTTTTTTTTTATTCAAATTCGACTGCACAAGCTCCAGCAAGTCGTCTCTCCTCATAGGAACTTGCCATTCAGCAGTCAATTTAATCAGCGAGGAAAGTGCCTTTTCTTCCTCATTACTTAATCTTGTTGGTCTTCCCGGCTTTTTTGGGTGTTAACCTTAAATGGGATAATTCACAGCAGGTAAGGAAATAACAGTCTAAGAACGTCCCCTAAAATAGTCATCAGTAGGTAATTCATCAGTAGGTAATTAATGGGATTCGGAAAAATCATGTTTCGATTACACGAAACTATTTTTCTATTGATTTGTAGGGAATTGTATACGCCTTAGTAGAGTTGTTTGTGAGTTTTTCCCTACATTAGAAACTTCACATCAACGCTTGAAATAAGCGTGCAAAGTAATGATGTTTCTTTTGATACAAGAAAAGGCTTTAAATCTCTGAAGTACTGTCTTAGTAGAACAGTTTCAAAAACATTCTCACAAGTAATTGATTTTTAAATGGTAGCAAATGTGATATATGACGTAGTAACCGATAATTCTAAGTTTTCTATTTAAACTTAAAATCAAGCGTATTCTTAGAAAATTCTGTGAGAACGATAGTTTTACCTGTTAAAAATAGTAAACTTTAGTACAGTGAATTAAAAATATTTAACTCTCTGATCCTGTACTTAGCATGTTTTATGCTGTTATATATGGTACTGTTCTTATGGAAGGCCTCTCTTAGGTCAAAATCAATGAAATAGATAAATAATTGTAGTAAACCTTTCACTTAGTCATACAAAGTTGATTTTGGCACACCAAATTGTTTGGCTGACTTTGCAATTGAGAGCCCATTCAGCTCCTCCTCACAGTATTGGCTTTGGTAATTGTGAGCGCCATATGTGCCACTCTTTTTTTTTGTAGGAACGTACCACGTCAACATAGAGATGAACACTTAAACAAGATATGAAAAGTTTTATATGAAAATTCAAAATATTATCAAAAGGTTCAAGAAAAATAATAAAAAAATTAAAAAAAATAAAAAATTAGCAAAGTCTGGTTAACTTTTAAAAGAAGTTAGTAGACTAGAAGAAGCTTCTTACCTTTTTCTTTTTGCTTGATATCTTGAAAGTATCCGTATCGTAAGATGATCGTGAATATGTGATTCATCTTTCATCCCCCCCTTAATAAACCCATGATAACTAGTGCAGTCCCCCTGCTTCTTTTTAACTTGGGTAACCACCTAATACTTAAGAACTGGAAAACATTTTCTTTGCTTACGGGGTTTCCTCAGCGACAGGAATTAAGACAAATCAATTATTACAAGTTATGTCCTAGTAGTACGCATGGGAGTCATTATTAATTATCGACAATTGCAGCTGAACATACCGTTATCAGCTGATTCACTTCGGTTTACGGCTAATTGTGAGAAGCTATCCTGAACGGCGAAAATTAACAGCTAATTGAAAACCAAATAACTGGAGGAAGAAAAGCTTATTTCACATAAAACAAAAAAATAAGATACATCCAATTATTCTACTCAAATGTTATAAAAAATAATTACAATGTCGTCACTTTAAATATTGTGAAAAATGGCTTCAAGTGACGTATACTGAAAAACTGTCTTCATTTTCTTCTTCATTAAAAGAAGATTCTACATCTTTCTTGTGGTAAACCAGAGAAGACATCACGACGGAGCTAAAAACGAAAAAAGTATGGAAAAACATTAATTTTTCGTGAAGTTACAGCCGTTTTTTGTTCGTTTCCGAAGTTACCCCGCGTTCCTAAGTTACCCCATCTTACGGTATTGAAATAAACAACAACAACAAAAAATGAAATTCAACTACGCATTTATCCTAAAAACAAAAATTTACCCAGAAGATAAAAAGTCACAAATAAAATCATAATGAAGTATCTATTCGCCATAAGTTTTTAATAATAAACAAGAACATTCAAATTAATCTATTTTATTTAACGAACCTTTTCGTAAGAACTCTTACATCTTCAGGTTAAAATATAAAATCATAATGCCAAACTTATATATATACCATAAAACAAAATAATGCATAAACATTTCATTGCACAGTAATAACTAATGAACTTCTTAAATACATAATCCATTCTTCTCTTAACTAACCCTCTCAACATCATAATTTAACCCACCATGTTGCTTCATTTCTATTCAGATGAAAATATTCAAAAAAACATTTACAAAAAACTTAATCATACTGTGACGAAATCAAAAGAAAAACAATACAAACTACAAGAAACTTTGAAAATATATTTACCTTAAAAATAATAATTAAAAACACAAACGCAATGACAGAATTAGTATAGCTAAAGAATTTTTAACTTAACATTCACACACGTGGAGCCATTTTTTATTTCCAGTTCAAAGCTCCTCTCTGGAAAATTCAAAACACAGCAGTAAACATCCCTCTTATCCTTTATTTATCCACTTATACTAACTGTGTTTTAACTAAATAGATACTATTTTAACTTTACCTTTCAATACCAATTCACATCAATATTGATCATGTTCTGTAGCCATTATTAAACACTTCTAAACTCTTTTACTTTCTATATTTCAAACCTGTAAACAAATTAATAACACTCGATTAACTTTCCAGCATACTTTCCTATTGTAAACATACACTTTCTATTTGTTTTCTACTGCAATTTCACTACCATTTTTATACAGTGAAAGACATAAAAATGCTTTCTTCGTAACTTCATAACTGTGGAGCCATTTTGAAATAAATAAAATAAGGAACAGTTCGTTACCAAAACAAATCAGTAACTGCTCGTGTAGGACCTGCATCTTTGATTTGAATTATGAGTTAAAACGATTTAACTCTGTTTTTATTCTCTTTTAACGCTGTATTTATTAAATCCGTTTGACTCATGTACTTACGTATATTACTTCATATCTTTTCCAAACAATTTTCCACCGAAAAGAAGTAAAACCATTTTCACCAATGTAAATAAACATCATCCTTTCTGCAGCCATTTTTAAACAACTTCAACTTCATCTACACTACTTTACTGCTGCACTCCCATAACAATTTGAAAAGAAATACGTAAAATCAGATACGTGTCTGTCGTAAAATAGAAATAGACTTTCTTCTACTCGTTCTTCTTTTGGTTTTTCATCTGAAAAAAACCTATATAAAAAGCAAACATCAATACAACTAAACTCAGTATACACGTGCTACCCGTTGTTTCATTAATCTAAATTACAATAACAGTAAAAGTTTAACAATAAACAGTTTCATAATAACAATACCTTCGTGAAAACAACTGTGATAATGAAAATCGGTTATTAACGAACTAATTTTTTGGAAATCGTCAACCAATCAAAATACCGAAAAAAAGAATTTGTTTTGTTTTGATTGGTTTAAAAATTTAGACATCACACTTAGATTATGCAACATTAAAAAAAGTGTCTGTCGCCTCTGGTGGTTTTACGACGAAAAGGGAAAAAATAAGAAGGTTTTGACCGTGAAAGAAAAACCAAATATATCACTCTCTAAAATAAAAACCGGATGCACAATCGCGAATTAGTATAATAAGATAATGAGAGAATTATCCCCCAAAAAAATTGAATTGTTTCTTACAGAAGTTTTTCATTCCGGCTACAATTATGCCAAAGGATTTCTGAAAACTCAAAGACTGGATCGAGTTATTCACAAAAAAGCAAATTTTCGGGGTTTTCCACCGAACAAATTAGTATATTGTCTCGATGATTTTGCCTCTGTTAGACATATTCAGCCACCCATCTCATTGTTACCAGTAGTACGCTGTCACTACTATCAGTAAATAAAGAATAAGCATCAGTACTGATTTGAGTATGAAACTATTGACCCACAAACTTCGCTTTTTATGCAATTTAGAAAAAGTGCAAAAAAACGGCTAAGTGTCCACTTTCGATTTTATTTTCCCTCAATAACTCAGCCATTTCTTCCTCAAATTCAACAAACGACCCCATTATGGAAAGCTTTCATCAAAGTCTAAAAGATGGCGTTAGAATATCTTGGGGCGGGTTCCACCAAACTACTGCCCCGGCTATAAATCCCCTATATATCGCCACATAGTATAAGTTCTCATAACTCAAAAAGTCTAAATAATGAGGGATTGAAACTTTGCATGTTTTTGTAACGTGTGGTGACTCGATTTGTGGGAAAATTTGTTTTTCAAATATAGCCTCGTTTACATGTAATTGCGGAAGGCGTGAAAACAAATAATTATAGATTTTGTCAAAAGTTTTAATCTTGTTGGAATAATCGAGACCAATTTTGGATGACTTGAATTTGTTCCTTGTTGTGCTGTAAAATACACATGTTTTATAAAGGTATAAAGACCTTTTTTGGGAAAAAACCCAAAATTTAGTCAAAAATATTTGATTTGCTTTAACAATGGCAATTTTTGGTCACGATTATCCAAACTTCGCACCTAGCTTGGTATACCTAATATAAAGTTGTGTGTTAACTTTGGTGCAATGAGACAGCCTCGTTTTGAAGGGATTCACTAACCCGCTTGTTTTTCGAAACTCTAATATCTGTGGAAGTCATAGCATGCATAGATTCGAACTTTGGGGTTCTGCAGTCCTTTTGAAGTTCTTTCAGTTGAATGTAAACTTGTTAGGATATATATCATCCAAAACAAATCATAAGAGCGTCAATTTCGTCCTTTTTTGTCCGCAAAGGGCCAATTTTTAAAATCGTTTGGGTTTGGGATTTCCGAAAGGTTTTCAGAGGAAAACTATCATTGTGAGAGACGACTATTATCAAAAGCTTCAGATGCTGTTGGTTTTTTTTCAAATAATTCATTCTACAGGCGACAATATCATTTTAAAGAGAAAAAAAAACAAGAAAATGGCCCTCTGCAGACATATTTTTTTTAGACGACCGTTTGTCTTCGAGCCTCGATCATTAGTGAAGGAGGCAATTTTAATTAAATTATTTTAGCTTTTCAGAAAGCTAATACGTTGGTTCTAAAGTGTGCCAAATCTCAATGCATAACTCTTTCTAGAACAGAAGTTATTAAAGATTATTTAAAAATATGATGTTGCGTTGGAATCGCACTTGAACATGTTCTCTGATGTTGTTAATGTTACCGGACCTTCAGGAGAAACACAAAATTAACCCTAACCCAACCTGGTTAAGTGACGCAACTTGGAACAGGGATAATATAGCTTCTATACCAACCAAATTTCAAAATTGAAGACTTGGACCATGTAGATTCCTTAAACCACGCCCTTAACGTTGGTCTGCTGAGGGGTGGTCCTTCGTCGTAACCCTGATTATCGAACAACAATATTTCCAAAATTAAACTCTTAAAAGTGCCGTTTCAGCAAAAAAAAGGTGTCTGAGGCGCAACCCTACATCCCTGAATAGGTCCGAACATGTAGCGCTGCCTACCACGGAAGTTGGGGCTTAAACCTGTTTTATGGCCGTGAAGGGCCAATTTCAACCCTGTAGGACCATAATTAGGGTTAAGGTTAGGGTTAGGGTTATCTTCAAAAAGCGCACTTGAGGCGCCCAGGAAGGTACTATAGGCGCCATATTTTGATCAGGTCGCCCCTTTTCCAATTTTATGTCAAAAGGCGCCCTCGGAGGTGCATTAGGCGCTTTAAATTGCATTAGGCGACATTTTATGGAATAAGGCGCCTTTTTAGGTGACCTAATGACATAAGGCGCCCGGAATGTACAATATTCGGCCTAATGGCATGCGGCGCCTGCAATTGGCAATACGCGACCTGAAATGGTATTAGGCGACTTTATTAGGGCTAAGTGTTGGGGTTAGGGTCTTGTTTTTATTGTAGAGGGACTTTCCGTGAGAATTAAGTCGTGAAACTTGAGAAAGTTATAGTTTGTTGTGATGGCTATGTGCACAATGAGAACATTTGCGAAATTACTATGTCAACGGTAATTTTTTCAAACAAATAACTCAGCTTGGTAGGGTTCAGTATGAGGATGAGGTTAAGCAATTACTGTTAAAACTCAAACGTCAAACTTGGCCTGAAGATAAACTGTAGTAATGACTCTGTGCACAAGACAGTTTCAGCTGAGTAGTTTCACTTTTCCGGGCGATATTTGTTCTTCAAAAATGTAGTCATCAGGTCTTTTGTAATTTTAGTGTGTTTTATTTGTTAGGATTAAAGTGTATCATTTGTGCCTTTGGAGGAAGGAATAACGAATTTATGTATCAATTGTGTGTTCTTCAAAGATAACAAATCCTAACAAAATACCAACAAAATAATAAAGTCAAAAATCATAACAAATTACCAACAAAATAATAATATTAAAGTCACTCATTTTGAAGTGCGGTGTACACGCGATACATCGCCATACCTTCCTATAAAAAGTCTTCGAAATCAGCGTGGGATATCTCATCCCGGTAACGCTTCGCCATGCATCGTCATGCATCTGATGCATTTTTCTAACGTCATCGACATATGGAAATCCTGCATCAGCTTCATTTCTTAATGCCTGTTCCAAGTTAGGCATTGAGAAGGTATCATTTCTGATCATGTGTCGGCTGATGCATGCTATTGCCAAAATTAGCCTCCGTTTCACATACTCTCCACCACGCACTTTGGGGCTGTACCAGTCTGTGGGGCATGGTAAGTCAAAGCTAAATGGAAAGGTCTGCATGGGTTATTACAATTGATATATGCTGCAGTGAATAAAGTAAAGATATTAAAATCACACACCTCTCCAAGTCCGTTCTTGATTCTTTTGTGCACTGTTTCTCTTCCAGTTCTGTTATCTTTCTTTTGAGTGAACATTTGTGATCCATAGCAGGTATTGGTAATGCTCTAGAGAGAGTATTATCTTTAACAGCCGATATTGTTCTTAATTGAGGTAAATTTTAATTAAAAAAACTTACATTTTCGATATTTTCGGTTTCACTTCCTTTTCAACGATTTTACTTGTTTGTTGTAAAGACTTTTCTCGAAAACTGAAGTAAATCCAAATATGAAATTACCTTTTCTAAGAAGTGTTCTGCTTTTCAGTTGAGGTAGAATAAGGTTAAAAACACCTACGTCTTTAACAGATTTAACATCGGTCTATTTTCTTGGTGCATCACCAAAGGAGGTAATGCTTCGAAGCTAAATTTAATTAAAAATAAGATGACTTCCAAATAATGACTTTAAATAATGTCAGTTATTCAAAGTAAACCTAATTATTTACCTAGGCAAATTCCTAGAAAATTGCAGATCTGCCTCATGCTCCAACTCGTATTTTGAGTCAACGGGTTTCTTGTAACCTTTTTTCAATGTTTCTGGATCAACATTTCAGCTTCTCAAATATTTGCAGTTATCTATAGGTAATTTCCACAAATAATTATTCGATATCTAACACAAACAGAAAAACAGACAAAAAAACCTTATCCTTGTACATACCTTCCGATGAAATTATCGCTTTTTGCTGAATAATATACAGCACGTAAATTTCACATAGCCCTTGGCGAGGGATTGCCATTTTCTTAAAATCTGTTTTTACTTTCGCAAATATGTAGAACTTCAACTTCCTGCACAGCAAATATTCAGGATAATACGAACTTTCAATGGCCTCTGCGGCCAAAGTAATTTGCTGTTGGTTTTCTATGTTTCCCAATTTTTTCATTTTCGATGTAAGTAGCGGATTCGTTGCTGTCATTCTTTCATCGACGATTTTTTTCAAATCCATCACGTCGAATTTGTCTATGACAGCTTTGACGATTTTCAGGAGTTCTGCGTCACTCTTTATCGTACTCTCCGTCAACGTCCTGAAGATAGTGAAAATATCCTTGCAGCAATGACCAGCCTCGAAAAATACAATTACCTTCTTAAACAGTTACTTACTACTGAGTCAGACAGTACTTCTTCCCCAAGCATGATAGTTGGAATGTCATCTGATAATTTCAATGCAGTTTCTGTCTACATAATTATATTGCATTAAGGAAATCGAGGTCATCAATTCAAAGTGATCAAATTGTGTTTACTAAGTAAAAAAGCAGCTAAATCAAGACTTACTGTTTTCTGTTCCGAATCTTCTGTAATTATGGAGAAATCTGTACTTCCATTCAATCTCTGTGTTAAAAAATGATTGATTAAAGCATTAGTAGATCAAACATTTGCAAGTGTAGCTTCCCAATCTGTAAGCAACTCTTACCTCAATAGTTTCAATGGTTTGAACAATCATCCCTCAATTCTATTTTGGTGTCACCGTACATTCGGACTAAAAAATGTTTCGTGAATGAGAAGGGAAAATAGATATTTATGAAGGTTACAAATTTCCAGAAAAGTTTTTACTTTATTATGTCTTCAAAAATAAGATCTTTAAGAAATAACCAAACACTTACCACAGCCTTTTCTACTGATGTCAACAAACTTTCAAGTGTTTCCTTTACTATAGTATGTTCATCCTAAATTTTCATACACTAAGTAGATTTTGAATTGTTAGGGTTGGGGTTAGGGTTAAGCAGTTGAAATCAACAGTTTACCTTCATTTTCAGAGTTTCTGAGTGCTGCTTGGATTGCTCGGAATCTCTATCTCTATTAGTTTCTAAAGAGGTAAAAATTAATATAAAGAAATAAATACAAATATAAATACAAATAAAATCGAGTATTTGTTGTTAAATTTACAAACCAGGGAAATAATCTTTGACGTATGCTTCCAATTCATAGTCTGTGTCTGTTCCTGTGCCCTGACGAATGAAGTTTAGGGCTTCTAACCTGCTCGGCTGCTTTAAATTGGCCCTCATGCCCGCAAGTTCTGTAGCTATACTTGCCCTATTAAAGTAGATAAAAGAAGTGTTGCTGTGTATTAAACGATTCATTAAATAGTTGAGAATAACTAAATGGTTAAGTGTAACACCGTATCTGTGTCGCCGAAACTTTTACGTCCATTTCCAAAAGGACTTTCGTTCTGCAAAAAGCTGTTGTTAATCCCTTGACAAGGGATTGATTCATTTGCTGGTTGCTTGCCTCCGTTCCACGAGATGATACAAACAAAAACCTCTCGCTTGGGTTTTTCTCATCATCTGTGATAAAAAGTGGTTGCACACATTTAACGTATGTCTATAAATAAAATGAAATGGCTTAATTCACTTCCTTCAAAAATAAGTTTGAGAAAAAGATAAGTCAGTGCTACATTCACCTGTATGTATTCATAAACTTCATTGGAAAACACCATGATCTTACTTCCGTAGAGGAAGGATGTCTTGTAGCGGCTGTTTTTTATGATCTATACATTGATATTATTCAGCAATTAGTACTGTAGTATTAGTATTTTTTGGATGACAACCATTGATAAGGCAATGTACATTTCTCTACTGAGAGTAAAATTCAACATAAGCTAGAGAACCTTGCAATAATCGTTTGAGGCTTTAAGTGAGGGGTTTGCGCAATAAGCGGTTTCTAAAGAGATTAAATATTTTTGTATGAGTTCATCACTATCAAGTATGTATATAATGTTTTAAACAGATTAATTACCTTGGAATTTTCCTTGATTTCTTTTAGCAATGGCGCAAAGTATGAATCTTCAATTTCTTAGACACTTGCGAGCGCGTTGGGATACAATACAAACTTATCATCCACCGCACGCCAAATACTTCGAACATTGGCTGATATAAAACAATATAACAATATAATACACATAGTTAATTTCATTTAATGTGAATTAAAGTTCACTTACCAACATGCGTGTCCGCATTAGATTTACTTGGACCGAGTGAGTTCAGTAAATAGTACAGAAAATCTTTAAAAAGATATTCCGGATTTTCGTAATAATGTGCAAACTGTGAGGGATCGATAGACCATTGTCGAAAAAATGCAATTAAGTTTTTTAATTGCGCAAAAATAATTTCATACTTACTGTATCATATCTCCAGTCAGCCACTTCATGCGGTATATTAAAGATGTTTTCCGCTCACTGTTAAACTTTAATAGCTTGAAAGGTTGCAATAAAGGACCTTCTTTCGCCTAATCTTCCATAACTTCTGATCGCTATACGTTTTGAAAAAGAAATAGTTGTTTTCAATGGAATTAATATTTCTACGAGGCATACCACACATTTAAGACGAAAATATAATTAATTTATACTCACCTTTGTCTTTGCATTTAATACAGCATCTTCAAATGCTTTGGCGCCTGATTGATAACTAAGGCGGTTATACCACTTGTTGCATAAGTGGCATGGCAAAGGCACACGTACGTTTTTAACTGTTAATTGCTTGTAAGTTGTCATCTGTATCATAATAAAAATTATAAATAAAACAGATTAATCTAAAAGAAATATGTTAAAGGGAATAGGACCTTACGATTCTCGTAGTGTAGTCATGTTGTGGACCACTTGTGAATTTGACTAGACAGGTGTCTAGCCAGTTTCTTAAAGTTCCTACCACAGACTGGGCAAGGCAACAGATATTCCTTTCGACCACTGGCTCTTTTGATTACGACAATGCCAGTTTCTTTCTGATCCTAAACACAAATCTTTCATATGCATTATAAGCATCAATCCGTATTATGCTGACGTTACAAGAATTATAAAGATGGGAATGAAGTTTATTGACATTAAAAAATACTGTGTCGCATGTCCTTTTCCCTACCCTAACAAATGGTGCCTTTACTTCCAGAACGTTTTCCTACGGAAGCGCAATAGAGCAATGAAATATGTCAAGAAATAATCCGTCTTACTAACAAAAGATTGAAATGAATTAACTACTTGTTTAGTTTTCTCAACCGATGTTTGGGATACAGTTTTTTCGGGCCTATAAATGGACAGATAAACAAACAAGGATATAGCAAAAATGTTAATAAATGAAAAGATGTAATCATAATTTAAGACCTCTTACCAATACTCTTCTCCACTGCTTTCGTCGTTTGTGATACTTTCACTTGGATACTTCTTTTCCAATAGTAATATTTGCTTTTTCATCTTCTACACGTCCAAACGCAACTCATCCTTGTTAAAATCTTTTAATCTTATAGTTGTTATTTTTTCACGCATGCTCTTGAACAGGCACACGTAACATAAACCACTTTCTTCATCCTCACTTTGAAACTGGCAAGAATTGCACAGCATTTTTTCGATATTCTTTGCTATACTGGAAATTCTTTTTTCGATATTCAAACGTCCAAATCGCATAACACGTTGCTTTTTCCTTTACTAAAAAAACCTCAACTCATATTTTCTGGTGCTCTATTATTTAAATTGATCGACAGCTGAATCTTTGAAGTTAACAAATAAAAGACCATTGAAATAACTCATTAATTATTCATTACATGCCCGCACTATTCGGCATGTGAATGGAAACTTCTGGAAATTGTTACACTCTCGGATGTAAGTGCGGAATCAGCCATAATTAGGCCAAACACGTGAAGGACTTCACCAGGTAACTTTCCAAGGGCTATCCGGTGCCCACATAATTAAAGCAAAACTGCGCATGCACAATAAAAAAGACGCAAATATGACCAGAAGGAGCCGTAATTAGACGAAAGACATGAACGTCTTTATCAGTTAACTTTTTAAGGGGTATCAGGTGGCATCATCAGAAAAGCAAAAATCGCGCATGCGATTAAGTAAGTCATAATTAGACTTAGACTTTAGACTTAAGTAAGTCATAATTAGGACAAACACGTGAAGGTTTTCAGTAGGGAACTTTTCAAGGGCTATCAATTGCCCACATAATTACCGGTTAAGTTTTCAAGGGGTATCAGGTGGACTTATAATAAAAGCGAAAATCACGCATTTGCAGGAAACGCACCGATAATATGACCTTGTTGAGCTATAATTAGCCAAAAGACATCAAGGTTTTGATCACATGATATTTCAGGTGCTATGAAGTGGCCGCATAGTAGATGCGAATGTCTCGCAAGCGCAATGAAAACACTCCGAATTTTGGCCCAATTAATGGAATTATGGAAGCTGAAAAAGATATATAATTAAGAAGATCTTTCGAGAGCATATATTGCGTTTCCTTTGTATTTGACCAACGTATCTTGCGCTTGGTTTCGTGATATTGATTTTTTTATTGATAGCTCACTTCAATGTCCAATAGATGGAAAGTAGCAAAATGAAAAAAAAAGCGAGGAAAGAAGAGGAAAAAAAAAGCTAAGGAAGAAGAGGATCAAAAAGATTGTACAACTCTATGAAAGCCGCCGTACGTGGATAAAGAAGCGGTATAGCGAACGTGAGTACACAATTTTTAAATTATTATAGGAAGTTATTGAATACTTATTAATCTATAGATTTTCTATCATAGTATTTGAGAAAACTAACGGGATGTCAAATTGGCAAGTGGCGCATATGATCGTCCTGGATGAGATTAATTTCGAATCAATATGGGGAGGTTTTACCATCGACTACTTTAAGGAAAGATTTCAAATACAGTTGAGGGATGAAGAGGAAAACTTACTCTTCCGGAAACATTTAATCGAGCATAACACGAATATGTGGAAGGAAGTGTTGGGTGATGTAACGCCTCCCTACACCGGAAAATAGAGAAAAATTTAAAAAAATTCTACTTTCTTTATATGATCTCCTATATCCTTTACATTTTACCATACATAACCTGAATGATTGAGCGATTTGAAATCCTTCTTCACCGTTTTAAACTTTCGCAAAAATTTTCAAAAATTGTCAAGATGACCAGAAATATATGCTGATTTCTTATTTTTAGTTATTTAAGTAAAAAAAAGAGTAATGTGCTAAAGAAGTTCAAACATGGATAACGAAACACGTAAGTGCGCAAGTTTTGATTAATATTGTGGGTCTCTAAGATAGGAGACGAAATTCTAATCAACGTTTACACAATCTTGTTTAGTACTAAAACAGACTGAAGGAAAGAGCAACTGGGTCGTTGCACATATGATCATCATGAACGAGATCATAGGGGGTATCAAAAGAAAAATTCAATTACGAAGAATTCATAGTGAAATCAGTTGGAAGGGCATATAGCAATTTGGACGATGAAAATGAACATATATGGTACGATCTGCTATTGTATCTGTAGGCTGAAGAGGAGATGTACCATTTGTTTCAATAATTCAAATAATACAAATACTTTGCTGTCATTATTTTCTTTCAAACGTTCAAAATGGTAGCCTTCTTGGACGTTTTTAAAAATTTACGCCAAATTCCAAAACGGTGAAGGAGGATGTCGAAATCGCTCTAAGAGGCTACCATTTTGAACCAAACTTGGTCACGTTGGTAATCTGTGAGTGTAATAAAAAGCACGAAGTTCTTATACCTTTTGAGAAAGAACGTTTTAAATGATATTGTCAAAAATTTTGAAAACCGGAAGTAGTCCGTCATTTTCAAAGAACCTCGGCCTGACTATACCTTATGAGGTTAGCTACCATTTGTTGCAATATCAGTCACAAAGCATTCTTAGTTTTGCAGAACGATTATTAAAAACATTAACGTCAAAATTTCGAAAACGGTCAAGACAGCTAAGATTTTGAATGAAACTTGGGGAAAGTGGACCAAACAACATCAGCATACCATGGGTGTAATTTGAAGTACATAGCTTTTTTACTTTTTGAGAACAAACGTATTGAAGGAAATTAGTCAATGACTGTTTAATTAGGGTTAGGGTTATATTCCTGATGTCCGCATGACCTCGTGCGGATAAAAAATGGCCCTTTGCGAACTTTTGAAAGTATGGGATAGCCCGCAAATGATTTACTGGCCCTCTGCGGACACTGGACTGGCCCTTTGCGGACAATTTGGCCCTTTGCGGACATCTAGTGGCCCTCTGCGGACTTCTGCTAGTAAAAAATGGCCTTCTGTCTTCTGTCTTCTAGTATAGGTAACCTTCTTTAAATTGTCAATACAGTGAAGAATAGATGAAGGTGTTTGTGTTTAAGTTGTTTAGTTCGTTTTTTGTGGCCCTTTCGCTTAGAAATCAGACATGAAATTTGGCACGATTATAGGTTATTGTAACAACTCAGTGCATGCAAAAACTTCAGAAGAATCGTTTATCCAGTGCAATGTTGTAAGCGTTTGAATTTCAACCCAAAATTGTCAAGTGTTTGCTTGGTTTTTTTCATAGAGGCACTTTCCGTTCGATATTAGAATCGAGACTTCACTCTGTTATAAGCTCAGACAATGGCTCAGTGCAGGTTAAATTTCCAGCGAAAATATTCATGTTGTCTGAAGTTATAAGCGTTCAAGTATATGACAAAAAACTTTCTAAATTTTGCTCGTTTTTTTTTTTATATATATAGAGGCACTTCCTCTTGTATTTAAGAATTGAGATTTTGTCCGTCTGAAGAACTTGGCATGACATCTGTGCTTGCTCAATACTTGGTAAAAATTTTGATGTAGTGGCAAGATATTAGCATTTCAAGTGAAGACACGAGAATCGCTATTTCACCAAAACAAGGCTACCATCGGGAACAAAACTATGAGGAAGACAACCTATCATGTTCCACATCAATCTAGTCAAGTTTAAAGATGAAACACTCAGAAGTTACGGAGATATAGTCTTTCAATCATGGCACTATTATAATGTTTCATATTTGTCCTGGAAACGAGGTTTGGGTCAGGGTTAAATTTCAATGTTTATGTCATTGAAATGGAAATTGAAAGAGCATTCTAAAATGGGCTTACTAGTTCCATTTAAAGACGTACTTCAAAAGATATTCAAGAAAAACGAAAACAAAAGAGGACACTTAGTCGATTTTTTCACTGAAAACTGACCGCACAAAGTCTGATGTTTGCATAACAATATTATCGATTGTTGTTAATTATCGACAATTAATATCTACAAAAGTGTTCTGCGTACGGTGTGCAGGAAGTCAAGTAAAAGTTAGAAATTGACTCGTGCTAATTTAGCCAGAATCATCGAGACAAAACTGCTTACCGCAACATGTTTATTTTTCGATGTTTTGGTAAAAATCAGTTCTCGGAATCTACTGGCTGAATTTCTTTGATGTTTTGCGCAAATGCAGGTACGGACAACACAAATATGTGTGCAAATTTACAGGTCAAATGTATGCCGTCTTCCGCCATTTTAGCTAAAAAAAAACGTGTTTTAGGCCATTTCAGATACTCCGTAATAACTTTTTAAACGCATGCGCAATAGAGTTGACTCTTTGCCCAAGGTTTGGCCAATTCTTTTCCAAGCTTTGGCCTAACTCTTGTAGTCTAATTGTACCTTTTATGGCATTTACATGCAAAAACGTGAGTATACCGATTTTGGCCCAAACAATCTAACGCATTTTGGGCCTGACAAAAATTTGAGATGTTAAATTACAAATTACTTGTGTCCTGCGTCTAGCTGTTCCGAGAAGAATTCTGTGGAGGGGTTATTTAATGAAATTGAGTTACGACTTCAGGAGATATGCTCGTGTAAAGACTGTCCCATTTTTTGGTACCACGTTTTGCCTTTTTGCTTTTTCTCCAGGGAACCAGACTGTCGTCTAAGTTGTTTTTTTTGTGATATATCAGTAGAAGGCAAATTGTGATAGCATTCTAAAATGGCTTTACTTATTAGGTTTAGGAAAAAACTTCGGAAGATATTCAAGAAAAACGAAAACGAAAGTGGACACTTTTTGATTCTGTAGAGGGGTTTATTTAATGAAATTAAGTTACATCTTTAGGACATATGCGAGTTTAATAACGAAAGTTGACACCTTTGGCGTTTTTTTTTCCTGTAGAATAGCTGCACGAAGTCCAGTGTTTGGATAGCCATATAATCAGCTGTTGTATGATTTAAATGTTTAAGAAAGCATGAACAACCGAAGTATGTGTTGCTCTTCTAAGGCAATACAGAACGAAAGGATATTGTAAACAGACAGAAAGGGGACCATAACATAAACAGAAAGAAAAACTTTAAATATTTTGTTTTTATTTTTTATTCATCACCCACTCTTCTTCTTTACAGCACCACTCCAACAACCATCTCCAAAAGTCAAACTGCTCGTCGTCTGACACGTTCTCAATCCGGTATATATGTAATAATCTTTCTTTCGAAAAGATCTCATGTGACACTTTATTTATTTCATGTATCACAATTAAATGAGCTATCTCCCAGTTTGACAGTCCCTCCGTGGCTTTAAATACTGAAATTGAATTTAAAAGTGCACGTATTACTTAAAAGTATAAAAAATCAGCGAAGAAAATATTATAAATAGCGTGCTAGTACTTACTGTTTCCGTTGGCTAATTTAGACACCGTGATACTAACATAAACGGCCTCCTTATATGAATAAAAATCATAAGTTTACTTACACTCCTTTTCTGTCAAAGCCATTTTGCGAAAGAAAGGTTTATAAACTATCAGCTTTTTATAAAAGCATTAAAAACTCATATTAGGCTTCACGTGCGCAAATAAAAAGCAGTATTTAAGCCGGAACAGGTACCAGTTATAATCTTGTTATACTAATCTTTTAAGATGTAACCCTAACCGAGACCAGTTATAATCTTATTAATAATACCATCTGATTGACTGCATTAATGACTGGTAATCGTTAATATTTGAGATATAAAATACATACTTGTTTATCAGAAGTAACAGTCCGTAATTTCAAACGATGAAGGTATTGCAGTAACTTCGCAGTAGTAAGCAAGACAATTATAAGTAAGTATCAGGTTTTAATCATTGAATAATTTGTCTGCCTATTATTAACGCATTGACTGTCCAAAATAGGTATGCCAAAACCGAAGATTGTAAGAAATACATCGAAGGAAGAGAAAAGATTGGAAAGGGAAGATAGGAAAAGAAGAAAGCTAAGAGGGAAAAAACGTAAGTGTACAATATTGGATCATAAAATATTATATTTAGTCACTATTAACAGATTGAATTTTTTAACATAGTGTTCAAGGCAACCATCTCAATGAGCAACTGGCAAGTTAGTCACTCAACTCTGCTAGACGAGATCAACTACAAATGCATCACGGACCAATATACCATGGAACAAATGCAGTTAATTTTCCAAAACAGCCTCCAAACAGAAGAGGAAAACTTCCTCTTCTGCAAACAATTAATTTCCTTTGTAGTAGAGATCAAACACCTCCATATAGAGGACAATAAACTAAAAAAAGGAACTATATGTGTTTTCTATACAAAGCTCCGCAAGGCAATATGTAGCCTTTCAGGAATAACACCATAACTATTGTTATAATTATTATTTTGTCCACTCGTAGGACATAGAATGGTTAGTATTGTAGTTTCAAGTATTGGATTAGCCTTGTTATATTTCAGTAATGTTTTTTATATCAGTTTGAGAACGCTAACAAACCTTCCCATGAAGTTACAAAGGCATTTGTACCCATAAAGGGAAAATTCAAGAAGAGTTCCCCAAAATACTCCATGGTGATATTAAATGCCGAGATGATATCGTAAGTGATTTTGATCGTACAAATACTTGACACTTTTTATGGAAACACAGGCTTCAAGGTTTATATGTGCATTGTACTTTTTGCCGAGAAAAGGGTTGTATGGGACGATCCATCTGTTGTCAAGATCCATATTTCGAATTCGAACGGTTCATCCATCATCTGGTCGGTGATATAAAGGATAGCCTTCCAGATTCAGAACAGTTCCATTGTTAAACTGCTTTGGAAAATTTTTGCTACACTTACCATCTTGCATACACGGTGAAGACGCATTCAAATCGCCACACAGACCATGGACCATGCAGGATTTGATGATATCGTAAAGTTCTGGTTCTTGGTCCCGATTTGGAATTCGTGCTGATAACAATGAATGTCATCAGCATTGTGCAACTTAAATTTGTTGCCAAGATGCAACAGCATGTGCACATGAGGCAAACACCTTTTCTGAAATTCAATAACATCCACCTGTGCTACAGATACACCTAGAACAGAATTTTTGACAATATCGTTTTTGAGAGCTTCCAACTTCAATTTGAATACTAGGCACTTTAAGCAACAAAGACGGAGCGCCATCTAGAACGGCATTTCGGAAGATTACGTCATTATTTTCGCACTGGGCATGCGTAAAAGAATGGAGATGCCTCTACTCCGCCGTGGACCAAGAAAGTGAAACGCCATTTGTGAAGAAAACGTGAGTATATTTTTTGTTTTAGCTCATGTTAAATAGAACAAGATGCCCTTGCAGGCATAAGGATTTCTGCAAAATCAGCTGAAGTATGAAAAAAGAAAAGCTATGACATTCTTGAAATTTAAGAAAAGTTTAATCCACAATATATATCGATATATTAATAGCCGATTCTCTGTTTGTTTGTTTGTTTGTTTGTTTGTGCGTTTGTTTGTTTGTAAGTCACGCAAAATGGTAGATTGGGTTGTGAGAGTGATTATTTTATTTTATTTTGTGCGACGTCAGTGTGAAACCATTGTATTGAGACCCTAATCGAATGCGACGTTTAGGGAAAATTATCTCGGTAACCAATAGGGATAACTGACATTTTTTGGGGTCCGCGATACAGGCGATAGAGTGACGAAAAATTTGGGTCTAATTTTTTTGGGGGACGGGTCTATGACGTCATCAAAATTTTGATCGACGATATCTCCGAAACGGTTGATCGTAGGAAAACGATCCCATACATTTGTTTGATCAGTTTTTCAAGCTCTACAACATGGGCACACTTATCATTGGAAATTCCTTAATTTTATTTTCGGTGAACTCAAATTTAGGCCAAATTTTTGGGGGACAGGTCTGTGACGTCATCAAAATGTTTGAACGAAGATATCTCTCTAACGGTTGACCATAGGAAAAGGATCCCATACATTTTTTTGACGTCATCAAAATTTTGATCAAAAATATCTCCGTAACGGTTGGTCGTAGCAAAACGATCCCATACACTTTTTTGATCAGTTTTTTGAGTTCTACAACATGGGCACACTTATTATTGCCGAATCCTTAATTTTATTTTTTGTGAACCCAACGCAGGCTGAAGGTGGACATGGGCGGCGAGCGCCGCCGCCTTGGCGGCTAGTTTATTAAATTTCTGATCATGTACTCCCCAAAAATCTGGAAAAAACATAATTGTCACTATGCAAATTTTTATACCAATGAGCAACAATAAACTTGATAATATCTGAATGACGTAATGTTCTTTATTTTGTTGGTACAAAATGATATTAAGGATTCAGCGATCAATTCAGATAAGACAATGAGTATGCATGTAAGTCAATGTAAATGTTACAAATTTATGAATTCAGTATGTCTTGTCTATCATCCTAACAAAATTCCTAATTCACAAGCACAAAAAGGAAAGCGTAGATTTTAATGATACAAAATACATCTATATATACATACAAAATCAACATACATAACTGAAAACAGAAATTTGTGCTTTAATTTGAGTAACAATATGTCATTGCCATCTTTTTAATTTATAAACATGCATTACCTGAACTAAATTTCATGAAAAGATTATAAAGATTTATTCAGAACTTAAAAAACAATAAATTTTTAATTACGTATACACGCCAGGGCATTATAAAAGCATAACTGACACAATACGAACCTTACATTAACTCCTAATAAACTTAATGAACAAAACAACATCAAGTTTATATGCTTTCAGATATCACAATGGATACATATGTACAGTCAATCTTCCTAATTACGAAAAGACTTCCAAAACACAAAAAGTAAACAAAGATTAGGATTATGAAAAATATGACCTAAACTTACCAAAATTAGCAAACATAACTGAAAACAGAAATTTGCGTTAAAAGATGTCCAGTATTTAGAATTTACAGACAATCAAGGTAAGTTTCAATTTGTTATAGTAAATAGTAAGTCCCCATTCTTAATTCAGGGCATCGATAATACAGCCAAGAACTTTAACAAGTATAGGCTAAAATAGCTATAGAGAAACATCAACATAAAATGAGATGCACAGGCAGAGGGTAGACAAGACACTCCTTGTATGTTGTTGGAGCTGAAGAGGAAACTGAGCTGAGCTGTATGTATCCAGAGCTTAAAAAGCACTACAGCCCACACATGAAACAAACAGTATTTTGCATCTAGAAAGGCTTAAAAGAATCACAGACATTTTCAAAAAAACAAAAGTTGCACACACTGTTTTCACAAAACATTGAGAACTTGTTTTTAGAAAAGAATGAACATTGTAGAATCATTGTAAGATAATTATAAATTTCTACCCTTTACTTTCGGTTTTGGAAGTGCAAATCTTCTTACTTTTGGAAATCACGCTGTGGTATACCATTATGCGAACGGCGTACAAATGTAAAGTCGAAAAATACCCGGATGATCACATGGCGGAAATCAAGCCACCAATAAACTAAGCGCTATTAAAATTTATTAGCACCCTTTAGTTATAGTGGCGCTTTATGCACCAATGAAGATTGAGACGACGGAAAAAATCGCTAGGTTTGGACAGTAAGATGAAAAAAAAAACTAAGAAAAACAAAGACGATCGTAAAGGCTTTCTTGCTTACGCAGAAATCCAAAAATCTTGTTATATTTGATCTTTCTGGACTCAATTTGGATCCAGAGCGACAAATGTAATACTTATTTGTTCATGATTTTGCTTTAGAGACCATGGATGCAACAAACAGCTCGAAAAAGAGAAAGTGAGTACTTAAGATGTACATCAGTATGAAAAAAAAATCATACCCAAGGCTATTTGGGTTTCAGTATTTTTTACAAGAGAAAAATGATCAAGATGATAATCTAGATGACTCTCTGGTACTTTTTATAAAAATGTGAAAATAAGTAATTCCAGTCATTTTTTGTTTCAGAATAATGGTCTGGACAGATGTCAAAGATGAACTATTGTGTAGAGAAATCCTATTAATGGAACCTTACAAATGTAAACCTAGAACTAAGGAACGTGGAAATATATGGAAAAACATTGCAGAAAATTTAAACAACATTACGAATCAAAATTTTGTTGTGGACCAACGTGCAGTTAGAGAACGTTATACATTGATTGCTGAAAAGTATGATAAAAAAATGAAAGAGCAGGAAAAAGCAAGTGGAATAGCCCCAGATGAACCAACCGAGCTTGAAGATGCACTAGAAGAGATTATTTTACATTTTAAAGAAGCCCAAGTTGAAATAGATGCTCGTGAATCTAAATTAGAGGAGGATAAACGTAAAGCAGATGTTAGACAGAAAGCTCTTGAAACGTTTGCTCAGACAAAAAAAGACAAAGTCTTGGTTTAGAGGATGTTGATGAAATTCCAAAAAGCAGTAAAAGATCTCGAAGCTCAGGAACTGATACATTAATATATTTACGAGAAAAGTCAGAAAATGATCAAAGATTGAAAGAAGAAGAATTAGAATTGAAAAAACGCAAGCAAGAATTACTTGAAGCACAGCAAAAGGCTCAAGTTGACCAACAGCAAAATTTTATGGACACAGTTCGTGAAAGTATGAGACAGCAGCAACAACAGTCACAAGAGATGATGGTATTAATGGCCCAGATGATGAATTCACTTACAAAGAATTAGTTAGCCAAAAAGAAAAAAAAGACTATTAACTAAAGGTTCTGTTATTTTAAGGCTTCTTAGTACAGTGTTATAATGGTAACATATGAAAGTTATAACCTAGAAGTCATTGTAAATTGTTTTGTGTTTTATTATATTGTCACAAAATAAACTGCATAGTTACTGAAAATATTCTTCTAACATGGGTGGATCCAAGCCAAAGAATTCTGAGGTCATAGATTTGTATAAGCATGTGTGTGCATTTGTTATCAGCGCACATGCGATGTACATTTTTCCAACAGCACTCAGTTCATTTTTTAATTTTTTCTTGAAGTCCATGAATGCAAAATAATTAATTATGTCCCCGAAAACCCATTCCACTGATACTCGAGCTGCAGACATAGCCTTGTTGTATTCTTTCTGCAGAGGAGTTAAATTATTTCCTTTGAAGGGAGCTTGGAGTTGGGGTCGAAAGGGATACGCAGGATCTCCATAAATAAACAACGGTTGGCCATATCGATTGCGAGAAAACTGTTGGAGTTGCGGATAAATATGTGACATAGCCAGCATTGCACTGTCATGTCTACAGCCTTCTACTGGTCCAAACAGATTTGCTATGAGGCCATTAGGTGCAGCAATCGATTGAAATTTAATTGCATGGACACGTTTATGACCATTATAAACAACTCTCTGGTTCTTTTCAGGTCTTGCATACTGGCCTTACGGTTCCATCCACAAATCCTCAGCAATTATGTAATGGGGCATTCTTGGTATGAATTTTATCAGCGAAAATCTCTAATTGTTGAGGTGCCAGCCACAGTTGATTCAAACCATGTAGTAGACGTCCAAATCTGTTATAAACGTGATCAACTATTGCATTTGACATAAGACACAATTCAGGTACTGACCTTCCAAATCTTGGAACCATGTCTCCATAACGACACGGGTAAGAAAACTGTTTTAGGAACACACAAAGACATTCTAGGCCATCAAAAACAGATCTGTTGTCTAAATTATCTAAATTATTCTAAATTATTGTTTGTGTTGATGTCATAAAGTTGTATAAATTCTTCGTCATTAATAAGATTTTGATCGTGAGCCAAAAGAAGTGCATTTCTTGTAGTTCTGAAAGTCGCCATATTTGTTTACTTTCTACTTTACCCGCCGTCCTGTCAGTGCTGCTTAACTACCAGTCAGAAGACCAAGAACCTCGTACTAGATCCAGACTCTATTTCAAAAGTCCCGTTCTCAGCATGCTCCCGTCTTCATTGCTTAAAGTGCCTAACGAAGAATATGACGGTTCAATTCAACAAAATTTATTTTTCTCTAAAACAAAAGTGTCACACACACTCACTATTATATATAAGACTAGCAACTTGTGTAAAAGTTTTTTACAGGCATTAATTTCGAAAAGGATGTGTCGAAAGTAGGTGATGAAAAATTAAATCTTGTAAACGTAACTGGAAAGTGTATCCATGTTGTAGAGCTCAAAAAACTGATCAAGAAAGTTTATGGGATTGTTTTGCTACAACTAACCGTTGCAGAGATATGGCCGATTAAAGATTATAATGACGTCATAGCCGCAGCACCAAATAAAATTTAGACCCAAATGTTGAGTCACCCCGTCACCTGTATCACGGACCCTAAAAAACGTCAGTTATCCCTATTGGTTATCAAGATATTCCCCGAAACGTCACTTCTATTGGGGATTTAATGCAGTGTTTCCCTGTGATCATAAAAAAACTGACGTCAGATGCTGCATGCTATTATACTAATCATCAATTATCAATAGCGTAACGAAAAAAAGACCACTATTAAGAAGATTTGTGGACTTAAAAAATGTGTAAGATATTAATGTGCATTACATGAACTCAAATAAAATACAATTAAATAAATTAATTAAAACACCAGAAATTGTAGAAAAGATCTTAAAAGCCTGATAAATTTGGTATTGATTTGAGAAGTTTATAACATATAATTAAAGGTGGAAACAGCCTTTAGTGGGTTTTGAAAATAAAAGTGCATAAATTTCAAAATGGCTCATGCCATTGGATAAATCTTTAACTCATTTGAAAAAAAAATACAATAATGGCGTCTTGTTGCCATGGTAACCATGGAAACTGCTAAAAAATACAAGAATAGTACTAATACAAGAAAAGGAATAGCAGATGATTAAACACTCAAAACCACTTAAAATTTGGCAGGCATGTAGGCAATAGTTCAATCTAACATTTAAGTGATTTATCTATATATTAATAGCCGATTCTCTGTCTGTCTGTCTGTCTGTTTGTTTGTTTGTTTGTAAGTCACGCAAAATGGTAGATTGAGTTGTGAGCGAAATTATTTCTTTTTTTGTGTGCGACGTGAGTTCGAAGCAAATACATTGCAACCCCAATCGAACGTGAGTTTTTTTGGCTGATGAACTAATAGGAATAACGTTTCGTTTTTATTATTTTGTTAGTTTTATATTCCACGTTGACTTGGCTTTGAAAACAATACATCAACTAAATACAAAGAAACTAACTGATAAAACATTTTGGACAAAAAGCAGCCGTGGGAGAACGTGGTAGCATCTCGGTTTGCCAGTGTATCCTAACGTATCCTTGCCTGACTGTCTGAGACGGGTGAACTTTTTTTTCGAGTAATGAAAATGTTTAAAAACCTATAGGTAAAAAAAAAATATCGTAAAACAAAATATTTTTTTTTGCTTTTGTCATAATAGTTGTCTTTAATCCATTTCTTTTAATCTATTTTATTTTATATCAGATCGAACGTTTTTTTTTATTCACTTGATTCATTTAGCACGTGCCTTTTCTTCTCTCCTCCCGTGTGATCTTTTTAAGAAGAGAATCCATTTTCCCCTTACGTTTGATAGCACCCATGTTAGAGCGCGTAACTTTTTTTAAACAAAGGCTAATAAAAAGTTGAAGTTTTCTCTCTCTACGTTTTGAGTGTATTGTTACACTGATAAAAGATTGGTTTTACCAGAGGTTGTGACTTTGAATCTGCTTCTGGTTGAACACAAGTTATACGAGCCGTTTATAAGGAAATTTGACGTTTATTGATACAGTGATACAGAGCAGGTGGACATGGGCGGCGAGCGACGCCGCCTTGGCGGCTAGTTTTTTTCAAAATTTCAATTCTGCTGACTATGCATTTTTAAGAAATTCTAAATCACTTAAGTCAAAGGTATTATGAAAACAAACATTCACTGAAAATTTGGTGGAATTTCGATGATTAGTTTTTGAGATATCTTTCGAAAAGTGCTGAAAAACATGTTTTGAGAAAAACGCATTCAAAGTTACACATAGAAACTAAAAGAATGTAATGCTAGCAGATAAACTTAGATATGACAAGGAAACATTCTAAAAAGCCCCTGGGGCATATGTTTCACCTTCTTTCTCAATATCCTTGTCCATTTTATTCATTCGTTTAGCACGGTGTATCTTTCGGCGGACTTTATTTTGTGGTGCGCTTTTGTACAAAGATCTAGATACACAATTTGAATTGAAGTTGTGACATCCACGTAACATATAATTTCCTGGTATCATGTCTAGCTTCTCATATGTTAACACACTAGCTTTTCTGCCCATATTAAAATTTGAAACGGCATCATAAACAGCAAATTTCAGATGTTTTAGTGACACATACTTGACCATGAAGACATTTACTAAGGTTACCGTAAGTTCTTCAAATATTGGTTTCACTTTTCACTCTTCAGCTATACATTTACTTACAGTGGAAAGCAAGTTGCTAATTTTGTCATATGTTGAAGCAGCCATGGGATTCGGCATATCCATAAGTGTTGTAAATTGTTTTATACCAGTGTGTCCATGGCCTAAGGAACGGAATGTATACACAGATCTCCTGTTTATATCATAACCTTTTCCACTTTTCTTGGATGTGAGAAAATCTTTTTGAAAATTGCACCTATCACATTTGATAAACAACCAAGAACATAGTCCTTGCTTTTTAGAATGACTTTCACATAATGACAGTGAATCAAACATACACTTTGGACAAGGAAGTGTCCCAATAAGACTATTCAGTATTTGCATATCTCCAATTCTATATCCAGTAATATCTTTAAGTTTTTGAGGAGTTAGAGAATGTATATGATGAACCTTTTCCATGGAAACTGTATTAACATGAGGTGTGGAAGAGGCTTCTCCATTAGCAGATGAATTTTTTTGTTGAACATCTTGGTCGTTGTCATCATTGTAAACGTGATTATTATTGGATGTGTTACTAGTACTATTTACTTTGACCCATGTTGCTGCTGAAGGCGTCTCGGCAACGGCAGAAAGTAAGAATCCCCAAGACGTTCAGGATTCTTAAAGATGTTTTTCAGAAAGAGTGACATACTTAGGTCAAGGGGTTTCCAGAGCTGACTGACTTTGGCACCGTGTTGGTTGGCATTAGTATAAGATAGACTGTTTCTCAGAATTAGCCACATCTGGAAATCTTCGACACAGTTGTTGGCATTTTTGTAGTATTAGTCAAAACAGCTGTCAGACACTTTCCATTTCCTTCTTTTAGAGGGTTGATAATTTCCTGCTTTTTTTATATCCCATCCCCAAATAATTCAGCGGGCTCTAAGACAGGCATTTTGCAATAACTACATGTCAATGTAGCTCTTTTATCGTGTGTGCGTGGATCTCCAGCTTAATGGCTGTGACACTACATCCACTCACCTGGCACTTCATCACATAATGCCATTTTCCAGACTGAGTGACAATGCTTACACTGACAGCAGAACTGAGATGTTCTATCAAGGCTTTTTCGATAGCTTCCTTCTTAGTGGGAACGTTTGACTTCAATGCTGACTTCTCATTGCCATTTAAATTATGGTCCTCATTCTGTCCTTGAAATGTTTTTTGGGATAAAATCTTTTCTATCCCGCATATTTATAGGAAATGTGATCCTTCCATAGGTGGACATAAACTGCAATACTTCAGGTAATCCTTGAAGGAATTTCAGTGGCAATGATTGCTTTTAAACACAGACATCTATCTTAAAATAAAATAAGTTACCCCTTATTTATAAATTTTTCGATACTTTAGAGCACAATGAAAGACAGTGACAAGCTACACAACCAACCTCCTCATAAATAAATAAAATACAGTTTGGTTTGAAGATGTGCTGCAATGACTCATCAATTCTCAAGAATAACTAACAGTGTGCTTCCCCTAAGCACAGACAAAGGAAACAGGCAAACAACAGCCTCAGTCTGAAACCAAAACAAGACTAGAAAAATAAAATCTCAGCAAAATGATGGGAGGCAGCGCAACACTCATTCAACACGTGATAAAAACAAAAACAACCTCAAAACGGTAAATAACGTCAGAAACATGATACCGAAAAAAATTAATTTGCTAAAACTTATCAAGAAATCTATTGTTCAATCAAAGAATTCTTTTGTTCTAAAATGAGATGTAAACATCTTTGTGAACAGTGAGAACTTTAGTATCTTTAAAAATGACCAACCTAAGATTTCTTGCAAAACTTTCTTCACAGATAAACAACAAATTCTGCAAAGCATCCTACAACCTCAAACACATGTCCTTTCGCAATCTTTCAAAAAAAGTCAAAAGAATTCCGCTTAACTTTCGACCTTAGCAGAGAGTATCTTTATCTTTCCGTCTCCATAGATAGATGGCTTTGATTGAAAATGTTGAGACGTGCCAACTTCCATGGACTATTGCTATGATTAATTGCCATGATTAATCAGCCTTCAAAACTAATATAGGTAAGCTGATATTAATGATTAAATTGCTTAAAATCAATTAAAAAGCTCCCATTTGGGCTAAGTTGTAATTACAGAAACCGCTCAACTAGCCATACATCCTAGACATTATTCCTACTCTCTTGCTGAGGGGTGATTTGCGCTGTCATAGTCGCTGGCATGACTCAGTTGGGGATTGAACCCTTTTGAAGCTTTTGCAAATACTTTCAGCCTTCAAGTACATACGTTGTCATTTATATTTACATCAAGACAAGGTTCCTGGTTCAAGTCCAGCTTCTCTTTACTAGAGAATAGCTCAGTGAAGAGCATGTTTTCGATGGAGTGTATTATCTAGTTACTGGTTGCTGGCTCAAGTCCAGATTCTCAGTTGGGACCAGTATCCTATGTCCTATATGTACGTTTAGGGGTGGTCCCTGCGTGGGCCACACAATAAGTCCTTTACCCGCATATTATGCCAATCTATAAACACGCCCGGAAGCCATTATTCGTTTCTTCAGCTCAATCAAGGCTGTCTTTAGTCAATCTGATGGCAGAATCGAATTCTACGGACTCAATTTGATGATAGTATGTCCTATATTTCTGCCTTCAGATTGGCCAAATTATTAAAAACCATCTTTATTAATAATCTCATACGGTTATTAACCGCTCTTAATAACTGCTCTTAATCAGTTATTAAGAGCGGTTAATAACCGGTGTCCTCTGCTTAATAACCATTGTTATTAAGAACCATCATGGTGATGAATGTTTTTGCTCTTCAGGCCATCTTTACAGAAGTTGAAGCCATTGAGCCATCCCGAAATAGAATTTTCATTATTGGAACCAAGTGTAAGGAATGCGATGGATGAAAATAATAGTAACAAATATTTAATTATTTGGTTCATTTAATACATATTCTTCTTCTGCCTGAAGATATCGAAGGAGCTCCAGCCAAATAAATTCCATTTCATCCTCTTGGCTGCTGTAACCGTTTCCAATACATTGTTTAATGAATACCTTGTAATCGAGCTGTTCGCCTGATACCTTGGTGATTTCATCTATTATCATACTACACGCCCAGGCGGCATCACTCCCCACCCATGTTCAGCATGTGTCAATTTCACAAAAAATATATTGAAAAATTGGCAATCATAAGTTTGCCCATTTTGTAGAGTGTTCAATATAACTGCTAAAAATTAAATTTCCCCTGGAGACATAAAAGAATCAAACATAAAATAAAAATTGGAACATGGAAATTCTTGATATTCCCTCTTTTTGACCAAAACAATGTTTTTTATGTCCAGAAGGTGAAATGAAGAACATACGCGAAACTATTTACCAACTATTTACCTAATCAAAATGAAAATTTTTACCCTGGAGACGCGAATTATAACCAAACATCGCAACACTTAGAATGCCCTACTATTGACCGAAAACTTTTTTTTTATAAACAGAAAATTCAAAGTAACTCCTACGTAAAACATATCACAATAAAATAATGCAAACCTATACACGAAAGAATCCAACATCCCACTATTCTAATAATGCGTATTAATGCATGTGTGTAGCACTGGAACTGAGCTGAATAAAGGTTTTGTAAAATTATTTTTGATCCTGGAGACGTGAAACAAACATTGCAACACTTAAAATGCCCTACTTCAGACCAAAATCATGTTTTTAAATGCAGAAACAAATGGCAATACAACAAAGAAGAATATATTGTATACACAGAAAAGAAGTTAAAACATAATACATAATACAGAACACAAAAGCAAACATTGAATAACATTACGAAATGTGAATTGAAAACAAATTGATACCTTCCAACTGTGTTTCTTTCGTGCCGAATTGACGTTGGACAGAATTTTTAAAATTGATAATTTGTTTAATAATAAATAAAATAACCAGAAGCATCATAACTTTGATAAGGAATAAGATGACAAAATATCCTTAAAATCTAATATTTCGGCTTCTATCCTGAAGCCATTGTCAAAGAATAAAATTTTATTACAAGATAATCTGTTCTTCACCAACCATCAACATCATGATTTAAACCATGTATGTCATTCTTTATGCTTATTGTATTTTTATTTTTGCTTCTCTAAAAGAAAAAAGATTTTGAATGGATATTGATTCCAATACCTAATCGTATTAAGACAAACAAACAAACAAAAAGGAACTTCGAGAACATATATTAAACAAATTTAATAACAGAACTTGTATAGCTAAAGATATTTTAACATATATGAAAACATTTAAATAACATACAAAACAGCTTAAAGGGGAAGTTCGCCCTAATTTTTTTTCGCCTGAGATGCTTTATTCCATACCAAAACTTCAAAATATAATAATCTTACTAGCCGCCAAGGCGGCGTCGCTCGCCGCCCATGTCCACCTGCTCTGTATCACTGTATCAATAAATGTCAAATTTCCTTATAAACGGCTCGTACAACTTGTGTTCAGCCAAAGCAGATTCAAAATCACAACCTCTGGTATGCAGTGTTATATCAGTTTTGCATCAATTTTTCAGGTTTTTCATGATGTGTTACTTATTTATTTTTTAAAACCAATCGTTGATCAGTATAACAATACACTCAAAACGTATTGAGAAAAAACTTCGACTTATTATCAGCTTTCGTTTTAAAAAATTTACGCGCTCTTACATGGGTGCTATTAAACGTAGGGGGGAAATGGTTTCTCTTCTTAAAAAGATCCCACGGGAGGAGAGAAGAAAGGCACGTGCTAAATAAATAAAAAGTGAATAAAAATATGTTCGATCAGAAGCGCATAACAAAGAAATTAAATTAATAAAACAAAAGCAAAAAAATATTTTTCGTGCAAGGAAAGCTTCGGTTTTTAAACATTTTGATTGCTCGAAAAAAAGGTTCACCGATCTCAGGCAATCAGCCAAGCGTTAGGATACAACACTGGCAAACCGAACACGCTTATGCCACCACTGTTTGTTGTCCAGAATGTTTAATCAGTAGGTTTCTTTGTATCTAGTTGATGTACTGTTTTCAAAGCCAAGTCAACAGTAGTCCTTGGAATATAAAATTAATAATAATTTTAATAAAAAAAACATTATTCCTATTGGTTCACCAGTCAAAAAAAGTCACGTTCGATTGGGGTTGCAATTTGTTTTGCACTCACGTTGCACACAAAAAAGAAATAATTTCGCTCACAACTTAATCTACCATTTTGCGTAACAGACAAACAGAGAATCGGCTATTAATATAAAGACTAGCCGCCAAGGCGGCGTCGCTCGCCGCCCATGTTCAGCATGCGTTGACTTCACGAAAAATAAAATTAAGGAATTGGCAACCGAAAGTGTTACCATGTTGTTCCGCTACGATCAACCGTTACAGAGATATCATTCTGCAAAGATTTTGATGACGTCACAGACCCCTCCATAAAAATTAGACCCAAATTTTTTGTCACCCCATCGCCTGTATCGCGGACCCGAAAAAACGTCAGTTATCCTAGAAGCAGATTCGAAATCAAATATCAAATATCAGTTTAAACAATGGTTCCAAAAAAAACCAAATTTCATGTGTTATTTATTTTTTAAAACAATCGTTGATCAGTACAACAATGCACTCAAAACGTAGAGAGAAAAAAACTTTTTATTAGCTTTTGTTTTAAAAACGTTACGCGCTCTAACATGGGTGCTATCAAACAGGCGGAAAATGGTTTCTCTTCTTAAAAAGTTCACACAGAGGAGAGAAAAAAGGCACGTGCTAAATGAATAAATAGAATAAAAAAACGTTCGATCAGAACGCTTAACAATTAAAAGAAGAAATTAATTTATTAAAAGAAAAGCAAAAAAAAAAAAACATTTTGTTTTGATATGATACTCTTTTTTACCTATCGGTTTTTAAACATTTTGATTGCTCAAAAAAAAAGTTCACCCGTCTCAGACAGTCAGGCAAGAGTTAATGGCAAACCGAACATATGCTGCCACGTTCTGCCACTGCTGCTTTTTGTCCAAAATATCTAATCAGTTAGTGACTTTGTATTTAGTTGATGTATTGTTTTCAAAGCCAAGTCAATTTGGAATATAAAACTAACAATAATGATAAAAACAAAACGTTATTCCTATTAGTTCATCAGCCAAAAAAAGTCACGTTCGATTGGGGTTGCAATGTATTTGCTTCGAACTCACGTCGCACACAAAAAAAGAAATAATTTCGCTCACAACTTAATCTACCATTTTGCGTGACTTACAAACAAACAAACAAACAGACAGACAGACAGACAGAGAATCGGCTATTAATATATAGATTCGTTCATTTCTTTCGAAAAACATTTTTTCGTCATGTTTTTCCATTGAAAAAATAAGATTTTTAATCTGTTCAGCGTGTGACGTCACTCCGTGCAGAAAGCATATGTGCAAAGAAAAAAGCTTTATCAATAATAGTGTTTTTAGAAAGTTATTTTTAGATAACGTATAGCTGAAACCTGAAACTAATAGCTCTTTCGATGAAAATGATGAATGTTTGTAAGATATACCTGATAATTTAAACTTTTTGATTTTGAACCACAAAGAGATGTTAGAAATCTTAAAAGTAGGAGCAAAGAAGAGGAAACGAAAACGATGAAGGGCAGCATGTATTACCTATAAGAAGCGTAGGTTGGTGTCTTTCTGGAAAATTTTTCAAACCTATGAGTACCTACAGGGAAAGTTTGTCCTGCAGAGACACAATGAAATTCAGAAAAAGGGTCGTCGGAAGTAGGGTTGCTGGGTAGGTACCACCACCACCAAATTTGAAAAGCAACATATATTTTCAGATGTATATACACAACCAAGTTTGTTATTTCAGTCTAGCATGTATAAAAAAATATCAAAAAATTAAATTTCCCTGTTTTATCTTGATTCATCGTCACATTTTTCAACAACTTTAAAAAATGAAAGGCAAAGTAACATGCTTGTTTTAGCCTATCTATAAGGAACAAAGTTAAAAGATTTTCTGGTCTCCTTAGAACAAAAACTATGTTTTGTGTTATGTTTCTATTTGTTAAAAATCTCCCTTCATCTAATCTATGAAGACTAAAATTCTGTTCAGAACCTTGAGATTTGCAGCGTATAGACAATACATACACCTGGTGGATACACAATACACTTGGTAAAGGGATACATAAAGATATTCTATCGTGTGCTTTATGGGCGACAAGGACACCTTTCCCACAAAAAAAACCGAGAGTTACGTACCGTTCTTGGAGAGAAAAATTGAAGATCAACAGCATTTAATAGCGTCAGGTTTGCACCACTATGCCATTCCTGCTAAAATGCTGTCGATTGGGGAAAAACATTATGTACAGAGAACGATACATCTCAATTTGATCAGTGTTGGGTAAAGATGTAAAACCCTGAGTCTTTCGGCAGAGTTCTACTTCATTTTTATGTTGGAAAGCCATCTTTTACGAAGTTCTGGTTATTTTCTTTGACTTGCAATTTTGGCGAAATGTGAAAGAACAATTTGTGGACCGATTAGTACATGCTGTCGCAGAGTAACTTGGCATTTTTCGAATTAAAAAATAAAAATAAAACGATGTATTACTAGTGAGTTTTTTTGATAGTGTGACGGTTCAATAACAAACTTTCTTAACGTAAAAGTTCTTTCTGCACGGTGTGACGTCATTTTATCATTCATAATGAACATCTGTTTCAACTGTGAAAAAACTCATTTTTCAGCATCTAAAAGTTTTAATAACTTTTGAACGAAAAGAGCATTTTCAGAAATTCAAAAAGTGGGTTTCTAACTTTTCAAAGCATTACAAGTTAAAACAAAAATTAGACCGAACTTCCCCTTTAACATACTATGACAGTATTGAAAGAATGCGAAACAAACTGAAAGAAACTTCAAGAACACATTTACCTTATGAATAATAATTAAACACAAACGTAATGACAGAATTTCTATATCTAGAGAGTTTATAACAATTGAAAACATTCACATTTTTAATCTGAGTTCAAATCTCCTCTGGCTAATTCACAACAGTTGAACAACCCTTTATTCTTTATTTACCCAGCATACTAACTGTGTTCTAAACTAAATAGATATACTATTTTAACTTTAGTTTAACTTCAAACAGAATAGGATACCTTTCACTACCAGTTCACATCATCATGTAAGTAAACATTATTGATCATCTTCTGCAGCCTTTTTTTAAACACTTCTAAACTCTTTACTTCTATATTCATACCTGTAAACAAATTGCTAACACTTTACTTAACTTTCCAGCACAAACATCTATGCACTTTCGCTGCCATATTTATAAACTGAAAGACATGAAACTGCTTTTATGCTTATGCGAAGTAGTTACTGAAAACTTTCTGTATTTTCCAGTAGATTTTGTACTGTAAACACTGTAAATACCTCTGCAAATTTTCTTTACTTTCCAGCAAATCTCTACTCTACATCCATCCATATTTTCTACTGCAAACATGTACGTACTAAATATACTTTCTTTCTGCCATGTTGCAATGTTTTATTGCACTATTCACTATTCACAAAGTTATGTTGAAAACAAACCTCACAACAACATAACAGGAAAACGTAAGGAAAGAGAACAGAAGTTAAACCAAGTGTAACCATTTTTTGGGATGAGGAAACCTGAAGAAACTCTTATTTTTGACTTTTCCACTGTTATTTGAACATCCAAAAGCAAGACCAGTAGGCATGCTGCCAGCTATGAAGATGTAATATAGTAACTAACACATGCGCCCGTATATTGATATGACACCAATGACGTCAGAAAACGGACTTTGAACTAAAAAATGAAAATTTGTAAACACTTATATTTTGCGAAATAATAAAGATTTTTTGAAAATTCTTTTTTCTTGTGAATATATACTACTCTTGCATGTTTGGTGAAATTTTTGAATTTTTTTTTTCTAAACCTCAATCCCCCTTTAAGGTAATAAGAGTATGGATTGTTGAATGAGATTTTCAAAAACTAAATTGTTTTTTAAAGAGCAGATTGTTTTTAAGGAGAAAGGATTTTAATCTTTTATGTACAAGTGTTTCAAAAATCTTATCAATGTTGGAGAGTAAAGATATGATAATTATTTGCTGCAAGTTCAGATCCTTTATTCTTCAAGACAGGGAGGACTTTTACAATTTTAAGAGAATCAGGGAATATTCCTGTTTCAAAAGTTAGGTTAATTAAGGCTGTTAGAATACTAGTTAGTTCATTAGGGATATTATTAAATACACGTTTTTTTTTTATAAGAAAAATTTTTATAAGAAAATGAGCCTCAAAATCCTCAAAAACTTAAGAAAATCTTAAGAAAATCTTCAGCCTCAAAATTTCAAAATCATTGATTTTTCTAAAAGAACCTGTAAATTTTTACATTACACCTAAAGAAACTGACTAATATCTATGTTAATGCATCTGCCATTTATCATAAAAATCAACACTTGACAAGTGTTTATAATGGGAACAAATAAAAAGTATCACTATAATTTCTCAAGTAATTCTTTTAATAAGAGTATATATATGGATGGAAAAATTTAGAAAATATATAATTAAGAAAATCTCAGCCTCAATACAGTCATTTTCTTAAGAAAATTGAGCCTCAGGTCCAAAAATGGTTTTCTTATAAAAAAAAAACGTGTATATAGTTGTTTTGGGATGATGGCCACCAGAACTTTTTGAATGATTTAAGAAGTTCATGGTGTTAAGCATTTCAGTATGTGTTATACAGCCTTGAAAAAGAAGGAATTAGGTTAAGGATTACCAGAGATAAAATGCTCAAAATTTTCAAAATTTGGAATTTTATCTTGTAAATTTTGTGCGATTGAGGTAAAAAAAGTCATTTAAAGCATTGGCAACTACAAATTGATCATTAACTTTTATTATCTTTGTTGTTATGATTATTTATGCCTTTCCATAGTCTTTTAGAATTTTTTATATTTTCTTCGAAAAATTTGTTATAGTTTATTTTTACTAATTTTAATTAGGTTGACAACAATAGTATTTGTATTTGGAGTGTCATTCATTTTTAGCAACTAAAACTTTACTGTTAATATATAATAGGAGAAACCTTGGATGTAATAACAAAGATGATGGATGATTAGAAATGTAAACAAGGGAATTCATCTAAAAGGTACATGATGATAGTCTTCAACATAACGTATAACTCACAAGAAAGACACAAATTTCCATCACACACCATCAAAACAACTACTAGAAAGAGAAGAACTATATTATATATATAGTAGGTATTAGGTATATAATGTATATTATTTCTTTTTGGGTTAGCTAGACGAAACAGCCCACAGTAGCAAGAAAAACATGAACTAATTATAGACTTACTTTTCTTTAGCTTCTGTTTTGTTTTATCTACTCAGTCTAACAAAGCAGCAGGTAACACCACACAACGATAATCCACAAAAACAAAAACCACTAAACTTTTTAAAAACAGAACTGAAAAAAAAATCTTGCTTTCCTCCGAGTACTGAAACTTGGACGTTAAGTTTAGACAGTATTCTTGGCGCATACTCACCAGTCAAATCGTCCGAAAGTTTCGTTGGTCCCCACACCGCATTTGTGTAAATTTCAACAAAACGTATTCTACGTTTCAACCATTTGTCATAAAAAAAGTTGCTTGGTCCCCACAACGCTGTTTTATATAATACTGCTACAAGTTTGAATTCCTCAAACGAAGCAAAAGAATTCAAATACAACAAAACAGTAGCTTTATTTTCATTCTCTTTCACACAAACCAACATCACAAAGTGGAAGCAGCCATTTCTAATTCCGATTATTTCCGAATGATTCCGAAGATTCACACGAACAGAGGGGAATAATGGAGAGGATGACTGTCTAAGTCTAGATTTCTATGAAACTAAAATTATTCTAGCAGATTATACCAGTTCGCCTTCTAATCTGTGGGGCTTTGACTGGTGAAAGCTTTATACAGATTGTTGAATGTTTTCACAGCGAAACGTGATTCTTTTGCAACTGGTGACGGCTTCACAAAGAAGTGGAACAAAGACCGAGAAAAAAGAATATAGAAATTAATCAAAGACACCAGAACAGCAGCTGTTTGTAATAATGTGTGGACTTTGTTAAATACTAACAAAACGTTCTTGTAAGGTTTTCCCGCATCTCAAAAATTGTTGGATATGTTTTTAGTCAGGGAGCTGATGGTCTAAAATAATATCCGCAAATAATAAGATGGACCTCAGACAGTAATTTTTTTAGGTTTCTTATGCAATGTAAATTCCAAAAGGTTTAAATGGAAGTTCTAAGATTATTTGAGCCGCCCTTCCATTGTAAAGCACTTACACGTCACTAATGGGGGCGTTATTTTAAAATTAACTCTCAGTTCGAAAATTTTATGGAATTATGTAGCTTGTTAAAAGTTTCGTTTTTTAAAAATCGCACCGAAACAAGATTTATGCGCATTTTCTTAACTAGGGCGTTGTGAGGACGGTAAGAACTCATTTCCTTCTTTTTAATTATGATTCATCGTAAATGATGATCGTTTTTTCTTTTTTAGATCAGCTCATAGCTTTTTTGTTCAAAAGCTATATAGATAACAGATAAATTACATCACCGCAAAGTTTCTAAGTTTTAGGATTATTACGTGTTTAACCTTAATAAAAGAATTTCGTGAAAATTTTTCCCGAGGTGTCGTTTCTCTTTGAAAATAACATTATTAATATTCAGTTTGAAAACAGTGTGTCCTGTAAAAATGTGTCCCCTCGTAAAACAGCGATTAACAAACTTACCTATTCGATCTTTTTTTTCGGCTCGATCTACGTAAATCACTTTCATTCTCACCACATCCAGACTGGAATTGGAATTTCTCCAACGTTGTTTTGTGCGTGTTTGATGAAATTAAGAGTGAAAAGCAGATGGGCTTCCCAATAAATTGATGATTTTTTCATCTTTTCTAACTTGGCTGAAAGAAAAAGAAAAAGAAAAAAAGAAAATGATAAGAAGTTTTCCTTTTTACCGCTAATTATATAGCTAGCACAGGTGTGCTAAAGAACGTCATTTACCTTGCATGCTTCAACTTGGCAAAAGTATGCTCTATGAATCCTCGTGACTTTTGTTCCTTATCATAAAATCAGAATAAAGACAAACATAGTCGACCAAGATTTATGGTTATAGATTAGCCTCATGGTTGACGATTTTAATTTTGGACATAATAATAAGGTATGTATAACATCTTTGATCAAAATAAACTAGACGAATAATTATGAAGCAAACTGGGGTAACGAGACTTGAAAATATGTAAAGGGCTAAAAATTCAATAATGTGCGTTGCTGGTGGAGGTACGTGCCTCGGTGGTAATCGAAGTCAAAAGGTAGTGGAGTGATCTAGGTATCTAATTTAGTTCGTATTGAAAGGCTAAAATTATCATAATATTAATTTGAGTGCTATAGTAATACTAGTTTGAATCAAAATCAGGTTTCTGGTGACTGCCTTATCAAAATAATAATCATAACATTTCTTGTTAAAATTTTCTTTATTTTAACGTTCGTTGGCAAGTCATTAAAACATTTTGCACCCAAGTACCTGAAGCTACCATTAGCTTCGCCAGGATCAACAGTATGCACAATTGCACCATTTGAGCGATGCTCTCTTGGTCGTTGTTCAGAGAGTTTTATTGGTAAGTATGAGGGCCAGTTTTTGTCGTGGACAGCATTATGTATGGTTTTGGCCAAACAAGAATCGATACTTTCGACAATCAGTAGCCAGTTTAGTGATAGTACGTCATTGAGATTCGCATGGCGTCGTAATACGAATCCAGCTGTTGCTGATTACATAATTCAGTTTCGACAGTATCAAATCAACTTTTAACAACTTTTCGTAACATAATGTGGTCTTTCCACGAAAGATGTTCATTAAATTTGATTCCCAGTATTTTGAAAGTTTCCACTCTCTCCAAGGGTTGATCATTACTGGTAATCCTGGTGCTAATGCTATCAAGGAGACTCGGAAATCCAAATCTAGAGACAACAGAGAATACGTTGAGCTCCGAGAAACAACCACAAAAAAACTGATCAGAAAAGCCAAATCAAAATTCGTTCTAAAATCGTTATCGTCGAGTAATCCTAAGGAATTATGGAGAACCATCCACAGGATTCTCAGACCACCAACCGCTCGAATAAAGTTTGATCCTGATAAACTGAACGATCACTATGCCACACTCGCATCTCGTCTTTGCGAGAAAGAAAACGTTCCCTTGAATCCCGAACAGCTCATATCTGAACTACCACTTGATACCGAACACTCACTACAAATGCACGAAACAACCTATGAAGAGGTAAACAAGATCATTCGAAATCTTCGGAGTGACTGCTCGAGCGGCCATGATAACATCCCTGTCAAATTCCTGAAACCAGTCCTCTACTACATCGCTTTTCCACTTGTTCACATCATAAACACTTGCATCGCCACAAAATCATTCCCAGATCTATGGAAACTAGTACGCGTCTGTTCAATTCCAAAAGTTGCGAATCCAACAGTGGCAAAAGACTTTCGTCCAGTCTCCATCATACCAATCCTATCAAAAATCTTCGAGAGAGTTATCTTGAACCAAATACTAACCTTCGTCGAGTCCAAAGTATACAGCACGTACAAGTCATCTATTCTGATAACTCTTCAGACAGTGAAACTAATCCTAAATCTAAACCTTGACTAATGCTATGCCCTCTACGAATATTTTATTTAAACGACATGATTTTCTTTGAAAAATACAAGGTAAAATGATGTTTGGGCTTGACTTTTAAAAGTCAATATAGGAAACCCCCTCGCTCACTCCACCCGAATATCGGTGAACTTTGGTAAACTTTGAAAAATTAAATTACTAAGAAGAATAGAATGACCCTTAGATTAACCCTCAAAAACATAAGTATTCTGTACAATGTTTTTAAAAATGTCATAGAAGTTTTTAAAAAGTATACTATAATGATATATAAATATATAAAAGATATGTACAAAGAGTAACTCATGAAATGTTAACATTAATTTATTAACAGTCACAAGGAATTTATCTGAAGTTGGGTGACTGATTTATGGTGCTGTCAATGTCTTCAGTATTTAGGCCTCCTAAGTAGCACAACCACAGATATTTGAATTTGCAAATACGATAAAAAGCTAGTTTTCATATATTGTCTGGCCTTTATAAACTTAAGAGGGGATTACTGCAAAATTACTGTAATAAATGAATTCTACTAGTCAAAATCTTATTTTGTATCTTTCACAGAATTAATTTGCGTTTTTAGATCCTCTTTTTCGATCTTCCTTTCCGATGCAACTTGAAACATATGTTTACATCCTTCTTTCATGGTTTTAGATTGAAATCTGTAACCGATGTACAAGTGAACGATCATATCAAGAACTTTATACCATGTGTGAAATTACTTAACAACACCCGGATGCAGGGTTTGAAGAAGAAGTTTTGGAACGGAACTGTTAGGGAAAAGATCGAATCCAAGTGGTGTTAGGTCGAATCTTCGATCATGAAATAATTCCTGTTTGATTGAATTTCTGCGTAGAAGTGAAATAAAGGAGTAGAATGAAGCAAGCGCCAATGCAAGACTATAAACACATAAAAATGCTTCACGAGTGCAACGTATTAGTTCCGGTGTCACAGTAAATTAAGATCCGGGAAATTAGGACTTTTAATTCCTAATTTACCGGTAAATTAAGATCTGAGAGAGAAATTAGGACTCCATAAAAAGGGCCAAATTTTGTTTTTTTTAATAAGAACTATCATCATAAAAAGGCTTCGAATGCTAATGCCTCGGTAAACCTCCCCACAATGAACTTAGTAGTAGAATGATCTTAGCGAGGAAATCGACCTGTTCTACCTGTTCTACTTTCGGCCGAATTTATATCATATTTCTATCATAAGATTTTTAGCTTCAGTATCGCTTCAGTATGCATATATTTGACAGATTTTGCTAAGAAGATTTTTTTTGCTAAATTGACGTTTCAAGAGATTATTTATTATTAGACTAAGTAGAATTGAAAAGGAAAGGACAAAAAGTAAATCACTTTGTATCATATGTTCTTCATAACACAACATGTCTGAAGTATGTGTATCAAAATGTTAGTAGAAATAAAAAACGAATTTCAACGCTTTTAGTTTATAAAATAAAAAAATCACCAACGAAAAGAACTTTACTTTTAATTTTGTTCGGACCTCATAAACTTCGAGATTGTGATCAAATTTCACTGTAAAGAGTTTTTTTAAGGCTTGAGAAAAAAATCGGGTAAAAACCTTTGTAAAATTGACTGTAAAAACCTGTCAAAAATTATAAAAATAATATAAACTGTAAAGTAAACTTCCCTAAGATTACAAAAATAGTTTGTTTCGTTTGTCAAATTGTTCAAATCCTTACGATTCGCACTTTACGTGTTGCCGCTTTTTCGGAGGCTGGGAAAGGCAATAAATTACATTCGCTCAAACATCGAAATGATCTCTCATTTCATTTACCGCGAAAACATAGTCACTAGGTGACCTCCCATCTAGAATAACACAAACAACCCACAATTTACACAGTCTTTCTGTGATCAGCTGAAACGGGAGTGTAAGGTGCTTCCTCCTGTTTCTGACCATTTAAAACACTTTGATACGATTCAAGGTTTCCAAGCGCTTTACAATAATAAACTTTTGACCAGCATCTATAAGCTGATCATTCAAGAGACCATCGGGTGATTCAAGTATTTCTCTGTCCCAAACGTTCAAGCGATAAAAACAATTTAGCATTCCTCCAAAAGATTCGCTCTATCGCATACCATGAATGTTTTTTCTGGTTTTAAGAAGAGCCATGACGATTTCCAATTTTGGCAACCGATCTTATTCAATAATTGCATAGCTAAACCACTCGATTCTCCAAAGGTGCGATTCAGCTTTCGAGTGCTTACGCGCATTATTCCATTGTACATCTCACGTTTTTCTCTTTTGACTATGACGTAAACTAGCAGCATATATGTATCATCAAAACATTCGAATGACAAAACTACACGTTCGAAAGCTCCAAAAATGAGAAAAAGATGGGTTGTCGCAATGGAGGAACTTCTTTTTCAATTGTCTGGTCATCTTTCACCGGCATTCCCGGTAAATTACGAAAATTACAAAATTACGACCCTTGGAAATGAATTTCCTGGAGTCCTAATTTACCGCTACACCGGCTTTTCAATCCCATCAATTCGCATGACTACGTCTTTGAAGCATTGAGATCCTCGAAGTGGATTTGTGGACATCCTTGAAGGAGTCGCAAACAAATGCAAATTGTTTGGTGCGGCCCCTACTTCGCTTCTAGTTTTCACTAGAAGATCCGTCGCTTCCACCACATTCTCTGTCAATAACGTTTCCGCGGATATGAACCAAATCTAATATATATATAGATATTTACAATCGTCAACAACTTTCAACTTTAAAACAACACCTTATTGAAGTTATTACACAGCGTAAAGGCAACCTGTTAAGAATGATCTTTTCTAAAGGTGAAAGTGAAGCCAATATGTCACTATGTATGACTTTGCGTCGAGAACTTCTTTCCACGTATCGCTTCAAGACATGACTGTTCGTTCCCACGCCTTTTGTTGAAGATATCCGCGTGAGAACAATGGACCTTTCCCGAATTTCTGTTTTGACTAAGCCAACAAGTATGCCATTTGAACATTCCCATGGCGTAACGCAAATAATAAGTAAGTAATAAAGATATGTAATTAGTAAAACAATAACATACATAGAAACGAGACGAAACTTGATAACTGGGCATTAACACGGTGTTTAAACAAAAATTCGGGAAAGGTCTATTTCTGCTAATTCTTTCCAATCAGCAACCATTGATTTTTCGGTTAGTTTTTGTTTTAGTTCACTGCAGCGTTTTTCGCAGTAACTTTTCAATAATAGCAGGTTTGATGTCAATGGCAGCAAATCATCTCTATTAAATTTGTTATCTCCAAGGGATCTCAATGAAGCTGAGGATATTCGAACAGACCATTCAGTTGCATAAAGTTTATGAAGCCTCTTGGCGCTTTCAACTAGCCGGTTGTCTCCTTTCCTTGGAACATTAATTATTAAGAAGCAGAAAGTTATTAACTGTTTTTCATTTCGTTTCACATTACCTCTATTGGCTTTTGTTGTTTTTTTTGTTTGTTTACAGTTCACCTCCTATCGTGTTTCTAGACTAGTTACATTTTGACTTTAATATTTGTGGTGTTTTATTTGCGTATTTTTTCTCTTTATGTTTTTTTGTATGTTTTTCTTCTTACGTTTTCTTTATCTCCTGTAATGTTATTTAGCTGTCGTAATTATGTCTAGTTTCTTGTTCTTGTAACCAGGAGGGTTCACATTTAGCATAAAATTTTCCTGGGTCCCTTAGAAAGTGGTCCCCACAACGCGTGTGTATGTTTTATACATCTTTCTTAAATGGTCCTCACAACGCGTGTGTATGATTTCTTCCATAGGGTCCCCACAACGCGTGTGTATGGTTTCTCACAACCTTTCTAAATGGTCCCCACAACGCGTGTGTATGGTTTCTTACTTTATTTCTGTAGGGTCCCCACAACGCGTGTGTATGTTTTCTCACGACTTCTCTATATGAATCGGAATCCTTATCCGACCTACCTGCTTACTATTTTTCACAATCATGAAAATAAATAAATGTTTTTTTCGGGATTACTAAGTATTCATTGCATGATCGCGTATCACATTGATGGAAGTTTGATACATGAACCAAAACTGATTCATTTCGCACAATCTGCGCCATGATCTAATACTGGGTCCCTTTCCTTTCTCGCTAAGAGCTAAAGGTCATCATTCAAACGCTTCTTTTGCTTTTATATCTACTTTATCTCCGGAAAAGCTTACGCGTGGAAGGGATATCAGAGAGCTCATCTCGGAAAGTAGAATCTGGCATAGCTGGAGTGTTGACTGGATGTACTGTAAATTACATCGTAAATTACGTTCTTTCATTTTAGACTTCCTAGCTGAATTGTTTGATAACGGTTTAGCCTACAGCACAAGAGGCTCTTACAGGTCAGCAATATCAGCATATCATGATCCAATTGGAGTTGCAATCAGGGAATCTTCAATACTAAACCTCCAGTACCTTATTCTTTTGTTTGGAAGTTGACACAGTTCTCAACTCTCCTAGAGGACAAAATGTTGTCTAATAAACTGCTCACTTTTAAGTTGACCGTTTTTATTGCCACTAAAATCAGCAGCCAGAGCCTCCGAATTAACAAGTTCAAAAATTTCCAAATTGACAAACCAAATTGATAAAGACATTAAAGAAAGGAACACAACCACCACTACCTACAAAATTTTATCGGTTTCCAGAAGAGAAAAAAGTCTTGGTTTGTTGTTGTAGGTCTAATTGGGATGTTTCCACTACTCTGTTATAAGCAAGTCATGTAAAACCCATGATGGCTTTGTCAGACTTTATCACTTGCAAGTGTAAACTATAACTATTTCAAGGGACACTCAATAAGGGTAGCTTGTACAAAGAATGTTGCCATATTGCAGGGATTATTAAACAGGGACATTGGTCCTCCCATTCAACTTTTCAAAAGTTTTACAGGAAAGAAATTGACCATCGATTAACTTTCAGAATACGGTTTTAAACAATCAAGCTTTGAAGACCTATAGCTCTTAGCGAGAAAAGGCAAGACCCAGATTCGGGAAGCACTCGAAATGTAATTCCGATTTTATGAGTCAAAATCAAAATCAAATCTCTGTTTTGGAAACAGCTTCATTAGATTTTACGTTTTATTTTTTTTTCTCTCAGGGAATTTCATTCGTGGTCGTGATGGTCGAGAACGCGGAGTAAGATCTATTATAATGACATGGCAACATTAATGTTAATGGAAGTTTAATGTCTAGATTAACCTAATATAATTCTCCTTGGAAATTTCGGCGTTAAAAATTTGCTTTTAAAAACCCAGCAAAAAGTGAACAATGAATAAGACTAAAACGTCTTTTTGAATCATGACTTCTAGAGAAAGGGCGTAACCTAGTATTAGATTGTTGGCTCCGATTTTACTTATAAAATTGGAAATTTCGGGCATCCGCGGCCTTGTATAATTCTCAATTTTTCTCCAATGTAACGTACTTTAATGTTCTGTCCATTCACTCGTAAACTTAATTTATATAATTATATAATAACATAACGCTTATAAGCACATTTATCCACAAAATCGGAAAACGTTTAAGCATATACTTAGCATTTTGCTACATTACATTACATTTTCTCCAACGGTGGTATTTTTCATGCGTTATTGACTACATTTTGCGTTCAAAAAGTGACAAAAACAATATTAAGGTAATTTTTGTACGTAAGCATGCCTTAAAGATATTGTAAGCCCATTAAAGTTTTTCACTTAAGAATAGCCCAGCCTGATTTCGATTGCTTATAAAAAAATATGTAGACTTTTCCCGAACAAGCCAACAAGTATGGCCTCATTTAAAGATTTAAATTGTTTTTAATCATCTCACTGCAACATAGAAATAAAAAGTAAATATTATTTATGTATCTATATCTACGAAAAGAAGACGATCCCGCGTAAAAACGTTTTGCAAAACAACGAATCGCTCCCCTCCGTGTCAAAAGTTGCCGAAAAATAAAATCGTGGAATAGTGAACGGAAAGTGTATCCATCTAGTATGTTGCTGTTACTGAAGAGAAAAATGTTTTGTAAATAACTTTTTAACTAGGAGACCATCAAGAGCATGTTCTTGGAGCTTCGATCAACACTTAATAATTCATAATTCGTAATTGTAATCGCGTTCCGTGTAAAGATATCGCACTTTTACGATATTGGATGGTGCAATGACTGTAAATTGCTTGAACTTATGTTAACTCGAAGTTATAGTCAAACCTGTACATAGAGGACACCTACATGCAGCGATGGTGTAGTGGTTAGTACCTTTGAGTGCGACCGCTGCGACCCGTGTTCGAGTCCAGTCATGTCGCATCTCAATACACCTCTCTGATGCGCTTTAAAAGCAGCGTGTCAGCCCATTAGGAGCCATCGACTGACTGCACACCGGCCTTCGGGCAAGTTAGAGCAATGCTATACGTATCTCTGGCGGTAAGTCAACTAACAGTTGCAAGTCGGCGGGCGGAAGAACCAACCATTTCGGATGGAAGCCCAAGGACTAAAAACTCTCGTTATTTACTTACTACTTACTTACTTACTTACTTACATAGCGGACACAATATAGGATTTGAACAAAATTATAACGAAATAAATGTTGGATCGCTGTAAACAAGTGTCTGCTATGTACAGGTCTTGGACTTATTTTGGTCGAACTAATTGACCGGATTCCTTGGTGGCTCGAGTTAAGGAGTTAAGTTCATTTCAGAGCTTTCATGTTTTTTGGCTAACTCGTCTATACGTCTCTTAATATTTAAATCCTTTACGTCATTTTTGCACAGGACTTCCAGAATAACAGTATTTTGTATATTGTATATATGTATTTATAACTGAGGAACCATCCTGTAATAAACATTCGTAATAATAATAATAATAAAGGAAAAACAAAACGAAAAACTGAAACGAAGATCTTCTGCAGACGATTGATAGTTCATAATGATTGTTCGGATAATAAACGTCGGTTCGACGTCAACGACAATTTTTTGTAGCTTGATGCTTTTTATGGTAGCAGCGAAGCGAATATCGTATTAAAATACCCTGAGAGTTTAGCCTATGAATTGGAGTAGCCAAGGACTGGAAATAAGAACAAGGAATTTTTTTTTTATTATTCTCTGAAAAAATGTTCTTTTCAACACATGCAAACTAATTACAACTCGCATATTACCTTAATTACCTTATTACACGAAAATAACGCAGAAACTTTTGAACGAGGTTTAAATTTAAGCGAGTACTTATTAACATGAAATCACAAAGATACTTCCTTCTGCGAGTACCAACTAACGCGAACAGAAAGATTGGATTTATCCTTTCGAAATTTGAAGTAGAAGTACACGACAAAAGCCCAAACTGCCTCTGTTGGTGCAAGGCGGAGATGATGTGCAAGATGAAGTGGAACTAGAGACGACTGGCGTTCACGTGCTGGACTAAGTTTCTGTATCTGTTTAATGAAACATCGTGTTACGAAAAATTTCTGTAGACTTAACCTGCATTCTAACGGGTAGCTTGAAAAACTTAAAAACGAAAGAAAGTAAGGAGGGATTATTTTACATCATGCCTTAAATAACAGGTGGTTAATTTTACACGCGGTACGAAATTTTTCAATTTCGCGTTAATTAGTGCACTGCGTTAATTTCGTGTAATAAGGTATTAGATTTCTGGTGTCGGTTTATTAATCCTGGTCCATACTGATAGTATTTGTAACAATGTTTCCCAATACGGTGGAAAATTTAAGTTTACCTAAACATTTCATGAAATGTTTTATTGTAATGTTTTGAGTTGTGACATTGTATTATGCAGTACAAATTATCAACTTTTAGTAGCGTAGGGTATACGTATACCCTACGCTACTGAAAGTTGATGACTACCGTTCTGGCTCTTGTTCTGTTGTTAATCAGCCTTATTTTCCATTTTTAATATCCAATAGGAGCACCCATGGTCACTCATGATCATCATCACTCTGATCAGTTGATTTCTTTCAAGGGTGGTGATTCTTGTCTTTCAGAAAACGGCTCAACTTGATAAGATATAAATAAAAAAGAACAAACGAAAAGCAAATATTGTCAACCTTTGAATAAACAGTGAATCATCATGGTACAAGAACGAAACTAATATATAAACGTTTACGACTACAGGACTAAATCTAACCACTACAACCTTCACAATTAATGTTTTTTTTAAAGAAAACATTTTTTTCTCAATCCTTTTTACTTTTGAATTTCAAAGTTCATGGCAACAGCTAGGCTTTGTTTTTGATAACGCTATTTAGATAAGGAGTTATGAGGTCCAAAGTTTCAATGTGCGTTGTGGTCCATATGGCTGTAGGAAAATTTACACTATGGTAAATATCAAATATTTTCGGGGGGCCTTACAAATTAAGATTTACTTGACCACTAATTCGGATCCAACTGTTTTATTATATAATATATTATTCAACTTTATCATTTATATATAATATGTTTGTCACGAGGCAAGCTATTAAATGTTAACAAAATCACGTGATCGCCGTGCTGTAGCTACTTTAAATATTATTTACTTTTAGTTGTAACTGTGAAGTCTGATTACTGATGCTGATTTAGAGAGGTAAAAAGTTGTATAGTATAGAATTTTATATGACTTTTATTCGAAAAAATATGGTAAGTTGAGGATTTTGAAAAGGTGCCTTTATATGTAAAATGGAAATCAAACTGGTGTGTTTGACTGTATAATTGTATAACTTCGGGAAGGGTCAAAATACACTGTAGAAATATAACTTGCCAGGTTGATTTTCTTCTTCTTCTTCTTCTTCTTCTTCTTCTTCTTCTTCTTCTTCTTCTTCTTCTGAATTAGCAGAACCAAATTCAAAAACGTCAACATCTTTGTTTTCAACATCTTTGCTAACCTCTTTTGCGATCTCTTCATCCTCCCAATCCGAGCTCACAACCTCGGACCCATCAGTTTCTGAAGAAACTTTGTAATCAGAATCCTCTGTGGATACTGATTCCTTAAAAGTTACAAATGGAAAATTTCCAAATTCAGGCAATTAACAATGAATTATAATGATATTGAAAATTACTTACTAAAGATTGGTTATCGGAAATTATGTCATCATCCGTATCTATAACACTTGGAAATTCCTCATGTATTCCAGAGTCATTAATAATGTCATTCTACAAACAATTTACAAGATAGTTTTCAACATAACTTTAAGGTCCCGAATAAACATGGGAGGGTGAAGTTCTTAATAAGCCAGGGTGGGGTTAGATTTTCAATATTTTTACAACCAAAATTTATTATTTTTTACAAAAATCTGTATTGGAAATAAAGTTTTTACATGCAAGACAAATGTTTTTCTTTGCCTAGTTGGTTAAAATAAGATGAAGCAGAAAGATTAAGGACTTCAAAATACCTTAATCGGACAAATTTTCGTGCAAAGAAATTTTCGCAATTCTCATCCTATTAAAGTAAATAAAACTTAAAGACTTTCCGGACTTTCTTGTGAAAATATTTCTTATTGAGTAATAAATCCAAATAAGTACCTCAGCATCGTTATTGATACATTCAGTCGACAGTACATCTTTATTTTCACATAACTGATTATCAGGGAATTCAATCTAATACAAAAAACTTTTGCCGATAAGTTATGTGCTTAAAGTACAATTAAGTACTATTGTATTATAATATTGTATTAGAGCATAATATAACATTAATAATATAACGTTTAGAAACCTCTTTTTTGACGAAATTCTGTTCTTTTTTTTCTTTCTAATGATGTTTTGACTTATTGAATTAAAAGAAAGAACTAACAATCAAGTTTATTCTAGCGTTAAGTAAAAATAAAAAATAAATCAACTAACTGTTCTAGGGGTACTTCATACACTTCTTGTATTGTTCTTGATAAGCAGCGAAAGTCTATAATATTAACGGATGTGAAAGATATATTTCATTGAGAAAAAAAAAAAAAAAAAAAAAATATTAATAAGTGAAATATCATGGAGAAGCGATCCAAACAAAAGTTGCAAAGTGAAAAATTTCGAAAAGTTATTTTTTCGGTGTGAGAGGTCGAACGATGTCAAAATTAATGAACAAAAATGGTTGGCTCTTTCATTGAGTCTCTCTCGTAAAAACTTGTTAAATAGATTTTGTCCCAACCTCATAATCAAGTTCTTGGGAATTGAAAGGCAAATTAATTAAATAATGATATTAATGATATTGAAAGTAATTAGTATGGAGTATGGAGAAGGAGTTAATTCAGCACCTGTGCCTGCTTCTTGCGCAATCTAAAAAAAATGAACATTTTTAATGAGTTTCATTTCATTAACTAATTTGGTCTAGCCGAAGTGTTTAGGTTACATACCGATGCTTTTATGTTCTGTAATCTTTCTGGTGCTTTTTCCGCTGACAATCTCATATTTGGACACTCTGGCCAGCAAGCCTTTAAGATCGGTGCAAATAATTTACGATCATCAGTTGTTTCGGGGATAACTGGTCGCCATTGATCCTTTATTGCTTGGAGAAGCTGCACTGGAGATATATAGGTTGGAAGAGGCTTTTCAGGAAAGAGAACTTCATAGGCAAGTATGGAGAATGCAAAAATATCCATAGGTGATTGTAAGTTGTTAGTAATTGCATACGTAGATGTTATTTGCTCAGGTGCAAGATAATATAAACTATATATAACATCTTTATTTACGCAGGAGGAAGCCAGAGATGAAGATGCGTGCCATGTAAGAGTACTGACACTAAAATCGGCAATTTTAAACTGGATTCCGTTGTCCAGGCGAGTTGCTGTTAGAATGTTTGCTGGTTTTAAATCTCCCAAGATAATTTCTTTATAATGAAGAAAAACCAAGCCTGACGTAATGTCAATAAGGCAAGACAATTTCATGTCAAATGGCAAGCTTTCTTCTAAAGTTTTCATTAATCCATACAAAGAGTGGACGCATACTGTCTCGAACCCATCAAAGACGGAAAACTTGCACCAAAAACAAAGGCCTTTTCTCCATCTAACAGCAGTCCTTTGCAATGTACAACATTAGGATGATTGACAGAGCGTAAAAGGCTTGCTTCTGCTACCAATCTCTGATTATATAAGGCAGCTGTTTCATTTGCTTTTAAAACACGCAATGCAACCTTCCTCTCACAAGTGTTATCTTTTCCCTAGTAAACATGGGCAAAGCGCCCTTCACCCACTAACTTTGTCTTCAAGTAATGGGACCAAGCTAATATCTAAAAAAAAAAACAGTTTTCTGATTTTTCCCTAACTATTTAAATATTTAAAGTGACAAGTAATCGTAATATAAGAATACTGCAAAACGTTCGAAGGTCAGCTATTCAAAACAATGAAATTAATGCGAGTCAGTAGGCCTGGTTTTCACTACATAACAACCACAAATGTTGAAATAAGAGGGATAGTGTAGCCAGATCATCACTCCCAAATCGCAAACATAACGCGACAACCAAGAATCAACAAACAACAATCATTATCATACATGTTCAATTTGTGAATTTGTACCAACGTCTTTTATTCCAACTATTGGGGACTGAAAATAAAAGAAACCTCCGTGTATATAATGTATACAACAATTCCCTTCTTTTTATACAATTTTGATATAATTTCACTTACTTTCTTTTGAAGTAAGGTGGGACTGCTACAATTGGGAGGCGCAAACTCGGCCAAAACCTGTTATTACATGAATGCACATATAAATGATTGATATTGCAAGTTTATCTATTCGAGTATTATAATCAAGAAGTTTATTTATTAGATGTATACCTGAGAGGCTTTCAATGATTTCGAAATGGCTTCTTTGTGGCTTCATCCTATAGATAAGTTTTAGTTTCCTTTATTGTTTAGTCACATTAATACCAAAATACTCAAAATTTCAAAATTTCTCATTTCAAATGAGAAACTCAGTTCTTTTCAGGCTCTGGCGCAGGAATTATTGCCCAGCCAGCACGTATAATTGTCGTGGAAGCAACGTCATATCAACGTCATGACGTTAGTTCGACGTTGTTGTGATGTCAAACTAATGGCGTGCGCTGACAAGGTAGGGTCGCAAATAAGTCTTCATGCTATATTTTTTAAGGCATGTGATTTTTCCATCAAAAAAACCTTTCAGTTACAATGTTGTGCACCAGGAAATTATAAAATGCAGCGCAGCTGAAATTTTTCGACACCAGGTTTGAGACGTCACTTTCAGAATCAAAACCTGTAAAAAATTGTTACACAGGATACTAGTATAATATATATAATATGTAAGTATGTGCGGGAAAGTTCATTTTTAGGAGATGCACGAAAATTTGAGGGGTGCAAAAATTAAGGGAGTTAAGGTATCCAAAAATTATTTTGGATAACAGAATCCTTTTAACAGTATTCTTACCTCAACATCCATAAATAAGATTGGTTTTGCGCCTTTATTTTTCTTTTTCTTGGAAGATATGATGGACGGTTCATAATACCTGGTGCGACATAACAAATCCATTTATACTTTCCTGCAAGGAGAAGTCCCTGCCCCATACCCAGACTACTGAATGTCCTTCCTGAATTTTCTTCACACATGAATGATACCAAAAATACTTACTCTCTGCCACCACAGTATTGGCTTTAATTAAATTTTCATCCATCGCAAAAAACAGTAATGTTTCTACTGCTTAATGTAAACGCTATTTGCAGTTTTTCACGAAGTCTACATCATTCGTTCCTATGACTCTCTGGGCCTCCTCAACAATCTGTAAAAGTCAATGTATTTACAGGACTACCTTTTCCTCATTTTGAAATATAATCAGTACAAAAATTTGAGAATGTTAGCTGGAATAACTATAAAGTTATTACAGTATTGGTGCTTAAGAAAAATTTTTCCAAATATAGGGCAAAAAACATTGGCACGAAAAATGTTTAAAGTAATTATGGTCTGCTATTTTTTAAGCCATCAAAGTCAATATTTTTTCCAAATAATAAAGCAAAGATGGTCATAGGCAAACAACAAATACACAAAATACAACAAAAGACCATAGCTTGTGCCTTTTATTCAAATTTCTCTATAAGGCTTAGTCCTTTATAAGCAGGTCTCTTTCTCTCTAGTAAGCGTCCAAGTGCTTATTGGAGAGGGGTGCTTTGTGAAAATATGTTTGACTTGATGGGGGCTAGAAGGACAACACAAGTAGAGAGAATACGGTAATAAAAAATTCATGGGAAGTTCAAAATATCAAATTTCAATTGAAATTTTTCAATAAAAACAAAACTCCATCGTATGGTATGCATGTAGTCCTGACAAGATTATATAAATGATAAAGGATTGATTATCAGCAAAAAAAAAATGACAGTGCGCATACCTGGTTGTGATCCTTGAACAGTGGATATTTGTCCAAAACCTTCTTTGCTCTGTTACTAGAATCTAGGCTTTTAATCAATTTTCATCTGTTGTCAAAATCACAATGTCTCTTTATTAGGTTTATTCTCATTTTGTTCTTTGTTCAGGAATGCGAAGCATCGTTCTTGAACATTCTTGTCGTCTGCTTGTTGGTGCCCGCATAATTAAAGCAACAGGGCACGTGTGCAGTAAAAAAGACACTCATATGAGCTGAATAGCTGTAATTGGGCAAAAGACATGAACGTCTTTTCCATTTAACTTTCTAAGGGGTATCAGGTGGCATCATAAGAAAAGCAAAAATCGCGCATGCGTGGTGAAACACACCCATAATATGACTTAAGTAAGTCATAATTAGGACAAACACGTGAAGGTTTTGCAACAAGTAACCTTTCAAGGACTTTAAGGTGCCTGAATAATTAAAGCAAAACCATGCATGCCCAGTAAAAAAAACGGTAATATGAGCTGAATGAGCTGTAAATAGGCAAAACTCATTGGTGTGAACAGACTTAGTCACATTGGCAATCTGTGAGTGCAATATAAAGCACGAAACCCTTATACTTTTTGAGAACAAACATTTCATATGATTTTGTCAAAAATTTTGAAAATCAGAAATAGTTCGCCATTTTTAAAGAGCCTCGGCGTGGGTATACCCTATGTGGTTAGCTACCATTTGTTGCAATATCAGGCAAATAGCCTTCTTAGTTTTTGAGAAATAGCGTTTAAAATTTTAACGTCAAAATTTGAAAAACAGTCAAGACGGCTACCATTTTGAATCAAACTTATTGTGATTGAAGCTACTCACGTTGGCAATCCGTGTGTGCAATATGAAGCATATATGATATTTACTTTTTGAGAATGAAAATCTCAGACTTTAACGTCATTAATGTTTGAAACGTTCGTTCTCATAAAGTAATAATGATATATGCTTCATAATATACTTACGCATTGGCAACGTGAGTGCCTTTAATCACAATAAGTTTCATATAAAACTAGTATCCCGGGTAAAAACTTTTTACCGATTTTAGCTTCGAAAACATTAGGTCAAATCCACCATTCCCGTGTACGTACCCCGTGACGAAAAAATAAATCATAGAATCGCAACTCAAAAGTGTACCCATGTTGTAGAGCTCGAAAAGCTGATCAAAAAAGTGTATGGGATCGTTTCGCTACGACCAACCGTTGCAAAGATATCATTGAACAAAGATTTTGATGACGTCATAGCCGCAGTACCAAATAAGATTTATGCCAAAATGTTGCGTCACCCCATTGCCTGTATCGCCCACCCCAAAAAACGTCAGTTATCCCTATTGGTTCTCGAGATATTTCCCTAAAAACGTCGCGTTCGATTGGGGATGCAATGCAATGGTTCCCCGTGATCATAAAAACATCTGACGTCAAATGCCACGTGCTATTATACTAATCGTGAATGTGTCTTGCGTGGTCGAACTGCCGCTCTATGACCACGATTAAGAAGATTTTGACCATTATAAAAGCAAAAACACAACACTGTCTAAAATAAAAGTGGTATGCACGATTGCGAATTAGTATAAGTAGATAGTATCCCAGGTAAAAACTTTTTACCGAACTTAACTTCGAAAACATTAGATCAAATCCACCATTCCCGTGTACGTCCCCGTGACGAAAAAATAAATCATAGAATCGCAACTCAAAAACATCCCAGGCGGCAACGCTCGCCACCCATGTTCAGTATGCGTTGTGTTGCGAAATTTAACTCGTGTAAAAGTTTCTACAGGCATTAATTTTTTAATTCATTTCTTACATTCAGAAGATTAAAAACAGAAACAAATAGCAACATGGCTCAGAATAATATATTTATACGCAGAAGAAAAGTAACTTTAATGTAAAAAAAAAATGGCAATATATAACACAGAACTGTTTACCCAGACATACGAAACCAAACATTACAAAATGTTAATTCAAAACAAATTGATACCTTCCAACTTTTTCTTTTGTTCCAAAGTTACTACTGGACTGCAACCATTAATGAATTTTTGAAATGATATATAGTCTGTTCTTCCCAAAACCATCAATGTCATGATTAAAACCATGAGTTTCATTTCTTTATGCTTTTTTTATTATTACCTAAAAGGATAATATTTCAATTGTAATACCGAAAACCTAATCATGCTATAAGAATATTGAAATAAACAACAACAAAAAAAAAAGAAAAAAAAAATTAAATTCAAGTACGCATTTATCCTAAAAACAATAACTAAGAACAAAAATTTACCCAGAAGTCACAAATAAAATCATAATGCCAAAGTTAATTACCCAGGCATAGTACGTAAACAATTACCATAACACAAAATAATGCATAAACATGAAAAAATACAAAAATAAGAAAAATTCCATGAATTAGAATGTCGCATAAACAAATACAGGTATATACATCCACTGGGAGCATTATCAAAAACAAATTCAAATTATGATGCTGATAATAGTCGGAAAGTCAGACAGAGATACATTACACATGAAACAACAGTGAATAATTATTAGCTGGATGACGAAGGAGAACATGATGAAACTAAATACCCAAGTATTCCCACAAACTCATAATATAAAGATACTTTCCTAAATGACGTTTATTTGTTTACTTTCTTTCTTGTGAAAAAGGAACAAATCTAAATGAATAAACCATGCAGAAGAAGACACTATAATCACATTTAAAAAGTAAATAAAATAATAAAATCTATAAAGATCATGTATGATGTAGCTACAGCCAAAGAGCCTTTCAACAGCAACAGCTTACGCTTGCCTCATGGTCACAACTCTGGAACCATTTTTGTTTTTGTAAATAACAGAACAATATAATAATACAGAATAATAATAAGTAACATCACCTTTGCTAAGCATGCTGTTGTTAACAATAACAACGATGCTCCACATCCAAGTTATTTCGTCTTTCTCTACCGATATGCTAACGAAGAAAACAATCAGTTTTTCGTATATTTATGTCCACTTCTTAATTAAATCTCCACGAAGTGGTAGCTCAACGAAAACGATAAAAAAACAAAAACATTTTACCTGAGTAAAGATCTTTCTGCAGGCATCCGTTTTTAAGTTCTAGAAACAAAAAAGGAAAGGTATTATAATAAGTAAAGTTAGTAAATAAGTATTGTACTTGTACATTCTGCACTGTAAACAATAATGTACTCTACTTGATAAACCCGAAAAGAAAACGATCCTGAAACTTAAATTTTTTTCAGTTCTTTCGTCGATTTGCTTCCACACTTGTTAGTTCAATCTTCACGATACGTTTTTTCGCAGAAACTACCTAAAACAATCAAATTTAAATTAAAATATTCGTATACAAAAAGAAACACGTCTTCTTCGCGAAGTTTCTTGCTCACGAAATGATCGTTGACAAATTTCGAACGAAGACGTTGCATTGCTCGCACTCCTCCAGAGACGTTTTTCGGCTGATTTCCACTGCGCAAACCAAAAATAACAAAACGGAGGAGCATATACTAATCGCGGAAAATCAAAAAAAGTGTCTGTCGCTTTGGCGTGGTTTTACGACGAAAAGGGAAAAAATAAGAAGGTTTTGACCGTGAAAAAAACAAAAACACAACACTCTCTAAAATAAAAGTGGTATGCACAAATGCGAATTAGTATAATAAGATAGTAGTCACCTTGACCGTTTTTGAAATTTTGACGTTAAAACTTTAAACGCTATTTCTCAAAAACGCAGAAGGCCACATGCCTGGTTTTGCAACAAATGATAGCTAACCTCATGTAGCATGCCCAGGTGGAAGGTCTTCTAAAATGGCGGACTATTTCCGGTTTTCAAAATTTTTTAAAATATCATTTGCAACGTTCGTTCTCAAAAAATATAAGGGCTATGTGCTTTATATTACACTCACAGCTTGCCAACGTGACTGAGTCTGCTCACACCAAGTTTGGTTTAAAATGGTAACCTACTTCCGGTTTTACAAATTTTTGACAATGATATTTAAATTCCTTCAATATGTTCTTTCTCCAAAAGTAAAAATGCTATGTGCTTTAAATTACACTAACAGGTTACCAACGTGACGAGGTGTGTTCACACCAGGTCTGGTTTAGAATGGTAGCGTACTTCCGGTTTTACAAATTTTTGACAATAATATTTAATTTCCTTCAATACGTTTGTTCTCAAAAAGTAAAAAAGCTATGTACTTCAAATTACACCCATGGTATGCTGACGTTGTTTGGTCCACTTTCACCAAGTTTTATTCAAAATGGTAGCTGTCTTGACCGTTTTTGAAATTTTGACGTTAATGTTTTTAATGCTCGTTCTGCAAAACTAAGAATGCTTTGTGCCTGATATTGCAACAAATGGTAGCTAACCTCATAAGTTATAGTCAGGCCGAGGTTCTTTTAAAATGGCGGACTACTTCCGGTTTTCAAAATTTTTGACAGTATCATTTAAAACGTTCTTTCTCAAAAGGTATAAGGACTTTGTGCTTTTATTACACTCACAGATTGCCAACGTGACTTAGACCAAGTTTGGTTCAAAATGGTAGCCTCTTAGAGCGATTTCGACATCCTCGTTCACCATTTTGGAATTTGGCGTAAATTTTTAAAAACGTCCAAGAAGGCTACCATTTTGAACGTTTGAATGAAAATAATGACAGCAAAGTATTTGTATTATTTGAATTATTGAAACAAATGGTACATCTCCTCTTCAGCCTACAGATACAATAACAGATTGTAACATATATGTTCATTTTCATCGTCCAAATTGCTATATCCCTTTCCAACTGATTTCACTATGAATTCTTCGTAATTGAAGTTTTCTTTTGATACCCCCTATGATCTCGTTTATGATGATCATATGTGCAACGACCCAGTTGCTCTTTCCTTCAGTCTGTTTTAGTACTAAACAAGATTGTGTAAACGTTGATTAGAATTTCTTCTCCCATCTTAGAGACCCACAATATTAATTAAAACTTGCGCACTTACGTGTTTCGTTATCCATGTTTGAACTTCTTTAGCACGTTACTCTTTTTTTACTTAAATAACTAAAAATAAGAAATCAGCATATATTTCTGGTCATCTTGACAATTTTTGAAAATTTTCGGGAAAGTTCAAAACGGTCAAGATGGATTTCAAATCGCTCAATCATTCAGGTAATGTATGGTAAAATGTAAAGGATATAGGAGATCATATAAAGAAAGTAGAATTTTTTAAAATTTTTTTCTATCTGATTATACTAATTCCCGTTGTGCATCCCACTTTTATTATAGAGAGTGACATATTTGGGTTTTTTCTCACGGTCAAAACCTTCTTATTTTTTCCCTTTTTGTCGTAAAGCCACGCAGAGGCGAGAGCGTTTTTTTTGATTTTCCGCGATTAGTATATGCTCCTCCGTTTTGTTATTTTTGGTTTGCGCAGTGGAAATCAGCCGTAAAACGTCTTTGGAGGAGTGCGAGCAATGCAATCTTCTTCGTTCGAAATTTGTCAACGATCATTTCGTGAGCAAGAAACTTCGCGAAGAAGACGTGTTTCTTTTTGTATACGAATATTTTAACTCTTTGGCTACCGCATTAGAAATTAACTTTTTTGCTTTTTTAGATAGATTTTTTTCAAATGTAAAAATATGTCAAAATGAATAAAAAGAACCCTATATAACTATATATCTATGGAAAGATAATAAATTGAAGTTTGTAAAAATCAAAAAAAAAAATTAGAAAATTTCAACTGATGACGTCAGCAAAAGGTCAAAGTCCAAAAAAAATTTGAAAACTTTTAAGAAAATTTTGGTCTTTCAACTTTGAATCGACTTAGAAAGAAAATTTGACTACAAAATCTCTTCAAATTGAGTGGAATTGAAGCCTATCACATACTCTTTCAGAAACTTTTTACAGAATGAAAAAATCTTGTCTAATTTCAATCTTATGTCTGAAAATATAGACACTGGTAACTTGAGATATTTTGAAAAAAGTTAATAATTCAGGAAATATATACGATTGGTAATTGTAAACATAAGCAAACAAATATAACCATCTTGATTCAAAAAATCTATCCAAAAACCAAACATATTACCTCAATAACAGAAAATTCTACTTCTTAGGATTACTTTTAGTGTGATAGTCAATAAAACATTTTTTACAAATGAATTTATTGCATTTCGGACAAAAGTTTGAAGTTTTTACGTAACCAATTTTGCCGTTTCTTTTCCTCCGGTAACCACACATAGCACAACATTTTCTTTCTGGGTGCTTACTCTCTGCAAAGTGCTTTCCCTGAAGTCTTGTATCTTGAAATGCTGCTGATTTTCTTCCGGGCGTTGGATATAGAGTGCGATTTGATTTTTCGTCGAGCAACGGTTGAATCAATTGAACTCTGAAAATTTTGTGTGATCGTCTCTTCTTTCCTTCTTCTGGGTTTTTGTGATGATATAAAATCATAGCATTTATGACTGAGACCTCAAAGATTTGAGAGTTTTTCTGGAGAATGTGTAGCTTGCCAAATATTGGTCGCAACGGTCAACCCCGTTCATGTAATTATTGTACTCTGTAACAATCTCAGGCTTGGTAATTGGATCACCAGCTCTTCTATGGATTAATTCTTCGGCTGTTCCATGAATCGTGGAAAGACAATACACGTCACGTTTGTCCTTCCAATGGACAGCCATGAGATTGCCTGAGCGAAGATAAATCGATTGACCACGCTCAAGGTTTTCTTTTTTAAAATCAGGCAAAAATGCTCCACGATCCTTGCGAATAGTTCCACATGTATAAGTATTTCGCGCTTCAAGGTCTTGAAAAAGTCTTACTGTGGAATAAAAATTATCAACAAACAGATGATGGTTTTTATCAAGAAACGGTTCCATTAGGTCTAATACCACACGATAAGCAAGTCCTTTTTCCTGAATACCCTCTGTTTTGCCGGTGTAAATTTGGAACTTACAACAGTAGCCACTTTTAGCTTCGCACAACACCCATAATTTAATTCCAAATTTTTTTGGTTTTTTGGGCATATATTGGAGGAAACTTACACGACATCTTGTTCCAATCATTTGTTCATCAACAGATAAACATTGGTCAGGGGTGTAATATTTCAAAAAACTTTCATTTACTAATGTGTTGAGACAACCAACTTTATAAAGTTTGTAGCTGGGGTCATCTCTTGCGGGCTCTTTTGATTTATCAGATAAATGCAGGTATTTCATTATCTGATAGAATCTTTTCCTAGGCATGATATTAGAAAACCAGGGCACAACAGCCATTGGATTACTCTTTTGCCAGTAATCGGACATTTCTGGCAAATTGACGATCCCCATGGCTAAGACAATACCCAAGAACGCTTTCATCTCAGGAACGGAAATTTCCTGCCAATGTTTGACATTATCTTTTGATTGTCTGTAGTATAAATTTGTTTGATCAACTATATTCTGCATTATTTCTTCAGTGAAAAAAAGCTGTAAGAATTCAAGTGGAGTCGCTAGTGTTTGTGTTTCACGTTTCGGTCCTATTGTTTCGAGAAATGGTTTTCGTGCATTTTGATTTACAAAGTTGTTTTCTGTTTTCCAGCCAATAGGGTTTGGAAATTCATTGTTGTTTTTACCTCCTCCTTGTCCAGCACCACGTCCACGTCCGGCGCCACGTCCACGTCCGGCGCCACGTCCACGTCTGGCGCCACGTCCACGTCCGGCACCACATCCATGTCCGGCGCCACGTCCACGTCTACGTTCATTGGCATTGCCTCGTCCAGCTCCTTGCCCACGTCCAGCGGTCTGTCCTACAGGTTGTGTCACATCTTCTTCATTCTCATTACTTACAGCTGGTTCATTATCATCATCTAATAGAGCACTTGCTTCTTCAGCAACTACATCACTTTGATTTGTTATCGTTGGCGGTGTCAACACTTCAGGTACATCCTCCACGACCACAGGTACAGTTTCGTCCTCCGCCTAAGAATAGAGAATTGAAAAAAGTGATTAGCAATAAGAATGAAAGGTTATATTATGAGCCAATGATTTTATTTTTCATGTATGTGAAAACAAAGAATCAAAACTTAGCAAAAAGTTTACAAGAGCAAATAAAAACAAATCAAAGGACCGAGTACAAGGGGCAACATACCGTGAAAATTATTATTTCTGGATCATTTTTATCAACAAAATTGAGTGAATCCTTATAGCAGGGGTCACATTCTTCATCTGTTTCCTCATCAGAGGAGAGATCTTCAGTATATTCAGTATCAGAGTCGAGAACAAAGTCAAGTGCTTCTGCCAAGCTATATTTCTTTTTTCCGCTCGCCATCTTGAATTTGTGTTTTGAAAAAGTGGTGGTTGTTGTGTACAGGATGCTTCGAGTGCACTGAAAAGCCTTGAGAGAACATATTGGAACATATACTATCCTGTACAAAACTTTTTACCGCATCAAAATCCCGTAAAATGACGTAATATGATGTAATGTTTCATATGGTCGTTAACGACCACAATGGTAGCCAAAGAGTTAATCTAAATTTGATTGTTTTAGGCAGCAAATCGACGAAAGCACCGACGAAGAAACACAGGTTTGTATGCACGAAGGTATTGTTATTATTATAAAACGTTTTATTATCGTGTTTATTGCTAAACTTTTACACGTTGAAGTGAGTTAGTTGTTTGTTTACAATGAAAAATCATATTTAGATATACAGAAGAAGTGCAGTGAAGTTTTTGAAAATTAGCTGCAGAAAGATCGAACGAACAAAAGGTATTATTATAAAACTTTTATTTTTGATTAATAAAAGAACAAGTTAGGTACATGTATTTGTATTTAAATGTATTTAAATGTTTGTTTACGTTTTAGTTATCAAATATCGCTATATAGAAGAAAGTGTAGTGAAGAAATGCAGAACAAAATGATGTTTATTTACACAGCAAGGAATGGTTTTTATTTAGTTTTGAAAGATTAAATACTATAGCTTTGAATAGATATCTAATTATATGAGTTCTTTCGTTTAGCTTATATGCTACTGGATGAAAAACGAAGACGGGAGTAATTTGTTTTGGTAACGCGCGCTATTATTATTTTTATAGTTAGCAAAGAAGATTTGATTTGATTTATTTATTTACAGATCAATTAAAAATGGTCCCACAGCTATGGCTGTTTTCCTTTCTCATGGCTGTGGAAGTAGGGAACGTGTTATGCTGTCAAATTGTATCTATTGACGATGTTTGATGCTTTGTCTGCATGCCTTTCTGCCAGCCATTTATGCCTTTTGTTTTGGTTTGCTTAAATATGGTTGCAGTAGTAGTAAGTATTGTAGCTGTTCCTTACTGAAATCTTTTTCTTTTAGGTCAGAAAAGAAGAAGTGTAGCTATTTATAAACGAAATTTATAAATGTATAAATGAAACACATGGTATGTTGAGAAGGTTATTTAAGAGAAGAATGGATTATGTATTTCATAGCGATTGTACTACAAAAAAGAAGCATTGCTGGGATATATTTTTCTTCAGTTTATATTTGTTTACGGCATTCATTATTTTGTGTTATGTTAATTGCTACATACATACTTGCTAGGTATATAAGTTTAGCATTATGTTTTTATTTGTTGCTTTTGATATCTTCTGGGTATTCAATTATGGTTTTGGTCAAAGTAGGGCATTTTGTTGTTTCAATTATTTTTATTAATTTGATGTTTGGTTGTGTATGCCAGGTAAAAGTCTTTATTCTGTTCAGCTCCAGTGTTGAGTGAACCCGTATTGACTCACAGTATCGGTTGACTTTATAGACCAAATTTTATTTTTAATTGTTATCTTTAGGATAAATGCGTACTTGAATTTTCTTTTTGTTTTTTCTTTCTTTTTGTTTTATTTTTTATTTCAATATTGTTGTAGCATGATTAGGTTTTCGGTATTACAATTCAAGTAATAATAAAAAAAGCATAAAGAAATGAAACTCATGGTTTTAATCATGATGTTGATGGTTTTGGGAAGAACAGACTACATATCATTTCAAAAATTCATTAATGGTTGCAGTCGAGTAGTAACTTTGGAACAAAAGAAGAAGTTGGAAGGTATCAATTTGTTTTGAATTAACATTTTGTAATGTTTGGTTTCGTATGTCTGGGTAAACAGTTCTGTGCCATTTTGCCATATTGCCATTTTTTTTACATTAAAGTTACTTCTCTTCTGCGTATAAATATATTATTCTGAGCCATGTTGCTATTTGTTTCTGTTTTTAATCTTCTGAATGTAAGAAATGAATTAAAAAATTAATGCCTGTAGAAACTTTTACACGAGTTAAATTTCGCAACACAACGCATACTGAACATGGGTGGCGAGCGACGCTGCCTGGGATGTTTTTGAGTTGCGATTTTTTTTTTTCATCAAAAAAAAGATGGCGCCGTGGCGAGCGGTCATGTTGTTGCTGCTGTTGATTTTTTATACTCCTGGAGTGGAAATATTAACTGATTCTGGTACTCCTGGCTTAGATAGGTATTTCAAGAATAGAGGTTTGAAGTTGCTACATCTAAATATACGTGGCTTAATGTGCAATTTACCATCTTTACAGTATTTTTTCCAAACTCACAAGAATATTGATATCTTCGCTGTGACTGAAACTCACATCGATCGAGATACCTCAGACGCAAGTCTGTACAACATAGCAGGATATGAATTTGTTTCCAGACGTCGTGAAAAAGGTCCAGGAGGAGGGGTCGGTATTTACGTTAAAAGTGGACTAAACTGGAGAAGAAGGACCGAGTTTGAAAATAAAACCACAGAATGTATTTGGCTTGAAATTTTTATCAAAAAGACAAAGTCTTTTTTTATAGCATGCTATTATAGGCCACCGAATACGTCGAAATATCTTCCAAAGGATTTCAACACAAGCTTTAACGACAGTTTAATTGAGGCACAGAAAGAACAAAAAGAAATAATATTGCTTGGGGATTTAAACGCAAACTATTTAAAAAGGGACGATTGCAAGGACATAAAAGCCATCATGGAAACAAATGGGTTTGATCAAATCGTTAATAAACCAACTCGCATTACGAAAACGACTGAAACACTTATCGACATAATTGCTACAAACAATCCATCAGTTATCTCAAAAGTATTTGTTCATCCATTATCCCTCGGGGACCATGAGCTTATTGGTTGCATAAGAAAAAGCAATCATGCTAAATACGAATCAAAAACAATACGATATAGAGAGTACAAAGATTATGACACAAATAAACTTATTGAAAATGTCAGAAATATTAACTGGAAACCCTTGTACGAATGCAATGATGTTGACATAGCAACAAATTACTTCACAGAATCGCTGAAGACTGTTTTTGATTTGAACGCTCCTATTAAAAAGAAAACTGTTAGGGGGAAAGCAGCTCCATGGATGAAACGAGACTTAAAAAGATTCATGGACAATAAAGACCGACTTCTAAGAAAAGCACGAAAAACTAAGAATGACGAGGACTGGGACGAATATCGCCGCGCACGTAACAAGTGTAACGCAAAAGTTAAGGAGGCGAAGAGAAAGTACCACCGTAATTTAATCGAGGAAAACAAGTCGAGTCCAAGAAAGTTCTGGGATGCAGTAAAAGCAGTGTTTCCTTCGAAATCAAAGTTAGCAGCTGGTTCATCATCGTCCGACAACAAACCTCTCGTCAACGAATTCTCGAGATACTTTGAAAGTGTAGTGAAGGAGCTGAAATCAAAAGTTATAGTTTTCTCAAACTACATATGGCGATATCATACCAGGAAAACTATTCGAACTCTTCAGACTTTTCGTTTTTCTCACGTATCAAAATTCTTTGTTGAAAAGCAACTGAAGTCTCTCCAAAGGAAAAAAGCACCCGGAGCAGATGACTTGCCCCCTGGAATGATTAAAGACTGTTATAAGGTTATATCTGAGCCTCTAACGTATATTATTAATCTGTCTTTGAGGAATGGGACTGTTCCATCGATGTGGAAATTGGCAAAAGTTACGCCGATATACAAATCTGGTGATAAGGCAAAACCCGAAAACTATAGGCCCATATCAATTCTGCCGATATTCTCAAAGATATTAGAGAAAGTCATACATTCTCAGCTTTCAAACTATCTAGAGAGCAATAACCTACTCACCGATTACCAGTTTGGATATAGAAACAATAGATCTACGAAACTGGCCTCCACGCTGCTTTGTGACAACATCAGAAAGTCAATCGACCAAGGTAAAATGGTAGGAGCAGTGTTTATTGACCTTACCAAGGCATTCGATACCGTAGGACATGGAGTGTTACTCAACAAACTGTCTGAATATGGAATAGAAGGAATTGAACACGAATGGATTAAGAACTACCTATTTCACCGTGAACAATTTGTATCCTTGGATGGAATTTCCTCAGCAAATAAGCCATTGCTGTCAGGCGTACCCCAGGGCTCCATTTTGGGACCATTATTGTTCATACTCTTCGTCAATGATTTCCCAGAATGTCTTAAGAACAGTCAAGTAGTAATGTACGCAGATGACGCAGTCATATACGTCCCGAATAAAAGCAAAAACAAAATTGAACAGCTCCTGGAAGAAGACCTAGAAAGGATTGCGGTTTACTTGGACGAAAATGAGCTCATTATCAACTTAAAAAAAGGAAAAACGGAAGCAATAGTGTTTGGAACAGGAAAACGATTAGCAACCACTGACAAACTTCTGGACATTTCGTATCGTGGGCAGTCAATTAACAACGTCGAAGAGTACAAGTACCTCGGTAATATTGTTGATCAATTGCTGAGCTTTAACAGCAACTTTGATAAAGTTTACAGAAAAGCAAGTGGCCGCTTAAAGTTATTGAAGCGTCTACGATATTATCTTACGATAGATTCTGCATACAGTATCTTCACGATGATGGTTCAGCCAATCCTGACATACCGCAGCATAGTAAAGCTACACCATACAGCTACACAACAAAAGAAACTAAAATCTTTAGAAAGTCGAGCTGAACGTGTAATTGGTCGAAAGGTTCCAAGTATTATAAATATGATAAACAAGGAAGCTTGTTGTATGGTTAAACGGTGTTTGGATGCGACTATGTGTGAAAATTTCAACGGTTATTTCGAAATAAATAACCATTCTTTAAATACAAGGAATTCTGGACATCTTATTAAACTTCCGAAAGTCAAACTTGAATTGGGTAAACAGTCTTTTGCATATGCAGGGGCTAAGACCTTTAATGAACTTCCTTTAAGTATTAGAAAAATTGAATCTATTCTAATATTTAAGAAGAAAGTAAGTAAACATTTTAACTAACTTATATTTTTAAATAGAATAAATTTTTATATTTTAAACTGTGTACAGGTATAGATATTATCTCAACCTTGTTTTCAATTACTCCTAATTTCTACAAGACATTTTTGCTCCCAGCACCAGGATGATGTTCTTTTTCAGACTTTTTAATTCCATTTTTATAAATCTATATATATGTTTTTAACTTATCATATTTTATTTTATTATTTTTTATTTCTTTGTAGGACTAGCATTGATAACAGTAGCAACTTTTCTTTGTAAATTTTGCGGCTCTGAAGCTTTGTATCCTACTGAAATATTCAATTAATAATAATAATAATAATAAATTCTATGATTTATGTTTTCGTCACGGGGTACGTACACGGGAATGGTGGATTTGACGTAATGTTTTCGAAGTTAAGTTCGGTAAAAAGTTTTTACCCGGGATACTAGTTTTCCGGTGTAGGGAGGCGTTACATCACCCAACACTTCCTTCCACATATTCGAGTTATACTCGATTAAATGTTTCCAGAAGAGTAAGTTTTCCTCTTCATCCCTCAACTGTATTTGAAATCTTTCCTTAAAGTAGTCGATGGTAAAATCAATCCATATTGATTCGAAATTAATCTCATCCAGGACGATCATATGCGCCACTTGCCAATTTGACATCCTGTTAGTTTTCTCAAATACTATGATAGAAAATCTATAGATTAATAAGTATTCAATAACTTCCTATAATAATTTAAAAATTGTGTACTCACGTTCGCTATACCGCTTCTTTATCCACGTACGGCGACTTTCATAGAGTTGTACAATCTTTTTTATCCTCTTCTTCCTTAGCTTTTTTTTTCCTCTTCTTTCCTCGCTTTTTTTTTCATTTTTGCTACTTTCCATCTATTGGACATTAAAGTGAGCTATCAATAATAAAATCAATATCATGAAACCAAGCGCAAGATACGTTGGTCAAATACAAAGGAAATGCAATATATGCTCTTGAAAGATCTTCTTAATTATATATCTTTTTCAGCTTCCATAATTCCATTAATTGGGCCAAAATTCGGAGTGTTTTCATTAAGCTTGCGTGACATTCGCATCTACTATGTGGCCACTTTATAGCACCTGAAATATCATGTGATCAAAACCTTGATGTCTTTTGGCTAATTATAGCTCAACAAGGTCGTATTATCGGTGCGTTTCCTGCACATGCGCGATTTTCGCTTTTATTATAAGTCCACCTGATACCCCTTGAAAAGTTAACTGGTAAAGACGTTCATGTATTTTGCCTAATTACGGCTCAATCAGGTCATATTGGCGCCTTATTTACTGCGCATACGCGGTTTTGCTTTAATTATGTGGGCAACCGATAGCCCTTGAAAAGTTACCTACTGAAAACTTCATGTGTTTGTCCTAATTATGACTTACTTAAGTCTAAAGTCTAAGTCTAATTATGACTTACTTAAGTCATTATATTGGCGTGTTTCACCGCGCATGCGCGATTTTTGCTTTTCTGATGATGTCACCTGATGCCCCTTAAAAAGTTAACTGATAAAGACGTTCATGTCTTTCGCCTAATTACGACTCCTTCTGGTCATATTAGCGTCTTTTTTATCATATTTGTAACCAACGTATAAGTATATTCTTGTGGAAGCAAAAAAAGAAAAAAGACAAATGTCAACGACACATCCAAAATTTATTTGTGACGTTTCGAGTGTCCACAACGCTCATCTTCAAGCTAATAACATTACTACAAAATTCGTATTTTATATAAAAAAAATTATAATCTATTCAACTGGGAAATCTTTACAAAAACGTAACTAGGCGACAAAATTAGTTGTATAAGAGAAGTGGAGCAGAACGAATAGTCTTATTGAGTACCGGGTTGTCTCGTAAAATAAAAAGAGACTCCTTTAGTTCTAGTAAAAAAGAATTGTCAGCATGAGCAAGAATACTAAAATCATCAAAACTGACTGTGTGACCGGTAGACGAAACATGTTCACGGATGGCTGTAAGGCTACCACTGGAAGAAACTTTGCCTGTTAATGGAGAAACGCCCAAGTGTTCACTCATTCTGACTTTAAAATGGCGCTTAGTTTGGCCAATATAGGATGCATTGCAGCAACCACACGAAAAACGGTAAACAATGCCAGAAATGAGGTCCCGACAAGGACGGTCTTTAAACTTGAAAAAACTAGAAAGTCTACATGTAGATTTGAAAATAACATTTAATTTACAGTAAGGCAAGTTTTTCTTAACAATTTTGAAAAGTCTAGTTTTAACTTGGTGGGAAACACTACCTAAGTAAGGAAGAATAAGCAAGAGCTCCTTCTTCTTTACAGTATTAATCTCCGTTTTGTCAGTGTGTGACTTGTCTAAGAAAGTTTTTATGCAACGGTCAATAAAAGAAATAGGATAACTATTCTTTTTAAATATGTCCTTAATTTTACAAAGTTTTAAGTGAAAATTGGAGTAGTTGGAGCATAAGCGAAAACATCTATGAATAATAGTGTAAATCATGCCAAACTTAAAGTTTATGGGAATGAAACTATCAAAGTGAGTGTAAACACCACTAAAAGTAGTTTTACGAAAAACTGAAGTGCTGAATTTGTCAATGTTACGAAAAATCTCAACATCTAAAAATGACATTTTGTTGTCAGACTCTGATTCAAAGGTAAAATTAATATTGGTATGACAAGTATTAAGATAATCATGAAAATCTGTTAAATGATCAGGAGATCTAAAAAGCACAAAAATATCATCTACATAACGTTGATAATAAACAGGTTTAAATTCAGATGGGCAATTATCAAGCCAAGCCTTTTCATGGTGAGCTAGGAAAGCATTAGCCAGAGTTGGGCCTAAAAGTGATCCCATGGCAACACCATCTATTTGTTGGTAAAATCTATTATCAAATAAAAAATACGATTCTTTAGTGGCAAGAGATAATAAATTTTTAAACTCACTTTTTGTGAGGCCACTAACGTTATCAGTACTTTCAAATAAATTGTCAGTGCAAATATCAATTGTTTCATCTAGAGGGACATTAGTAAATAAACTATCAACATCTAAGCTGCCCATAAATAATTGAGCATCCTGATCAACAATTTCAGAAGTGAAGCTAAATGAATCCTTAACAGTGTATTCATTGTTAGTAATCTCAGATAATAAAGGAACTAAAAACTTGGCTAGCTTATAAGTAGGAGTGCCTATAGCAGATAAAATAGGGCAGAAAGGTGGGCAACCGTTGACTGTTGCCTTGTGTATCTTACAAAGTCCGTATAAAATTCCAGGTCTGCTCCCAATTGTTAAGAAATTGTTAAGAAAAACTTGCCTTACTGTAAATTAAATGTTGTTTTCAAATCTACATGTAGACTTTCTAGTTTTTTCAAGTTTAAAGACCGTCCTTGTCGGGACCTCATTTCTGGCATTGTTTACCGTTTTTCGTGTGGTTGCTGCAATGCATCCTATATTGGCCAAACTAAGCGCCATTTTAAAGTCAGAATGAGTGAACACTTGGGCGTTTCTCCATTAACAGGCAAAGTTTCTTCCAGTGGTAGCCTTACAGCCATCCGTGAACATGTTTCGTCTACCGGTCACACAGTCAGTTTTGATGATTTTAGTATTCTTGCTCATGCTGACAATTCTTTTTTACTAGAACTAAAGGAGTCTCTTTTTATTTTACGAGACAACCCGGTACTCAATAAGACTATTCGTTCTGCTCCACTTCTCTTATACAACTAATTTTGTCGCCTAGTTACGTTTTTGTAAAGATTTCCCAGTTGAATAGATTATAATTTTTTTTATATAAAATACGAATTTTGTAGTAATGTTATTAGCTTGAAGATGAGCGTTGTGGACGCTCGAAACGTCGCAAATAAATTTTGGATGTGTCGTTGACATTTGTCTTTTTTCTTTTTTAGCGTCTTTTTTATTGCGCATGCGCAGTTTTGCTTTAATTTTGCGGGCGCCGGATAGCCCTTGGAAAGTTACCTGGTGAAGTCCTTCACGTGTTTGGCCTAATTGTGGCTGATTCGGCACTTACATCGGAGAGTGTAACAATTTCCAGAAGTTTCTAGAAGTTTCCATTCACATGTCGAATAGTGCGGGCATGTAATGAATAATGAGTTTCAATGGTCTTTTATTTGTTAACTTTAAAGATTCAGCTGTCGATCAATTTATATAATATAGCACCAGAAAATATGAGTTCTGGTTTTTTTAGTAAAGGAAAAAGCAACGTGTTATGTGATTTGAACGTTTGAATATCGAAAAAAGAATTTCCAGTATAGAAAAGAATATCGAAAAAATGCTGTGCAATTCTTGCCAGTTTCAAAGTGAGGATGAAGAAAGTGGTTTATGTTATGTGTGCTTGTGTGAAAAAATAACAACTATAAGATTAAAAGATTTAAACAAGAATGAGTTGCGTTTGGACGTGGAAAAGATGGAAAAGCAAATATTACTATTGAAAAAGAAGTATCCACAAGCGACGAAAGCAGTGGAGAAGAGTATTGGTAAGGGGTCTTAAATTATGATTACATCTTTTCATTTATTAACATTTTTGCTATATCCTTGTTTGTTTGTCTGTCCATTTATAGGCCCGAAAAAACTGTATCCCAAACGTTGGTTGAGAAAACTAAACAAGTAGTTAATTCATTTCAATCTTTTGTTAGTAAGACGGATTATTTCTTGACATATTTCATTGCTCTATTGCGCTTCCGTAGGAAAACGTTCTGGAAGTAAAGGCACCATTTGTTAGGGTAGGGAAAAGGACATGCGACACGGTATTTTTTTATGTCAATAAAAAACATTCCCATCTTTATAATTCTTGTAACGTCAGCATAATACGGATTGATATTTATAATGCATATGAAAGATTTGTGTTTAGGATCAGAAAGAAACTGGCATTGTCGTAATCAGAAGAGCCAGTGGTCGAAAGGAATATCTGTTGCCTTGCCCAGTTTGTGGTAGGAACTTTAAGAAACTGGCTAGACACCTGTCCAGTCAAATTCACAAGTGGTCCACAATAGATGCCGATGACTACACTACGAGAATCATAAGGTCCTATTCCCTTTAACATATTTCTTTTTAGATTAATTTGTTTTATTTATAATTTTTATTATGATACAGATGACAACTTACAAGCAATTAACAGTTAAAAACGTACATGTGCCTTTGCCACAGTTCCCTTCCAAAAGGGGAGTTAGGGTTCGGAACATGGGGTATGGGCTCGTTAACCCTTAATGCATCATATGTGTGTTTTTCGACGTCTGGGAGTGAAAATTAAGCCTAGGCGAGCATGTCGGAAATAGCCAAAATTGTCATTTTGCGCCCTTGGGGTTAGGGCTATAACTCTGGAAGTTCTTACTCCGAGCACAAAGTTTTTCCACATTTGCCATCTCCAACCTCTAACCTGCTGACCAAGTTTCAGTCTTCCCGAAGACAGGGTAGAAATATATACAGCTAACACCACCTCACTAGGTTATGTTGGTCTTGATGTTCAACATTGTATATCTCTGGTTTATGAAGGATTTTGAAGTTGAAACTTGGTACCCTGATGAAGTGGACCATGAGCCATCGAATGGTGCCATTCATTTTCCCCAGCTAGTTTCTAGCCTGGAAGGCCAGGCGATTTGTCATTTCGCGCCCTCCTCTTAAATCCAGCCGTGAAATGACATTATGAAAACCGAAAGTGTTAAAATTTAGGCATTAAAGCGTTTAATTTGATGTTGAACTTCATGTATATAGTAACCCTAAAACGGCATCAAACTCGCGACCAGTTTTGGTGTCTTTTCGTTTAGCGGAAGTGCCTCTAATTCCCTAACCCAATTGTGGTCATTTCGCGCCATTCTATTTTTGCAATTATCTCACTTTGTTGTAGATCTTCTTAAAAATCACGTCCATGATGAGAAAGCAATTTCCTCTAACATCCTTAAACCCGAATAACAACAAGAAATTTCCAATTATTTCGGCCCACACAGCTTAAATGGTGTAAGAATTGGGTTAGCGATTATCTCCATATTAAAGGCTTCCCTCGTGGCAACGTTCTGGTATGGTACACTTTAACGATCCGTTTTGCCTACCATTTTAAAAAGTTTGAACTATTGAGGCCAGTTATTGACAAAGTTATCAAAGTTTGATGTTTTTTCTGAAACTTTATGCCAACAAAGCCGTCAATGATGTAAACTCTCAGGTAAAGTTTCAATGAATATAACGCAGTCCTTTCGCCATTATGACTGGTTGAATTTCAGCCAGGGCAGCTGTCCTCAGGTCTGGTAGTAATTGACGTGGGTTTTCCATAATTGGGTCGTTTAGTATATCTAAGGAAGAAATGGCCGAGTTATGGACGAAAAACGAAATCGAAAGTGGACACTTAGGCGTTTTTTCACGTTTTTTCAGATGCGTTATAGCCAATGTTTGGCACTCTACAAAATCATACTTTTACAACTACCAGATTATTCTTTCACGGTACTGATAGCAAATGCAGCGTGGAAATAGCTTGTGGAATCCATTCAATCTAATGGATTGATCGAGTCAAAATCAATGAGACAAATCTCTATTTTGTGCTGTTTAGGCAGACAAAAGTCAGTTTTTGGTCAATAACAGGCTTGATTCTGAGTGCCATCACTAAATATTTGGCACAACTGTATTATAGGTAAGTGAGCGCTGGCCCCTGGAAGGATTTTCAAAATGGTGCATTTTTGGCAGGAAGACCCTGAAAAATTTTGTTGGTTTTAGCAGCACAAAATGATGTAAGTCTCAATTTGGGGAGGAGTGACTCTTCCAGAATCGGGACGGCATGCCACTTATGAGGGCTGGACAGCATCAGTAATTTCTAATAACTAATGAACTGTCGCGCGATAGCTTCAATAGGTGATTTTACATGTAACACCAAAACAAGGCAGTCTCAGTCAACCAAACGCAGCACAGCTCTTCAGAAGGGAAAGTTTAGTTCAATTTGCAACTTTCAAAGTAAATAACGTACAGAATGAAAAATTATCGTTAACTGAACTTTTCACGTTTTTTTAAGGCTTATTGGCCATGGGCGTGGGGTGGTCGAATCCGCCCAATGAAACTACTATTTCAAATAATGCAGCTGCCTCTGTGGTTTTCATAATGGGGTCATTTGTCATATTTAAGAAAGATGTGACCTAGTTATAAGAAAAAAACGAAATCGAAAGTGGACACTTAGCCGTTTTTTCGTTCTTTCATTGAATCACAATCACCCAGACAAATCCCAAATTTGTGCAGTATGGAGCGTCCAAAAAATCAGTTTTTTCGCCATAACTGACTTATTTTTCCATCCCATCACTAAATATTTCACACAAACATTCAGTAGCAAATTGCGCGACCGATCCTGGATGATTTTCACAATTGCGTATTTTTGGCGGGAAAAAGAAAATTTGCCCAAATTCACCAATTTTGTTCATATATGACAAATTTAGTGTCAAATTCGATTTCACTACCCTCTAATTGTCTTCTGTACCAGTTTTCGTGTGAAGTGAAGATCTTTTGAAATTTGGTGGGTAAGGGTTTGACCCAAATTGAACATTTTTTCAGTTTTCTCACCATAACTAACTTAGTGTTCCATCCCATCACTAAATATTTCACACAAACATTCTGTAGCGAATTTGTGACTGATACTGTATGATTTTCAATATGGCGCATTTTTGGCGGAAAAATTTTTGTTTCCAAAATTCGATTTCACCAATTTATTATTGTCTTTTGTGCCAATTTTCATGTGAATTGACAAACATTTGAAATTTTAGGGCTACGGGTTTGACACAAATTTACCATTTGTTTCAGTTTTTTTGCCATAACTCACTTACTTTTCCATCCCAACACTAATATTCTGGAGCAAACCAGGCGACTGATACTGGATGATTTTCAGAATTGCGCATTTTTGGCGGGAAAAACACGACTCAGCTTTTTCGGATTTTCGGGTCCATCTTTTTTCAAATGCCCCAAACTTAGCGCAGCTCTTAACGGGGACACCATAAAGAAATAATGTAAAGGAAAAAACGTGTTATATAATAGTAATAAACTTTTTTTACATTTCCATATGCGTTCTGTACATACTCAAACTTTCCCTGATGAAGTGTTCAAAGCCAGTGTGAACCATTTCTTCCTGATACTTTTAGCACATACATCTAATTATATTTCTCACGGATTGCCTTTGCATGTTTCGGATATCGTCAATATAAGGAAATCCGCTCTCCTTCGCAACTCTAAGCGCTTCGTTTAATTCCGTCATGCTGAGTGAGTTTGTCTTAATCATTTCTCTGGCCACTTATGTAATGGCTACAATGATGTGCCGCTGTACTCTTCTTCCATTTCGAATGCGGGAAGCATACCAATCGGTTTCCTTTACTTCGTCGAACCTTAAAAAAGTATTTAGGAAGTGAATTTGGGTGTTGTATATGTCTTTGCAAGATCGTTTTGAAAAATTAACACAAAACATACTGCTCTAAGCCTGGAGATGGATTTGATGGCTTGGGTTTGCTCTCCCTTCAAGCTTTGGTATAGAAGTGGCTCTAAATCAAAAATTTGCTAGTAATTATTGAGTGTCCCATTTACAAGCTATCCAGCGAAGTGGTTACTTTTCATACATTTTGGTAGGCGGTATCCCAAGTATTTCCAGCTTGTGATGTATAATTCCTTCACAAGTGCTTTAAATCTGGTAATTTTTAACCTCTTATACCTCTCCAGTTCTTCTTTGTCAGAATCTTCTTCTTCGGTGTCCCTTTTTGCATGTAAAGTATTTACGCCTACATTTCTACTGGTTAAATACTGACGGTAATCTAAATGCAGTCACAAAATACATTGATCATTTCCCATGTGAAGCAACCCTAATCAGCAAATTTAAGTACTTTTACAATTTACCTTCTGATGTTTCAGCCGCAATTTTTTCAATTTTTGAAGAACAAACGTTGAACAAAGCTGTTGTTCAAATAGAGCCATCCTCTTCCAAGAATCGCAAACAAATTTGCAAATATATTTTTTAATGCTCCAACTCGGCATACATTCTGTGTTGTAATTGTTCATGATTTCAAAGGCTCGTTCATCAATTTCCTGCTGATTTTTGTGTTGGCCACCTTTTATACCGTCTTCGGTGCTAGTAGCAGGGGGTTGCTTGGTGTCATTGACTGCTCAATAAATAGTTGTAGGTCTCCCTTGTTGTTACTGTTATGATGAAGTCATTATGAAGTCATTAATCTTTGGAACACTTACCAATTCATCTGAAAAGTCGTAGTTGTCACCCACTTCCTCGAGAGGCATAACATTACAAGCGGCGTCCTATTAATTGGAAAAAGTTTATTCTTGTAAAGGTTCATGTTGAAGAAACTATAGAAATGCTATAGGCGACTGTAATACTGACACTGAATGTGATGCATCAGTTGAAATTTTGGTCGTTGATATCTCACTTGGTGTCTATAAATTTGATAAATCACTAATAAATTATTAGAAACGAGATTGGATAAAAATCCAATTTTATCTAACTCTTACCTCGTCGAAAAATGGCGGTGATTGCAGATTTGTTTCCGGCAACTCACCCAATGCCATATTTCCTTCCTATAACATTGGCATGCCATACAGATAACTATGTAGATAACTTAAAAAGCATGAATAATAAGAAACTTTGCTGTAGTACTAACCTCACTCACCAAAGGCAGTGATTCTGCATGTTCTTCACATACATTTGTTCTTGCTAATTCATCATATATTATTAACACAATACTTGATAACTGCGCATCTAACTATAAAATAAATAAAAGTAATATCTTCACGAGTTCTTACCACATCTTTAACAGCTTCCATTTCTGCCGGTAACTTTGAACTCTCAGCGCTTTGTTCCTTGTCTTGATTACGTTCTGAAAGATAATGTTGCATGGAGACGAAAACATGACAAAAGAAAAGAGAATTTCGATAAAAGGAAAGTTTTGAAATCATACCTGGCAATCTATCCTTCAAAAACGGCTCCAACTGTAGGTCATGTTCGTCGACTGTGCCCTGTCGAACGAAATCAAGCACTTGGGATCTGGTAGGCTCCTTAAAATTTGCCAGACACTTGTCGGTGTAGTCTTTCGACATATCGGTGAAGACGTTTGTCACCGACATTGTCAGGCGAAGAGCCTCCCTGTTGGCCCAATTTTTGACATAAAACTTTTTGCAAGTTTCTGGCCGATGTTTGAAGAAGTGCAAAGCCAGCTTCTCGCAGTCTTCTCCTCTCATTCCGGCCAATTCCGTTGCAATGCTAGGTTTATTGAAACATGATTTAAGTAAATAATGACTATTAGCTAACGATACCAATGGAAGACCAGGCAATGCACAATTGACATTAATATCTTATGCGTGTTGTTGAAACATGAGGACTTTTATTTCCCAGTACATTTGCATCCTTGAAAGTACTTGACAAAGCCTTAGAAACTAAGGACTGGTTCATCTGTTGTGACTTTGTTGTAGATCTTGAGGAGACAAAAAAGTAGCAGGCATCGTCTTTTTGGCTTCCGTCTTAAATGAAAATGGGTCGCACGTGTCCTAAGTACGTCTATGAAACAAAATATTAACCATTTTTTAACAGCTTTTATCGAAATTAAAACATTATCTATACGCTTGACATACCTGCAGGTAATGAAATAGTTCGTTCGGAAAGACGAAAATTTTTGAGCCATACAAAAACGAAGTTTTGTATCGGATGAAGCGTTTACCTTTGCGCTCGGAAATTCCTGATCTTTTGTTACGCTTGAAAATTCCTTAAGCGTCATGCTGATAATGTTTGATGATCGTGGACCTTTTATCAGGTAAGAGAGTTATTTGCCTGATATTGCAACAAATGGTAATAAACCACAAATTGTATTCTCCGGCCGGAAGCTCTTTCACAATGGCGGACTATTTCCAGTTTTCAAAATTTTTGAAAATTTCATTTGAAACGTTCTTTTTCAAAAAGTATGAATGCTGTGTGCTTTATAATACACTCACAGCTTGCCAACGTGACCAAGTCTGCTCAGACCAAGTTTGGTTCAAAATGGTAGCATACTTCCGGTTTTACAAATTTTTGACAATAATATTTAATTTCATTCAAGATCTTCCTTCTCAAAAAGTAAAAATGCTATGTGCTTTAAATTACATTGACATGTTGCCAACGTGACTAGGTCTGTTTACGCCAGGTCTGGTTCAAAACGGTAGCCTACTTCCGGTTTTACAAATTTTTGGCAGTAATATTTAATTTCCTGCAATACGTTCGTTCTTAAAAAGTAAAAGAGCTATTTACTTTAAATTACACGAATAAAATGCTGACGTCGTTAGGTCCACTTGCAGCAAGTTTCATTCAAAATGGTAGCTGTCTTGACCGTTTTTGAAATTTTGACGTTAATGTTTTAAACGCTCCTTCTGCAAAACTAAGAAGGCTATGTGCCTGATATTGCAAGAAATGGTAACAAACCTCAAATTGTATTCTCCGGCCGGAAGCTCTTTCACAATGGCGGACTATTTCCAGTTTTCAAAATTTTTGACAACATCATTTGAAACGTTTGTTCTCCAAAAGTATAGTGGCTATGTGCTATATATTACACTCACCGATTGCCAGTGTGACTATGGCTGCTCACACCAAGTTTGAGTCAAAATAGCAGCCATCTTGACCAATTTTGAAAATTTTCGTGAAAGTTCAAAACGGTGAAGATGGTTTTCGAAATTGCTCAATCGTTAAGGTAGTGTATGGAGAAATGTGAACGATATGGGGGGTCATATAAAAAAAGTATTATGTTTTTTTTTTAATTTCCAGTATAGGGAGTTGTTACATCTAGAGATAAGTCTTTCCACCTATTCTGCTTTTCTTTAACTAACAGTTTCCAGAATATGTAATTTTCTTCATCGTTCTTCAACTCCATCTGGAAACGTTCCTTGAAGGAGTTCAGGGTCATTTCTCCTGTTATCGATTCCAAATTTATACTCCTACTCCTTTTCACTTCTCTTCGTATTTTCCTTTCCATTTTATCCAATCCATCTCTACGTTTATCTTTTTTTATTTTTTTAAATAGGTTTTCTAATGTAATTTTCTCCATCTACTCCAAATTAAAATGAGCAAGCAATAGTAAAATCAATACTTTAAGATAACATTCAAAATAATAACAACCCTTCGCAAAGTCAAATGCAAAGGAAACGCAATATATACTCTTCAAAGATCTTTTTAATTATATATCTTTTTCACCTTTCCTAATCTTCTTAAATAATGTTCTTAAAAAAATGTGTGATCACGTTCATAAAAATCTCATAACACATTGATTTTTTCTTACTAAAACATATCTGAAAAAAAACGCAACTCATATTAGCTGGTGCTTTATTATGAAACAGAAGGACAGCTGAATTTTTTTGAAAGACCATTGTTACTACACGCGTGCGGCTTTCGGCATATTAATCGAAACTTCTAGAAAGTTGTTAAATTCTTATAAAAATATGCACATAAGGCAATTACAGTGTGGGGATTTCGAACTGGACATTCATTGTGTCATATATGACCAAAATTGGTCCATTTGGGCCAAATTTGCACCAAATTTCGAAAGTTCTTCAATTGACATGAAAAAGGGCACAAAAGACAATTAAAGCGTGGCGATTTGGAATTTGACACTGATTTTGTCATATATGAACAAAATTGGTGCATTTGGGTTAAATTTATTTTCTTGGCAAAATTGTGCCAAATCATACTGGATCGGCCGTGCAATCTCAGAATGTTTCTCACGCTCTCTTTCGACATGTGCCTAATTTGGTCGATCAAAGGGAAGCCAGATTCTTTCTCGACCCTCAATGCTTCCGTCCAGTTTTTCATCGTAAATGTGTTCGTTTTTATGATTTCTCTTGCCACATACGTAATAGCCAAGAGAAGACGCCTTTTAATTGTTCTTCCCCCTCGTTGTCGTGAGACATACCAATCGTTTTCTTTAACTATATCAAACCTTTAAAAAACATTGATGAAAGTGAGTGCGGTTCCTTTGTGTTTCTTTGCGGAACAAAATAACAGGAGAAAATTTTTGTAAAATTAACACAAATCATACATTTCCAAGTCCGGAGGGGTAACTGCTACTTTCTCCACTTCTGTTACCTTCTTCATCATTAGGGTTACATCGTTATGTTTTGGTATAGAGGTTGCCCTAGAAATAAATTTGATAGTAATCATTATGAGCACCGGTTTTAAGTATTTTGACGAAATGGTTACTGTTATGATGAAGTCATTATGAAGTCATTAATCTTTGGAACACTTACCAATTCATCTGAAAAGTCGTAGTTGTCACCCACTTCCTCGAGAGGCATAACATTACAAGCGGGGTCCTATTAATTGGAAAAAGTTTATTCTTGTAAAGGGTCATGTTGAAGAAACTATAGAAATGCTATAGGCGACTGTAATACTGACACTGAATGTGATGCATCAGTTGAAATTTTGGTCGTTGATATCTCACTTGGTGTCTATAAATTTGATAAATCACTAATAAATTATTAGAAACGAGATTGGATAAAAATCCAATTTTATCTAACCCTTACCTCGTCGAACAATGGCGGTGATTGCGGATTTGTTTCCGGCAACTCACCCAATGCCATATTTCCTTCCTATAACATTGGCATGCCATACAGATAACTATGTAGATAACTTAAAAAGCACGAATAATAAGAAACTTTGCTGTAGTGCTAACCTCACTCACCAAAGGCAGTGATTCTGCATGTTCTTCACGTACATTTGTCCTTGCTAATTCATCATATATTATTAACACAATACTTGATAACTGCGCATCTAACTATAAAATAAATAAAAGTAATATCTTCAGGAGTTCTTACCACATCTTTACCAGCTTCCATTTCTGCCGGTAACTTTGAACTCTCAGCGCTTTGTTCCTTGTCTTGATTACATTCTGAAAGATAATGTTACATGGAGACGAAAACATGACAAAAGAAAAGAGAATTTCGATAAAAGGAAAGTTTTGGAATCATACCTGGCAATCTATCCTTCAAAAACGACTCCAACTGCAGGTCTTGTTCGTCGACTGTGCCCTGTCGAACGAAATCAAGCACTTGGGATCTGGTAGGCTCCTTAAAATTTGCCAGACACTTGTCGGTGTAGTCTTTCGACATATCGGTGAAGACGTTTGTCACCGACATTGTCAGGCGAAGAGCCTCCCTGTTGGCCCAATTTTTGACATAAAACTTTTTGCAAGTTTCTGGCCGATGTTTGAAGAAGTGCAAAGCCAGCTTCTCGCAGTCTTCCGTTGCAATGCTAGCTCTATTGAAACATAATTTAAGTAAATAATGATTATTAGCCAACGATATCAATGGAAGACCAGGCAATGTACAATTGACATCAATACCTTATGCGTGTTGTTGAAACATGAGGACTTTTATTTCCCAGTACATTTGCATCCTTGAAAGTACTTGACAAAGCCTTAGAAACTAAGGACTGGTTCATCTGTTGTGACTTTGTTGTAGGTCATGAGGAGACAAAAAAGTAGCGGGCATCGTCTTTTTGACTTCCGTTTTAAATGAAAATGGGTCGCACGTGTCCTAAGTACGTCTATTAAACAAAATATTAACCATTTTTTAACAGCTTTTATCGAAATTAAAACATTATCTATACGCTTGACATACCTGCAGGTAATGAAATAGTTCGTTCGGAAAGACGAACATTTTTGAGCCATACAAAAACGAAGTTTTGTATCGGTTGTTACGGATGATCTAAAATAATTTTGCCATTTAATATAAATAAGCCTAACCCTAACGAGTCCATAACGGATGAAGCGTTTACCTTTGCTCTCGGAAATTCCCCAAAAAATTACGCTTGAAAATTCCTTAAGCGTCATGCTGATAATGTTTGATGATCGTGCCCCTTTTATCAGGCAAGAGAGTTATTTGCCTGATATTGCAACAAATGGTAACAAACCTCAAATTGTATTCTCCGGCCGGAAGCTCTTTCACAATGGCGGACTATTTCCAGTTTTCAAAATTTTTGAAAATATCATTTGAAACATTCTTTTTCAAAAAGTATGAATGCTGTGTGCTTTATAATACACTCACAGCTTGCCAACGTGACCAAGTCTGCTCAGACCAAGTTTGGTTCAAAATGGTAGCATACTTCCGGTTTTACAAATTTTTGACAATAATATTTAATTTCATTCAAGATCTTCCTTCTCAAAAAGTAAAAATGCTATGTGCTTTAAATTACATTGACATGTTGCCAACGTGACTAGGTCTGTTTACACCTGGTCTGGTTCAAAACGGTAGCCTACTTCCGGTTTTACAAATTTTTGACAATATTTAATTTCCTTCAATACGTTCGTTCTTAAAAAGTAAAAGAGCTATGTACTTTAAATTACACTCATAAAATGCTGACGTTGTTAGGTCCACTTGCAGCAAGTTTCATTCAAAATGGTAGCTGTCTTGACAGTTTTTGAAATTTTGACGTTAATGTTTTAAACGCTCCTTCTGCAAAACTAAGAATGCTATGTGCCTGATATTGCAACAAATGCTAGCTAACCTCATAGGGTATAGTCAGACCGAGACTCTTTCAAAATGGCGCACTATTTCCGGTTTTCAAAATTTTTGACAACATCATTTGAAACGTTCGTTCTCCAAAAGTATAGTGGCTATGTGCTATATATTACACTCACCGATTGCCAATGTGCCTATGGCTGCTCACACCAAGTTTGATTCAAAATAGCAACCATATTGACCAATTTTGAAAATTTTCGTGAAAGTTCAAAACGGTGAAGATGGTTTTGGAAATTGCTCAATCGTTAAGGTAGTGTATGGAGAAATGTGAACGGTATAGGGGATCATATAAAAAAAGTTTTATGTTTTTTTTTAATTTCCAGTATAGGGAGTTGTTACATCTAGAGATAAGTCTTTCCACCTATTCTGCTTTTCTTTAACTAACAATTTCCAGAATATGTAATTTTCTTCGTCGTTCTTCAACTCCATCTGGAAACGTTCCTTGAAGGAGTTTAGGGTCATTTCTCCTGTTATCGATTCCAAATTTATTTCCTCGATGATGATAGCATGGGCGATTTCGCAATTTGTCAACTGATTTGTTATTCTGGAACACTATGATAGAAAATCTATAGATTAATAAGTGTTCAATAACTTCCAAAAATAATTTAATAATTGCGTACTTACGCAAATTGTTTTGTTTTTGGCGCCTTTGTCTGTCCAGCAACTCTTCAAAACGCATTCCACATTTATAACAGATATTTTTAAATACTCTGAAGTGGCCACCCTGTAGAATTATAATTGATAATAATAATAACAATCATAAATACCTCCTCTTTTCCAATTTGTCTTGCCATTCCTGCCGTATCCGCTTTCTCCTATTCCTTTTCACTTCTCTTCGTATTTTCATTTCTATTTTATCCAATCCATCTCTACGTTTATCTTTTTTTATTTTTTAAAATAGGTTTTCTAATATAATTTTCTCCATCTACCCCAAATTAAAATGAGCAAGCAATAGTAAAATCAATACTTTAAGATAACATTCAAAATAATAACAACCCTTCGCAAAGTCAAATACAAAGGAAACGCAATATATACTCTTCAAAGATCTTTTTAATTATATATCTTTTTCACCTTCCCTAATCTTCTTAAATAATGTTCTTAAAAAAATGTGTGATCACGTTCATAAAAATCTCATAACACATTGATTTTTTCTTACTAAAACATATCTGAACAAAAACGCAACTCATATTAGCTGGTGCTTTATTATAAAACAGAAGGACAGCTGAATTTTTTTGAAAGACCATTGTTACTACACGCGTGCGGCTTTCGGCATATTAATCGAAACTTCTAGAAAGTTGTTAAATTCTTATAAAAATATGCACATAAGGCAATTACAGTGTGGGGATTTCGAACTGGACATTCATTGTGTCATATATGACCAAAATTGGTCCATTTGGGCCAAATTTGCACCAAATTTCGAAAGTTCTTCAATTGACATGAAAAAGGGCACAAAAGACAATTAAAGCGTGGCGATTTGGAATTTGACACTGATTTTGTCATATATGAACAAAATTGGTGCATTTGGGTTAAATTTATTTTCTTGGCAAAATTGTGCCAAATCATACTGGATCGGCCGTGCAATCTCAGAATGTTTCTCACGCTCTCTTTCGACATGTGCCTAATTTGGTCGATCAAAGGGAAGCCAGATTCTTTCTCGACCCTCAATGCTTCCGTCCAGTTTTTCATCGTAAATGTGTTCGTTTTTATGATTTCTCTTGCCACATACGTAATAGCCAAGAGAAGACGCCTTTTAATTGTTCTTCCCCCTCGTTGTCGTGAGACATACCAATCATTTTCTTTAACTATGTCAAACCTTTAAAAAACATTGATGAAAGTGAGTGTGGTTCCTTTGTGTTTCTTTGCGGAACAAAATAACAGGAGAAAATTTTTGTAAAATTAACACAAATCATACATTTCCAAGTCCGGAGGGGTAACTGCTACTTTCTCCACTTCTGTTACCTTCTTCATCATTAGGGTTACATCGTTATGTTTTGGTATAGAGGTTGCCCTAGAAATAAATTTGATAGTAATCATTATGAGCACCGGTTTTAAGTATTTTGACGAAATGGTTACTGTTATGATGAAGTCATTATGAAGTCATTAATCTTTGGAACACTTACCAATTCATCTGAAAAGTCGTAGTTGTCACCCACTTCCTCGAGAGGCATAACATTACAAGCGGGGTCCTATTAATTGGAAAAAGTTTATTCTTGTAAAGGGTCATGTTGAAGAAACTATAGAAATGCTATAGGCGACTGTAATACTGACACTGAATGTGATGCATCAGTTGAAATTTTGGTCGTTGATATCTCACTTGGTGTCTATAAATTTGATAAATCACTAATAAATTATTAGAAACGAGATTGGATAAAAATCCAACTTTATCTAACTCTTACCTCGTCGAACAATGGCGGTGATTGCGGATTTGTTTCCGGCAACTCACCCAATGCCATATTTCGTTCCTATAACATTGGCATGCCATACAGATAACTATGTAGATAACTTAAAAAGCACGAATAATAAGAAACTTTGCTGTAGTGCTAACCTCACTCACCAAAGGCAGTGATTCTGCATGTTCTTCACGTACATTTGTCCTTGCTAATTCATCATATATTATTAACACAATACTTGATAACTGCGCATCTAACTATAAAATAAATAAAAGTAATATCTTCAGGAGTTCTTACCACATCTTTACCAGCTTCCATTTCTGTCGGTAACTTTGAACTCTCAGCGCTTTGTTCCTTGTCTTGATTACATTCTGAAAGATAATGTTACATGGAGACGAAAACATGACAAAAGAAAAGAGAATTTCGATAAAAGGAAAGTTTTGGAATCATACCTGGCAATCTATCCTTCAAAAACACATATTGTAAATTCACTCGCAATGGGTATGCCGGATCTCCGTATATCCATATAGCTGTCCGGTACCTGATACGGAATATAGCGCTAATTCATTAAGTAAGTTCAATTGTGCCAACATTCCCGAGTCATGCCTTTTTCCCTTAACAGGACCAAGCAAGTTAGCAATCAAACCGTTAGAAGCAAAAACTGATTGATATTTCAAACAATGAACTCATTTATGCCCATTGTATTAAATCCTGATAAAACGACATAAGCCTATGGTTATGATTACGGTACATGAAGTCCATGACATAATTTGAAATTACACAAAGTTCTGGTGCAGAGCGACCAAATCGTGGCATCATGTCACTGTAGCGGCACAGATACGCAAATCGTTTCAAATATATACACATCTCTTCTACTCCACTAACTGAAGTCCCATTATAACAGACTATAGTTTCTGGAATATCTAAAAGTTCGCAGATTGAATAGATATCATTTCGAAAAAATCGAAATTCCTCTTTGCACTCGTCGTCACATAGATTTTCCAAGTCAAAACTTTGATAATTACAATATGGTAAATCACGATTTTTCGAAAATACTTGATTACAAAGTAACAAAAATTCATTGTCATTGATCTCTTCTGCTTGATGAACCAGCATGAGATCACTTCTGATATCTCAAAACTTAGGCATGAGTGTAAACACGAACAGATGTCAAGCGTATAATGCTGTCTGCGGTTGTGTGAAAAAAAATGTTTCTTAATGTTTTTTCAAACACGATGACAACGCATGTCTATAACGTCGAGAGAATCATGTCTAGCGTTGATGTCGAAGTTGAGGTTGTCTGGATCTTAAAGTCGCTAATATTATTTGGACACGGAAACACGTCAATAGAAGAATAGAATTTGCATTAGAAACCATACCTGGCAATTTTTCTTTGAAAAATGTTTCCAGATCATCATCTCTCTCATTTGCTGTTCCCTGACGAACCAAGCTTAAGACTTGGGCTCTTGTGGGCTCCTTGTAGTTTCCTAGGCGGTTGTTCGTGTAATCCTTTGCCATGTCAGTAAAAGCACTTGCGACTGACATTGTCAGACGCAGAGCTTCTCTGTTGGCCCAATTTCTTGCACGTCTCGGGACGGTGCTTAAAAAAGTGCAAGGCTAGCTTTTCACAATCCTCCCCTCTCATGCCAGCCAATTCCGTCACAATGCTAGTTCTATTTAAAGATAATTAAACCTCTTATTGATTATTAAGGCAATGATTAAATGAGAAATCAAGTGATGTGCAAGTAACATGAATACCTTATCCTTGTAGTTGAGATCAAGTGACTCTTGTTTCCTAATACGTTCGCATCTTTGAACGTCTTTTTCAAGGCTTTTGAAACCAAAGATTGGTTCATTTGTTGATCTGTTGATTGTTTTGTTGGCCTGGACGACACAAACAAAACTTTCTTCATTTCCATCATTGATAAAGGCTGGTCGCACGTGAGATATGTATGTCTATTTAACAAAATAATACCCGTTAACCAACAACTTCTATCGTGATTGAAAACTATCAATAAGAACACTTAATGTACCTGCAACTGTTTGTAAAGCTCATTCCGAAAGACGATTATCTTGTCTCCGTACAAAAATGTTGTTTTGTAACGGCTATTACGGATGATCTAAAATAATTCCACTAATCAGTATGAATTTTTAGAAAAGGTTCATAAGACTGGTCATAACGGATGAAGGGTTTACCTTGGCTTTTGGAAACTCCTCGTCCTCCGTCAGTTTTGACACCTCTTTTATGGTCATGTTGATAATATTAGAGGACCTTGCCCCATTGATCAATGTGGTCATCAGGATGATGTAATTCCTGATGCCACAGGCCTCTGGCATTGTTATTATGTGTTTATCAAACTCTTTTGCATTTGATAAAGAAGCCAACTTTTCCACAACATCTCTTGTTGCTCGGCATCTGTCGTATGCCAAAAACTCGAAAGCAGTTATAACATGCTCTTGGGCATATTCAACTAAATCCCTTTGTCTTTGAGATTTGTAGATACTAATAAAAAAAAGTGTTATGATTAATAAAAATAGAAATCGTTGTAATGATTTAACGATTAAATAGCTACTTACTCAAGCATTTTCTTCATCTCGGATATTCTCCCTTTCAGTTTCTGAATGTCCAACATGTTGAGGCCAATGTAAACTTCACGATTTATTGTGAAATTTAGAAATATCACCAGACCAGAAAAGCGGGCTATCAGTGTCTGGGGTTTTAAATGCGGTTCTTGAGAAGATAACGGTTTTTTTAAAGAAGATCATGCATTATTACTCAGCAAAAATGGAAGTAGAAAATAATTGTCGTGAACAGCGTTACCGTTCGAAAGGGCGTTTGGATAGATACTGAATGTTGCATCCACTGCATGTCATATACTGCAAACATTAGCTGAAATCAAGACAAGTCTAACATGAGTTCATTAGATAATTGAAATGACAAAATAGATGGAATAGCTAATTATTTACCATAATGCGTATTAGTATTCGCTTTTAAAAAGATCTTCCACGTTCAAGTAGTAATTGGCAAATTGAGCAGGATCAATAAACCATTTTCTAAAAAAAACTAATTAGAAAAGTAAAATAAGCTTTGAAAGTAATTGCAGAAGTGCATGGTTGTAGAAATTTATGATGGCATACTTTATCATCGCAGAATTAAGTTGGTTATCGTATTGTAAGGGGCAAAACTTAATCAACTGCTCTTCTTTCATCTTCTTGACTTCGGATTCCTAGTTATTGAGGAAAAATGAGATTTTTGTGAATATTTCCCACAAAAGCACAAATATCTCATTCAATAAAGATTCACCTGATCTTTGGCTAAGTTCAAATAATGTTCGAACTGATTGCACCCTCTCCGATATCGATGGACGTTGATCAAGTGCTCATCAACTCTGTTGAACCACTTCTTGCAGATCACGCAAGGCAATGATTTAGGAGTTTCACTGCTACTTTCATATCTATATTGCGATTTCTAAATAAACGAGAAAAGATTGTCGATGTAAATGAAGCCCGTGTTAGTTCAATGTTGAATTTACATTTGTAATAAAATGAAAACTCAACTGACGTATTGATGTGACAAACCATTAACTTACAACTCTTGTGTTGTAATCTTGCGCCTTACTCATCGACCAACCATGGATTTTGCTCCTCAGGTGACGCGCAAGTTTATTGAAAGCGATACCACACACCGGGCAAGCAATGGCATATTCTTTGCGGCCCGTGACTCGCTCAGTTACCTTAACCTTCTTTTTAACATCATCATCAGGCTAAGATGATGTATTAAATTTTCATGAACTTCAAACATTAATAAACATGGATATGAGTTCCTATACATACCATATCATATTTCCTTTTTCTAGACTCCCACTTTTTTCCTACATCTACATCCATTTTACGACGTGGCTACAGAAATGCAAACGAAAATCATTGAAAAACATCAATGATCTATAGAAAATATAGCAAAATTCTATCAAAATAAACTGTTGAATGATATTGTTAAGTAAATTGAAGGCGTTTTACTAACCAGTGCAGTTTGTTTGGTTAATTCGGTTTTGGATGGACTGAAAAAAACAGTTAAAATATGGGTGACCCTAAGTAGACATGAAACAGGACAAAGTATTCAAGAAAAGTTTCTCACATATATTCATCGCCACTGCTTTCGTCACTGCTAATAAAAGCTTTTGTATGTTTCTCTTCCATTATCTCTAGCTGCTTTGGAAGTTTTAGAACCTCTAAACGGAGCAATTCTGGCCCCAGAATGTTTAATCTGACCCGCGTGTGTTTTTGTTTTAATTTTAAAAATTCGCATTTAAGACATAATAATTGGCATTTGTTGCAATGTTTCATTATTCTACATGATAACATGCACAATAAAACAAAATTAATTAACAGGAAGACACACAAATGTTGATGAAAATACATGTAATTGAAAACTACAAATTTGAAGCAATTGCAAATTAAAACTAATTACATCCAGCATGGTAGAATAACCAGTTAAAAAACTGCGTTTAGTCTGGTTACAGAGTGACAGCCTTATGTGAACAGAATTAAAATTTTAATGCTAAAAACACTTGCCGTACAGCATCAATCACAGGACCAAACATCAAAATTCACCCGTAATATAATTACCAAAATCCCCCTCTTAATATACAAGCAACGTAGTCCATATCTATTTACAACAATCATTAGTAACTTTCCTGAAGATCTTCCTACTACACGATCCTTTGCACCGAATATTAATGTTAATAGAAGAAGCAACGATACTCTCCTTAATATAATGTAAAACGCAAGACAATCTCTAGCAATAAACAACAATCAATATCGAAAATCTTCGCCTCATTCTAATAACCCTCTTAAACTTAAACTTCTGTACAAACGTACATGAAAAATTCATAACACATTGGTTTTTTTCTTACTAATTCATATCAGAAAAAAACTTTTACTCATATTAGCTGGTGCTCTATTTTAAAACGAAAGGGCAGCTGAATTTTTATAAAAGACCATTCTTTCTAGAAATCTAGAAAGTTCTTCAACTGTCTTATTAGGCTCAAACTAGTAACCCGTGTAAAAAAATTTTACGGATTTTAATTCTTGAAAATGACGTCTCAAAAATGGTGTCGAAAAATTAATTTACATAATGACAAACAGAAAGTGCGTTAGTGTTGTAGTCACTACTTCGCCAATAACGCGGACCATAAAACTACCAGTATCTTCTTAGAGGTTTTAAAGATGTTTTCCAAATAACTTCAAGTCTAATTTAGGAGGCAATGCGATGGTTCCCCTAAATTTAAAGATCCACTTAAACAGACACAACCTAGACAAAACATTTTCCCAAGTTTGCAATCAACACTGGGGCGTAGAACAAAAAGTATTGTTTTACATGGAAGATCTGAAACCCATCAAAAATAATATATACGCACTGTGCATCCGCTATTTTCACTCTCTAAAATAAATTGCATCTTGTGTAAAATATTTTACGTGTTTTGATTTTTAAAATGACGTCTCAAAAAATGGCTGCAAAAATTTTAATCACGGAACGATGTTGATAAAGTACATCCAACTGATTTGAAAAATACAGTAACCGTTACCGAGATGTCGGCGATTAAACATCACAGCCTTGCGCGGACCATCAAAAATGTAATTCTTGAAAAGCGCCTTGTACGGTTCAATATGGAATGCAATGGTTCCCCGCGATTAAAAAATGTAACGTCAAAATGGAAAAAAGTACTACTCGCCCTTTTAATTTAAAAGTCTGTAGGTATTCCAGATAAAGCATTTTACCTGTTCATTGTCAACACTGCACACCATAAACATCTTTTTACTCGGAAGATCTGAAACACATAAAAAAATACTCATATTAAATCCTTTCACGATACGATATAGAAATAAATTGTGCGCACATGAAAACAACAGAAAGATTAAAATGGCTGTAACTGTTCATGGAACCCATGATCCAAGGTAAACAGAAGTTATTTTGCTATTTTGAAAAGCCAAACCCGTAAGTCGTAAACGTGTCAAAACAAATTAATACCTTCGAGTGATTTTCTTTTTACGAAGCTAAGGTTGGATATTAATATAGAATATTGTTCTTCACCAACCCAGAACGTCATGATTTAAAATTCATTTCTTCAAATTTCATTGTTTTTATTGGTTTTTCCTAAAGGAGAAGTGATGGTGCAGCAACCCTATTTATATTATAAGAAAAACAAAACAAACGAAAAAAGTTCAAGAACGTACTTACCCTAAAAACATTAATATATCTTTGTGCATTACTTTCGTTACTAACTTCGTTGTCCTGAGATTTCTTACTCTCGTATGTTTCATTACCTCTTTTTCAAAATAGCAAATGAAAACTTGCTGGCAAACGAACGTCAACGCTATAGATTCTTGACCAATCAAAACATTTGAACAATCAAAGCATTTGAACGATCAAATGCGCTGTGAGGGATTCCGCTTGTACTAATCGCGAATGTGTCATGCGCGGTCTAACTGCCGCTATATGACCACGATTAAGAAGATTTTGACCGTGAAAAACGACCCGAAACGTTCACTCTCTAAACTAAAAACTGGATGCACAGCGCGTATTAGAATATAGATGACAAATCGAAGGTGGGGAATTCAAATTTGTCACTCATTTTGTCATATGTGGACAAATTTGGTCGATTTGGGCCAAATTTGGACTAAATTTCGAAAGTTCTTCAATTCACATGAAAATCGCCACAAAACACATATAAAGGGTGGCGATTGGCCAAACACATGAAGGTCTTCACCAGGTAACCTATCAGGTGCCCGCATAATAGAAAAGATGCTATTATGAGCTGAATGAGCCGTAATTATGCAAAACACATGAACGTCTTTACCAGCTAACTTTTTAAGAGGTATCAGGTGACATCATAAGAATACTATTTTCCCGCGTTTGAAATATGTGGGAAAGAGTTTTCCTGACGATTCTGAAATCGCGATTTCAGCGCATGCGCATTTACGAAAATGTGCTTCTTGTATGCCTTTAAAAGGGAAGCATCGAAAGATGCTACTTTCTCTTGGATTTTACATTTGTACAGTGTTCAACTTCATAAACTCACATATTGTCTTTTACTTTATTTCATATACCAAAATCATTGGATGCAAGGGACGAGGAAATCTAGCCAACATAAAACGGAAGAATTGAGAAAAAAGAAGAGAAACGATTAAAAAGAGGAAAACACCAAGAATTGCAACAGAAGAAATTATTAAGAAACTAGTATCCCGGGTACCGTATTTGCCGGTGTATAGGTCGACTTTGTGTATAAGTCGAACAGTGAATATGAAAGTTCAAATAGATGGTAGATTGTTAAGCCTGGTGTATAAGTCGAACCTAAACTTGATCATCTTTCATCTGATCAAATGTGGAAAGTGTATAATTTTTTCGCGGCAAAGAAAGCTGGTTTTCTAAACTTATCATGCATCTATTTTATCTACTGTGACATAGCAAGGCCATTGTATACTTAATACATAAGAATGCATATCTCTGGTTCATGAAGGATTCAGGAATTCAAACTTGGTGAGCTTGTGAAAGTCACCTTGGGTCATCCTATGGAGAAATTCGTTTTCCTTAACCCGCGTCTAAATTGGATTCCAAGGCTAAATCTCATTTCGCAGCCTCTTCTTAAACCCGGCCGCGAAATGACAATTTAAAAAAAGTTTAGGTACTTAAAGGCCTAAATTTGTGCTGTAACCTGTGGTTATGGGTAGTACAGAAGAGCATCCAACTTTTGACCAAGTTTCGCTGCGTTATTTAAACCGGAAATGCCTTAAAACCTTTAACCCAATATTCGTCATTTTGCGGCCTATGTGGTATAAGGCGCCATCTTATTTTTGTAATTAAGTTGCCCAACTCTTTGTCTTATCATAAATCAAGTTAACGACAGAAAAGGCATTTCCTCTACCTTTCCAGAATCGCAAAAACCGAAAGAAATTTCCTATTATTACGGAAGGAACAGCCAAATTGAGGTACAAAGTGGGTTAGCATTTATCTTGATAACGAGGCCTTCCGACTTGGCAATTTTTCGGTTGTTTGTAGATATAAGTATTGGCGACTATTTTGCAAAGTTTGGGCGAATGAGGTCAATTATTCATTTTGAATATAATTTTGTGCAGATATACCTTGTAATGTGGACAATTATTGAGTGTAGCTTTTGTAACTTTTGAGAACGAACTCTTCAAAAATCACGGTCAAATCCTCATGTAAAACTACAGAATCGCGTTTTTCGGATTTTTCGGGCCACTTTTTTGTTGAAATCATTAAACTTTTTCTGAATGTTTCATAATGGAGTCATTTGCTTTTTTTCAGGACGAAATGGCAAAGATAAAACTCCAAAAAACTGAATTTTTAGGACACAAATTTGAGATTTGTCTCGCTGATTGTGGCTCTATGAACCCTACAGAGTGGCGGTTTTCATGGAGCGCATGCTATGCCAGATTGCCTACTATTATTTGGAAGGTGTTAGTTTGTACTTATATGAGTGTGGTGCTATAGCTCAACAAACTATGCATAGACTGAAAAAAACCGGCTAAGTGTCCACTTTCGATTTCATTCTTTGTTAATAACTCAGCCACTTTTTCGTTAAATTTGACAAATCCTGCCCTCTTACACTATTGTTGTCCTAGTCTCGTGCATCTCCTAACAAAAACAAACAACCTTTACGTCAAGCATAGTTGATGAAAAATGGAGGGGATCATATAAAAAGACAAGGTTTGTTTTTTTTGGAATTACTTTTTTTTTTTGACAGGATGTATATATTGCTAATTTTTGAATGGTCATCCTGTATTTAAAAATTCATAAATAATAAATAATAATAATAATAATAATGGGGAGAGGTGGCATAGCCATCCGCCTCCCTCCACCTGTCAACCTGAAATTTGATTAAAAAATGCTAAAAGGCCAGGTTCTCTTCTTCACCGGCCAAGTTCCGATTGAACTTGGCCTTCATTTCTTTCATGTTCACTTCTTCTAGCCCACTCAGGTTCGCCTCTTTGAGAATTATTTCGTGGGCTATCTCCCAATTCGAGGATCCATTTGTTCTCTAGAACACTATTTTGGAAAATCCATCGGTTATTACAAAATTTTCTACCTATGCAAATCATTCCGTTCCTTATGTAAGATCCAGTTTGATTCCTCATGGATCAGCCTCCTAAATTTAAAAAAGATACTGTTAAGGCCTAAACCCCCTGAAAAAATTATTTTGAGATAGGAAAGTTATTTCAAAACTTTTTATGCACAGTTTGTTAGGGTATAACCAAACTTAGAAAAATTGGAAATTTTTTTTGAAAAATGTCGTCATGGCGACATGGTTCAAAAACAAACTCGAGAACCTGCACATAATTTTCGTCATTGACTAGTTGCGACTGTTGTTGTTGAATTTTCTTTTTTTTGGGTTGATACGTTCTTTTGTACTTGCAGAACTGTTTGTGGAGTTGTCTTTTTTTCCGCTGATGCTGATTCATTTTTGTTGATATGAGGTTTCGTTAAATACTGAATGTGTATGTGTACTGTTTTCACTAAGTCGTTACTTTATAGTCGAGCTATTTGTTCAACCTGAACCATTTTATTTGTTTTAAAATATCTCGACTGATCGCAATGTATTGGTTGGCGTTGTCGTTCCATTGACACACTTTACATAAGTATAATTTGTTACTATTAGTAATTCTTGTTAAAGCATAACTGTCGCAACAATATTGTAAGATTTATGGTTTTAAAATATCGTGACACGTGTTACAAGTGAATACATTAAAATCAATCACATCATATGCACTAATCATTAGCAATGTTTTGAAAAATTTATGATATAAACTCATGTGATACCAGTCGTCGTCATCGTCATTCATTTTTTTCCAATCCCCCATTATTTTTTGTGTTTGTTGACGCTTATTATTGCTGGTTCTTTAAAACACATTTGTTTTACAAACTCCAAAATGTATTTCAATTCTTTCGTTATTCTGTAACGTTGCAGTTTGTCGACCTGTTCTTCTATACTAGCAAATGGATATTTCGTTTGTATGATTGTAAACAAACGGTGACTTTCTTTACTCCTTTTTCCGAGTGGTTGACAATTTCGCATGTGGTTAGTGGTAGTTGGTAGGCTATAGCGAGTTGTTTCCACAAGCCACAACATAAATTTGTTTACTCAATTCTAACAAGTCGCGGTATGTTAGAAATTTGATAAGGCGTTTGCCATTTACGTCGTGCAGATTTGTGTATTTTAAGTGTTATTTACATGCGCATATTGCTTGATGTTTATCGCAAATATTTTACAATTTTAAATCTTCTTTTTCATTATTGCGAAAGTTGACGTCAGCAAGTGTTGTTGTGTGAATATTTAGCGTAGTATAAACACAATCTTTGCATACGATGTAAACAAATCAATTTGTACGGTTTGTCGCACCTGTCCAACATGTCAAAATGATACAACATTTTGTCGTCTTCGTCGTTGCCTGGCTCGTTAACAATTGCCGCCGGTTGATAACACACGATGCATTTTTTCCTTGTCGGACCGTCAGCTTGTAACTTGTAATCTTCGTCATCTTCATCGTAATCATTGTACGAATGTAGAAATTTCACTTCGTTTAGAGAAAAAAAAACATCTGTTGCACACCACTTTGAAGACAACATTCTTGTTTCTTGTGTAAAGTGGTGACATTTTCAAACATGTCACATTTTTTGTTTGACGTAAACTGTACCTAGTATTGTCATAGTTATTTATGTCGAAGCCGTTGACAATGTTTTTTTCCCTGAAGAATTCCTGTACTTTTTGACTCGAATTTGTAAAATCAAAGTGATACGATTGATCAAAGTCAAAGTCAATCGTAAAGATCTTCATTATTTGTAATGTGTCGTTCATCTTTGACATTTTCCGCTTATTGGTAGATAAATGTCGTTTAATATTTCCCTTCGCTATTATAATGTCTTTTAAATTTTTATCGTTGCCCAAAAACAATTTTTTTTCCACTAATGTCCAATAGCGTATAATTAAACTCAGTTAATTCGTTTGAGAAGCTGCTCGACTTCCTAACACTTTTAAATGACATAAATTATACCATTTCGTTGCCAATGTATCGCTTTTATTTTCCGTTGGCACATTGATGATGTTATTTATCACCGTTTCACTAATTGCTTCTTCGTGATTTGCTGACATGACAACACAGACGTTTCAATCCCTTTTTGATATATCACCACTATTGTATTTGTTTTTTTTTTTTTTTATATCAAAGATAAATTGTATGTTAAATTTGGAACTTCAAAATACTTTAATAAATTGTTTTTACCCAAGTTGCATAGCCGAATGGTGTGGTTATAGGAAGTTTTTTTATCGTCTGGTTTGGCAATAAACGTCATGCTCGTATTGTTTTGCAGCGTCGTTGTTAGCAACACAGACAAACATTCGTTTGATAATTCTGTAAAACTAGTATCCCGAGTAAAAACTTTTTACCGAACTTAACTTCGAAAAGGATGGGTCAAAATCGCCTTTCCCGTGAATGATCCCCGTGATGAAAATTTCAATTTAGGAATTGGAAACGGAAAATGTTGTAGAGCTCGAAAAACTGATAAAAAAAATGTATGGGATCGTTTCGCTACGACCAACCGTTAGAGAGATATCGCTGATCAAAGATTTCGATGACGTCACATTCGCAGTACCAAATAAAATTTAGGCCCAAATGATGCGTCACCCCATCACCCGTATCGCTAACCCCAAAAAACATCAGTTATCCCTATTGGTTCTTGAGATATTTCCCCAAAAACGTCGTGCTCGATTGGGGATGCAATGCAATGATTCCCCGTGATCATAAAAAACTGACGTCAAATGCCACGTGCTTTTGGAATGATCGTGAAAAAAGTGCCTCTCGCTTCTACGTGGTTTTACGCGCACATAAGAGGACAATGACAGTAAATTAAAACTAAATATATCACTCTCTAAAATAAAAGTGGGATGCACAATCGCGGATTATTATAATAAGATTTGTAACATCAGCTCCCCTTTTTCCTGGAACAGTTAAAACTGGCAAATACCCGTTCTTGTACGTGTCATAGTTTTTGTCAAAATGTTGGATATTCTTAAATACATAATTCATTCCAGTTTTATCGGAATTTACGTGTATCATATACATGAGCTGTCGCGTTTTTTTCGGTAAGCCAGGTAGGTTTGGAGCGGAACCAAACTTGAAAAGGTTTACTTCATCAGGTGTATTTAATTGTTTGTACTTTGTTGAAAATTCACTGATAATGTACGACACATCTTGACGTGTTACCATTAGCCAACGTTCTTTAATGAAGTAGTTGAAAAGGGAAAAGGTTTTTCTCCACATAAAACACAATTCCGGCGTAATAAACACAACAGTGTTGTTTTTTGTATGGAACGCCGTTCCTGCCTTATGTTATCGACTTTCATGACTGTTGGTCGTTTTGCCATTACATGCGGTCGTTTCACCTTTATGTGTGGGTGTTTCACCATTATATGCGGTAGTTTTATCATCATATGCTGTCGTTTCACCATTATATGCGGTCCTTTCACCATTATATGGGGTCGTTTTATCATTATTCGAGTTTTTATCTTCATATGAAATTTCATTATAAAACTTTATGTTGTTATATGGAGGGGGAGTGCAAAATGTTTGAAAACGAGGCAGTAAAATTTGTTTTCGAGTAAGAAATGTCACGATTCGTATGAGAGTGAAAATAAAACATGGCGTGTAATTCTGAAAACAAATAGTCAGGTAGCTACTTGCAAAAAAAATTGGAAATGAGAGGGACAATGTAAGACTACTTTGAACTGTTAGATATCATCCCTTAGAACTAGAAAATCATTACCGGAATATCTGAAATTATTTACTGGGCGTGTCCAGTACGATTTTTATTTTGATGACGTCACACACAATAAAACCAAATTTTTTTTCGAAATTTTTCAAGTATTATTATATCATTCGATAGGTTTTCTTATGCTGAATTAAGAGCTCAATTATGTCATGGTGTGATTTTGAACCTAAAAAAAGTTATTAGGGATAAACGACTTGCAACTACATGGTGCGATTTCCTTTTCGCACCCCTCACTCTCCTTCTCCAGGATGTTTTAGGGTGTCAGGCTTAGGATTATTTTTTATCTCCGTGATGAAGAGCCAACTAGTAAACAAATATGGCAGTAGTGGGGTGCGAAAAAGAAATAGCGCCCAACTGCATTATGTACATTATTCACTAAGATTTCCTTCACTGTCACTATCACCATCATCATTATCTTCATCAGAAGTATCGTATTCAAATTTCAAATTTCGCATCATTCGCCACAACCACATAAATCAATGCATTCGAGGCCATGCGATCGATACTCGCATACTTGGGTGCGGCATTTTGATTTTGAGAAATTACAGGAAATCAACTCGACGACGTCGACTGGTGCTGCAGGAAGCAACTTCCAGTCAATGATTAAGACACCAGCTTCCATCTTCCATCCATGACCAATGGGACTTGGTATCTCTGGGTTGTTTTCGAGAGATCTCTCTATGACTGCTGTCACATATGACACTTGCTTTGGACACTCACTATGTTTTGGAGCAATGTGGCTATCATCCCCTTCCTCAACCAATAGTTGGATTGATTGCAATTTTTGCTCTCTTTCCCGTGAGTACTCGATCAGAACAATGATTTCGGCAATGAGTCTCTACCAGAAGCTTCATTTGTTTTGTGGTCATCTTCATGAATGATGATAGCAATGGGTAAAGTCCCCCAGCCGGTTCTGCCGCCCTGAGGGCTATTATATGGGGAGATAATGACGATGTCATTAGAAACAGCACAATAGGAAAATGGCCTGGAAATGGGCAGCTGTTTAAATAAAAGTTTTCAAAGAAGGTAAAGAAATGATTCGCTCTCATATCACAAGAAAACCACTGAAACACTTTTTATCAATCTTAGTAAAACCGTCCAAAAAAATATCACAGCTATGAAAAAAAGTGTCGTTTGGCACAAAGGAAGAACTTTCGTCTCTTCTCCTGCCGACAGTTTTTTTTTTGTTCTTCTTTTCGTGCACCCGATAAAACATTGCTGTTTTTTCCCAGACATAATGGAATCTTTAAGCGTTCGAAATAATAGACGGGGGTTCAACATTTTTGAAAATAACAATGTTACAAAGATTTTTTTATGAAAACATTGAACAAAGACATCGAACGTATATTTTTTAAAAACATTTCATTTAAAAGTAACAAGGGTTTTGTTTGTTTGTTTTTTTAAATGATACAATGAATGATTTTTTTTCATATATTGCACCCCCTGAATATGTACTTTCGATTTTCCGATTTGTCTAGAAGGAAGGAAAGATGGTGGAGAAATTTTAGTTTGTTGTTGTTGGAATAACGTGATTTTTCTTTTTGTGATAACTTGTTTAATAAATAATTTTAGGTGCTCCGATAAAAAAATAATTAATACTGATTATCTTAAGAACATATTTCACTATCTTTTGGATTGTCCCCTTCTTTGCATGGCTTCTCATTTTTTTATGCAAGTAGCTGCCTGACTAAAAGCGATGAAAGCAAATGCAGCATGTTTGGGGCCTTTTCGGCAGTAAGAAGCGCTAGTAAAAAAGGTGGTGCATCAAAGTTTCAGATTTCAAAATACATCCTTGTAGACTTATTGAGTGAAGGATTCAAAGTAAAAGACATTTCATCCTTATTGGCAGTGTCTGAAAGCAGTATTTATCGTCGTATGCACGAGTTTGGTATTGAAGTGCGGAATTTTGATGCTATAACAGATGACCAACTTAACGAGTGTTTACTCAGATTGTCGTCAGAATACCCTAATTGTGGAGAAAATATGCTGAGTCAAATGTTGAAGCACGAAGGATTGACAATTCAAAGATCCCGAGTGCGAGAGAGCCTGTTAAGGGTTGATTATGACGGTGTAAAGAAGAGAAAGAAAGGCAGACTAACACGTAGAGTATACAATGTCCAAGGATCTAACCACCTATGACACTTGGATACAACCGAGCAACTTGTTCGTTGGTATTTTATTATTGTCGGTGCTGTAGATGGCTATAGTAGGCTGCCCGTGGTATTGGAATGCACTGGTAGCAATAAAGCGGCTGTTGTATTAAACTGGTTTCTAAAAGGAGTGGAGGAGTATGGTTTACCTATGCGTGTGCGCTCGGATATGGGAGAATATTCTAGTGGCCGATTACATGATTAAGAGACACAAAGAGAATAGAGGAAGTATGATTACAGGCAAGAGCACACACAGCCAACGATTGAGCATCTGTGGAGGGACGTTTACACTGGTGTTTTAAGTTATTTTTACGATGTATTCTATTTCATGGAAGAAGAAGGTCTGCTCCATCCTTTAAACAAGATTCATATAGGATGTCTTCATTATGTATACCTCCCTAAAATTAACGAAAAGCTGAAGTTCTGGAACAACGCATGGATTACACATCAATTGCGCACAACGAAAACCTCCCCTTTAAAAATGTAGGTGTCTGGACAAATGAATCACCAAGTTGGAATTGAATATACGCCAGAACAACTGCAATGGAATGGTGTTGATGGTCAAGCTGACCATAAAACTGATGAGACCATTGAATTAGGAAGACCGATCTTTTCTGCACCAGTCATTCTAAGTGAAGAAGTTGTTGGTACTTTGAATGCCACTTTTCAATGCACGGATATAGACGACAACAAAATTTTTTTTGTTGTTTTATCATTTCAAAGTTACTTAAGATTTTGAGTAAAAATTGCCAACTTGATGTTTACAATATTTGGTTTATTGCCTAAATGTATGGAAAAATGGAAATAATAATTTGACAAACTTGTACTTCAGTACAGCTTCAAAATTTATCCATAGCAAACAACATGCATCATATGATGACAAAAATGAAACATAAATATATAAAAACAAAACGTTATCTCCCATTCATCCCCAAATCTTTTGCCCCTCTCCTGGCTCACACTACACTTCTAGTTTGTTGTTTTTTGTTTATCTGCACAGTTAATAACAGGTGAACCACACACAATGTATGACATTTTCATTTCACCCTTTTCTGAAGGAAACTTACACTCTTGTATGGATGCAGGAATTAAAAAAAGTACGACTCTATCTTCCCAAAAATGAATAAAATGAACACAAACAAACTATCCATCCTGATTGTTTTTTAAATAAAAACCTTCAACGTTCATCATCTGGGAAAAGATTATATTAATCCAAAATATGTATTAGAAAATGCAAAATCATATAAATTGAATAATCTTGCAGATACATCTTCTGTCAATGGATTGTCTAATGATGGAGTCGGCAATTTGAGTTGATTGATACAAGTAGATGACATAGGAATAAATCCATTAGCAGCATCCACAAACTCGATGGACGGTTTCCTTTCAAAACCAAGTACAGGCTCATTATCAATACCAGCTACGAAAATCAGAATTTTTTCCAAATTCATATTATTCCTTCTTCCACCTAAAAAAATTAATTTGAACAGACAATTATCTATCTGACCAAATCTGGGATCAATCAAGACCTTGAGCTATATAAAAGGAAAAGTCACTCACTTGCAGCCTCTCGTATATACTTCACAAACCGGGCATATATCTCTTTTTGAAACTTGTTTTTGTTGCTACCTTCCTCAGCAAACACAGGTTCTAACAGTGAAAGCAATCGTTTAACTGTCATGCTCCTACTTTCATTAACACGAAACAGATGCAAAAACATTGGTATCTATCTGCCAAACTAAAATATGATATATTAACTTTAATGTAGCAAAACTTTCTCAGGTTGACTGCAGAATACATTCATTAAAAGATTAAAGTGAGTCAGATCCATACATAGATAGATAGTTACACCCAAGCCATGTATGTCACAGATGGAGGAAAAACATCTAGGTTTGTAATTAAACATACCTGTATCAGACCAAGCTCTAACATTCCCTTACACAGTTCACAAACCGCTTCATTATCTTCTACAAAGGAAAACAACTGCTGGAGAAGATCTTCATCCATAAAGTCAGGAATGTTTCCATTCTGTAAGATATTAATCCTATGATAAACATATATTGAATAACCAGGATGGTAAAGAGGAGCAGAATGTTGACACAGGTATAAAAATAGGAGCTTAAATACAAATAGAAGACTGTAGTTCTGTAGTTCTTCTGTTTTTGAACTGGATGATAACCATAATCTTCAAATAATCATTACTTACCAAACAACCTGCCAATAACAAAGTAATCATTTTTATAAGCCATCTTTAGACCATTGTCAAAGTATGCTTCTTTGATTTTCCTTAACATATTCAAAAAAAAACTGTTTTCGTGGGCCTCCATGATCTTGTGCAGCCTAAACAAAAACAAGCCTAAACAGCAAGTATTCTTCTTGGTGCAAACAATTAATTATTTTTCAGTTTTGAATGTTCACGTACTACATGCATATACCCTTTTCAAATAAAAAAAGAATAAATGTATAGATATAATAAGCAATAAAGGAAAAGTAAGAACAGCAAATTTATTTATACATTAAAATCTTCAATTTATTCACTTTTATACAAACTAAAAATTACAGTAGGCCTTTCGCTATGGAAGCTCATCAGCTGTGTATATATATATATATATATATATATGTCTAATGTTGAACAATCTCTATTCAAGGATACTTCAAGGAAGAAGCTTCGTGACAATCTAAAGTCTGTTCAAAAAATATGTGCACTAACTTCAGCTTTTACATAAAAACCAGGCTCAAGGGAATTGATGTAATTTGCTAAATCTGGTTTCCACATGGTAACTGAAATTAGTGCACATATTTTTTGAACAGACTATAAGTGCAGGTGAAAGGAATAGCTTAAAACAATGGAGATCAAATCATTTGTTTAATCCTGATAGTGATTTGATCATGAGACAACAGGATAAAGGAAACCGTTTTGTAATTGTCGACACAGTTACTGACGCAATTAAAGCAAGTGAGCAGATTGATCAAAGTTCTTTTGAAAAACTAAATCACGATCCAACACAAGAACATATTGCAAACGTTAAACAATGGGCAAATACTTGGTTTGAGAGAAAAGAGATCTCTAAAGAGTGGCATGATTATGTTATCAATTATGATGCACAACCAGCGAAAAACTCAACTCTCTACAAAACTCACAAAGCAGGAGTACCAGTTTTTGTGTTAACATCCGGTTGCAATACTGCCATTGAGAATCTAGCACGTTTCATCGAAGTAATTTGTGCACTATTAGCTGAAGCTATACCTACACGAATCAAAAATACCGACCACCTCTTAAATATCATTGACAACTTAAATGAACAAACACTACCTGAAAATACCATCCTTGTGTCTTTTGACATCATCAATATGTTTCCCAGCATAGACAGTGCCAATGGCATCCATTTAATTGAAACAGCATTGAATAATCGATCAGAACAAAAGCCATCTACTGAGTGCATTGTTGAAGGCCTGAAATTATGTTTGTATAATAATAACTCTGTGTTTGCGACCGAACATTTGTTACAAACAAATGGAACCGCTACAGGTGCCCCAAATTCTTGCTCGTACGCTGATATTGCTGTTTCGCCAATCGACACTGCTGTTACGATGAAAATGGAAACTGATACACCTGAATTTCGTTACTTTGGCAGATATCGCGATGACATATTTTCGTTGTGGTGTGGTTCAAAAGATAAATTGCAATTGTTTTTTGATTACTTAAATTCACTAAGCGATGATTTAAAATTCACGATGGAAGTTGGTGATAAAGAGCTGTGCTTTCTTGATCTTAAGATCAGTTTAGACGAGGGGAAGCCGCATACTACTGTTTATAGTAAACCAACTGATGCACATCTCTATTTGCACGCAAGCTCGTGTCATCAACAAAAATCAATCACTGGCATAGAAAAAGGAGTAGCTTTACGATTAAAACGAATCTGTAGCACAAACAACGAATTCGAAAGCAAAAGAGTTGAGTATACACAATATCTAAAGGTAAGAGGTCACAGCGATGCATCCATTAAACAAAATTTCGACTCAGTTTCGAGAATGTCACGACCTGAAGCAAGAAGGCCTAAAAACAAAAGCAGTGGAAGTCATCCAATAATATTTTCCACTAAATTTAATCCTCGTGGACCAAATATCAAAGAAATTGTAAAACAGAACCTCCAAGTACTTGGTAGTGATTTACGTAATGATATTATGGTTGCGTTTAAACAAGAAAAAAATTTGAAAGAGCTGGTACTGAGGGCAGATCCGTATCAAATTAAATCTAATCTATTGGATAAAAGTGACCATAGTTATAAAAAATGTGGAAAATCATGTGACTCCTGCAACAACTATGTTGACGAAATGACTTCTATTAAATGCCATGCAACTGGTAGAATTTTCCGCAATTTTACTTGTAAAAGGATGAAAAGAAGAAAACTTTTTTTGTTAGAACTTTAAGTTTCTTCCTTTACGTTGCGAGTTCCAGAACAAACTGCAAAATGACATCCAACAGATCAAATCATCCCAAACAGCATTAATCTCCGCTGACAAGACGTCAAACATGTACAAATTACAGAAAGAAAAATACAACCAAATTCTTCAAAACGCCATCACAAAAACGTATAAAAAGGCAAACCATGATACAAGCGATAGGATAATTGAAGAAGGGAAGAAGATTGCAACGAAAGAAAATATATGAAACAGAATGAACAAGAACCTTAAAACTGAATGCTTTATCACATTAAAAGACCACAAACCAAACTTTACGAATAAACTACCGACGAGACTAATAAATCCCGCAAAAAACGAAATCGGGAGAATCAGCAAAGTCATCGTACATAACATCAACACCAACATACGAAACAAATTACAACTAAGGCAATGGAATTGTACAGACGACGTACTTAATTGGTTTCGTAACATTCCAGACAAAGAACAATGCCAGTTCATGATGTTCGATATCAAAGAATTTTACCCTTCAATATCTGAAAAACTACTATCTAACGCTCTTTCATTTGCCAGCAAACACATAACAATAAACAATAAAGACCTGAAAATAATCAAACACGCCCGAAAATCCCTTTTATTCAACAACGGCGAACCATGGGTAAAGAAAAACAACGAATCGTTCGATGTTACCATGGGTGCCTATGACGGGGCTGAGATATGTGAGCTAGTGGGACTCTTTCTCTTATCAGTCCTTTCTAAATCCTACAACAAAGAAAACATAGGACTATACCGGGACGATGGTTTAGCATTGTTCAGTGGACCACAAGCAGACAAAACAAGAAAACACTTTCATGCTATTTTCAAGAAAAACGGACTGGAACTCGAAATTGAGTGCAATTTAAAAACTGTAAATTACCTCGACGTTACACTGAACTTGGAAGATGAAACCCACCGCCCATACCACAAACCAAATGACGAAACAATCTACATACATGCAAAGTCCAACCACCCACCTAACATTATAAAACAACTGCCAATATCGATTGAAAAGTGACTAATAAACCTATCAAGCAACGAAAGAATATTTCAGAACGCCGCAAGGCATTACCAAGGGGCACTGCATAAATCCGGATACACACACAATTTAAAGTACCAGAACCCCAGCATCACCAAAAACACAACATACACTGGAAAACCACAGAAAAGAAATATAATATGGTTCAATCCACCTTTTTCCAAAAACTTCGCCACAAACATCGGAAAGTACTTCTTGACACTACTGGACAAACACTTCCCGAAAAAGAACACATATCACAAGCTTTTCAACCGAAACACTGTAAAAATAAGTTACAGTTGTATGCAGAACATTAAATGCATCGTAAATAACCACAACAAGACAGTTTTCACGAGCGGAATACCACAAGACCGTAAATGTAATTGCGTCAAGAAAGAAAACTGTCCCATGCACAACCAATGCCTAACCACTAACATTGTTTACGAAGCAACACTCACATCGAATGACCCAACCTATGTCCTGAAAACATACATCGGAATAACTGAACCCACTTTCAAAGTACGATTTGCAAACCACAAAAAATCTTTTAACCATCAAAAGTACGAAAAAGAAACCCAACTTTCGAAAGAAGTTTGGAAAATCAAACGTAACAACGAAACACCGAGAATCACATGGAAAATTAAAAACATATATATATGCAACAAACACAACTCTTTCCACATTTACTTACTTTTATTAGGTGGGGTTCAATAAATTCACTCTTACATAATAATCTTTCTAAATTTGGAGGTTGCTTTTTGCATGTCAGTAAATTTAGGTTTTGGAATTTAGTTTTTGTCGTTTCGATAACAGATTTAACGAGTGGGAAAACTTTAAATCAACAAAATTCAATTTACATTGTTCATTCTTGAATCCGTCACATGTTCCTTTCAAATGAATGATGAAAAACATTTTGAATGTTTCCTGATAGTATTAGTCTCTAACCACATATATGCTGGAAATGCCAGACACGTCACATTTGTTACTCCTGTCTTGGTTCAGCAGTTCCATTGTTTTGAGTATATACACCAGACATTCCACGACCATATAATAACCTTATACACCTGAAATTAGTAAAACCAACAAACAAATTATTAAAAGCATAAATTTTCCAATCACGATACTTAAAGTAATCATAATCATTTATATATATTTAACAATTATGTAATTATATGTAATTATATATTTTTAGAAATAACTCAAGTATATATAACATGTAAAGTTAGAACAATTACACAAAAGCAAATTAACTGATTTGTTTCTTTACTCTTCATTGTCGTTTATTTCTAATTATCTTATCCAATTAAAGAATTTGTAAGCTGTATATAGCTGTTTTACCTTCAGTTATTTCTCTCGAAGTTTCACCCAGGCACACGTATATGTAAATACTGCAACAACAGAGTTTACTGATATTGAATTCCAAATCAGAGAATATTTTTCAATATAGATGGATATATCTTGTCTACATGTATATATATACTCTTTTAAATAGACAAATTCCATGTTACGTTGTTTTGATGTCTCATTGCATTGATTTAGACATTATTAGAAATTATCAAAGCCAATTTTTTCTGCACACCCATTCCCTGTCAGTATAAAAAGTTTATTTATAACGGAACATGCAAATCATTTCCCATGAACAATAACAAATGCTTGCAATAAATATTCAAAATGGGTAGTAAATCTCTAAAAGGACCTATTATTATGAATAACATTTTGTGGGACGACAAAAGTAAGATTGGATTTTATCATTATCATTGGACTTTTATGTCTTGTTTTGTGATTTGTGTGGAAATAAAAACAGTTAAGTGGATCAAAATAATACAACACCAACTTGAATAAACATGGCTTAAAGATAAAAAGGAATGGAGAATGCATCTCTCTGTTAGTATTTTGATGACAATATTTGATCTTGCCAAATGAGCTCCGTTCCGCTGAAAGCTACACTCCGCAATAATGGTGAAACGACCGCATATAATGGTGAAACGACAGCATATAATGGTGAAACGATCGCATATAATGGTGGAATGACCGCATATAATGGTGGAATGACCTCATATAATGATAAAAGGACTGCATATAATGGTGAAACAACCGCATATAATGGTGAAACACCCACAGATAATGGTGAAACAACCACATGTAATGGCAAAACGACCAACAGTCATGAAAGTCAATGACATAAGGCAGGAACGGCGTTCCATATTTTTGTATGTAGATGAACACTGAATTTAGGAATACAGTGGAACCTCTAATTAGCGGACACCATCGGGGAAACGGATCAGTGTCCGCTAATTAGAGGCGTCCGCCTTTTGGAAGGTTTTGAGTTTCGGCTCAAATCTCACAATTAAACCGTACTAGGGTGTCTCAAACATAAAATTAGTGTCTTAGGCATTTTCCTAAAGACACAGGAACATGAAAGGACACAAGAAAAATTATTTAAACACGACAAACTACTTTTTGTGAATTGTACAAGAAAAGTCAAAAAATACTAAAAATAACAAAATCAACATCAGAAAAGAAAAAGAAAGTGTTATGAGCTGAAATCGTTACTTTTATTGTTTAAAAAATACTTGATTGTTTTTTGTTTTTGTTGTTAATTCTGACAACCTCAATCTTTTAGAGAAGATAGAGTAGACCTTTCATTATCATTAAGTTCTTTTGAATTAATCAACTTGTCAATGAAATCAGGGCATGGTGTGGCGTAATTTCCTCCGGTTCAATTTCTTGAACTTCATCTTTGCTTTCTGGGTCAGATTCTCGGTTTTCTTCATTTCCAGACTCTTTATTTAAATACTTGCTAACACATTTATTCACGGAGCTTACTTTCCAGTCAACTTCATCGGAATTTATCTCGAGGTATGAAGTGCACACTTCGATATCAAAATCGATATATTCCTCTTTTGTCATTGATGAATCAGCAAGTTCATCAAACAAGGCTTTAAACTCTTCATCCAAAACTTTTTCATCATCATCATTTTGGTACGAATTCAAAACTGAACAAAAAAATGTTTGAAATAAATGGTTTAAAAATACTCATTACTTGTATTTTCATGTCTGAAACCAGTTTTACCCTCGATGTCCGCTAATTGGAGGGAAAAAATAGGTTTTTGACCATTCCGTGCAAAATATTTTGTCCGCTAAATGGAGGTGTCCGCTAATTGAGAGTCCGCCTTTTGGAAACTTTTTTATAAGGGTTTGATTAGAAAATGGCCAGGGAAAAACATTTTGTCCGCTAATCAGAGGTGTCCGCCTTTGAAGGCCGATTTCCATTCAACGTTTATGCCCACGCGGACGTAGAATTTTCCGAGTGGCCAACAGCTGCAAATGGAAATCAAAAGGCACGTATTTCAAAATACATAAACAAGAAGAATGCCCGCATTACACACAGGCATTGGGTATGTCATGGCTTTTCCGTACTGATTATTTTCGTCCATTTTCAATATTTTAGAACAGACACGGCAGTCGACGTTATCGTAGCGTACACGTATAAGTCCTTCATCGATGATTGTTTTTGTTAAAAGACCATATTTACTTAAGTAAGAATACAAGTAACGAGTTTCAAACGCTAGACGCGTTGACGTTTGCGAAAGCCCTCCAAACAATGCTTCCTCAAAGACATTAACCATTGCGATGTTAGTTAGAGCTTTTATAAACTCTTTAGACTGTTGCAAAGCAGCAGACTTGGAAAATGTTGTCAATGACGTATACCAATGATGGTTATACTGCATTACCGTTTGTAAACTTTCAAAATAGTCGTGACAAATGGTCATCATCAATATCACATCTCCGACATTATAAAACCTATTCATGTCGTCGAGCGTTCTCATTTCCAACGCGTTCCACATAAACTCAACATTTTTGTACGTTTCAGTGTCTACAAACTCCAATTTTAACTTATTTGTAAATAAATTTTTAGACGGTAACACACTGTCGTTCAACTCCTTACCCGTTAAAAAGTAATCATACGGTAAACAACCCTTATCGATAACAATAGAAAGTAACATTTTCTCGTCTTCGTCAGACAGTTCCCTATAGACGATTGCAAAGTAATCATCCTTAAATATATACTCTTCAAACAATTCGGCAATAACACTTTCGTGTTCTTCACTTTTATTTTTCGACAAAGTTGCCAACGATTCGTTGAAAAACTTCAATGTATCCTTAAAATGAAATTCTTCACCTACGACAATGTCAGTGACGTTATACATACTACCTCCAAGAAATTTCACATCTGTCGTACCGAACATTTGCAAGTCTAAGTATTTTGCTATGAATTTAATGTCGAACCTGGCTGCGTTATGCGCATATACAGGGATGAGCCAACGCTGATCATTGATTTGCAATTTGTTATTACAATGATTATGCGCGAAGCCATACACATGTCTACTAATATGGTCGTGGTGAATGACTACATCGTACTGTCGACAGTTTTCTAACAATGTCACAATTTCCTCTTTGAAAAAGTCAAACACTGAAAATGTCAACCAGTAATCAGAACTGGTAACTTTACCAACTAAATCCGTTTTCCAACCACCGTACGCTGTTAAACTACCTAAATAGCCCCACACGTCACACACATCTATAAAATTCATTCCTTTATCCTTTGCTAAATCAGTGACGTAAGGACTAATATCATACGTCATGTCCACGTCACCGCGTTTGATCTGATTTTCCACAAAACTTATAAAGTCCATTAGTGAACAATACTTTGGAACAACTCTATCGACAACAGTGTTACGTGCTATAGCGTCATCACACTGTTCATGGTCGATAATTGCCGTGAAATCAGCAATACGTTGGTACACGAGCTTCATCACTTTAAATTTAACCAATTCAAAATTATGACACGGATGATGAGGATGATGATTTTTATTAGATATAGGAAAATTACATATGCAACACTTGTCAACAGCATTGTTTTTATGATAGTCACGTCTCTCCTTGTACGTTAATTCCTTATTTACTATTAACACATCATTTTTTAAAAAGCTTTTAATCGCTTGACCAACGAGAGCAATTTCACTAGTCATTACAGTGGCGAGCGACACTTGTTCGTTTACAAATTGGTTTAAAATTCTACCCATATTTTTAAAGTTAGTGTTAGTTACATAATGGTAGACAAAGTCAGGCAAAAAACTATAATCACCTGACTGTTTTTTATTCATTACAAGTGACCTGTACCAGGCAAAAGGCGTTTGTCAAACATTACATTAACAGCATACGACATTACCTTCATTTCGGTTATGTCATCAAATTTACGATGAGGTTGTTTTAAAATCATAATACATAGCGAACGGTGTATTTTCCAGTCGAAAAAAATCATTTTCATAACACAATAGTTTTTTTTGAACACCGTTGCTGCTGGCTTTTAAAAGTTCCGGTGCACATAAGCCAAACTTTGATCGCTTACTACATTGCCACTGCTGTTGACAATGTTTCATGTGTGCCTCGTTCAACACACCGTTGCACACGTCGCATACCATAACTTTACTTAAATATTTATCTACTTCAAGTACTTTATAAAACTTGTTTAAACTTTTGATAATGGCAAACGTCGGCTTATTAGCCACTACTTTCATTATGATGTTAAGATTTTTACACAACTGGTTAACATTACCATTTAATATAGGTGTTAAAAAAGTAGTTGTAGTTATTGACGTGTCAACACTATTTGGGAATTGAAAGTTATTGGCAACCCTTTTAATTGTTAAATTCAATTTGTAACACTGAAACGTGTATCTACAGTTATGGTCATGCAGTACAGCATTTAAATCATGCAATGTTGACAATAAATATCGCAAAGTGAAATTAACATTGTGTCATTTAACTCATTATTATTATACAAAATGTCATTTACTCGTTTTAATAATACTTGATTATTATTATGATTTGAATCATCATTATCATCATCAACAATAGTTTTATTTCTTTATAAATTATTTTTCTTACGTCACGCACCCAACTCATTTCTTTTACTTTTTTTAACAAGGGCTCGCTTCTAACGTTCCAAAGACGGTTTGTACAATTCCTCAGCTTTATCGTCGTCACTTAACTTTTTATTATTATAATTTATGTTATTACGAATGTCAGTGTTGTCGTCATTATCATCATCATCATCAATGACATTTTGATTTGCAACAGAATTAACATATTTATTTATAAATTTAAAATTTCATATAACATACATATATACCTACACCATTTCCTTTTTTTTTTAATAATGTTATTTCTCGAGCGTGAATTATTTTTAAACAAAGTATTTGCTTAATATCTTCTTGATGTGCGTTTTCATAAGCAAAATCTGCATAGGATCAAGCACGTGGGTTTCTTCTAAGTTGTTACTTAACAATAATCGACACATGTAATCGGTTGGTGGGGTAGCATATGAGTGTCGGTTTGAACGCCACATAACCAAGTCGAGATCAGTTGCATTTTCGTTTTCGATATTCGTATTCTTCGATCGCTTCGATACTGGTGTCCAGAAATTCTACAACATCTTTGACAGCGTCTCTATCGTCAGGCGCCATATACTCCAAATCAACATTTTCATACATTTTCACTTTGTAACCATTGCGGTTTTCCCTCGACTGTTCCTCTTCCGCTGTATTGTCCTCTACCCATTCCACAGGACAACAACTTTCGTAATTTCTTGACATCCAGTCAACTTCAACTTTACCTAGTTCACTTTCGCTTTTCCTAACGACATACGTGATGTGCTCCAAAGCACCTGTTGCGATATTTTTTCCATGCAGCATTTACATCGTTTACAATAAACAATGAATCGCTTTGCCTGGTCGTATTTGACACCCATCTTTGAGTAATTGTCGAATACATCTTCAAAATCCCGTATTTAGCGTATTCGTTGTTAAAGTACCGCTCCACTAACGTGTTAATGTCCATGGCTGTGTCATTTTTCACACCAGCTTCCAATTTTCGTTTTTTAATAATTACTTGTTGATTATCATCCTTTATACTTTGCTTTACGATTGTCTAAAAAATCAATGTAATGTTCAAACGCGTTAAAGTATTTTGATGCAATCAAGTCATACACTCGACGTAGCTACAGTCAATGCCTTTTGAATTTCAATTTTCAAATTCCAAAATAGGTTTCGACAATAGTGAGAATTATCCCAATACTTAATAGTAATGCAGGTATTAAAATCAATACTATTCAATTCTCTTGCAAATAAACTTGTAAACAATGTGTATACAAACGATAGATTGAACAATTTTTCAGACTAGTAATTAACACCATTTATGTAATATTTTTGTCTTCTCTATCTCTTAATAATAATAATTAAAAAAAACCTTCACCAGTCGTATATATATATAACATTAATATAGATATTTGTTATCGATAAATAAATGACATTTAAAATATTCAAAATTATTAAATTTAAAAGAATATCTTTCTCCTCGTCATCACTTAAAACACGCTTGTAAATGTCTTCCTTCATTTCTCGGTGTATAGCAAACCAAAAACTCCGTATATACACTCTACTAGAAAAATTCCTAACTGGTGAATAGATGACATTCTTAACAACCCCATCCGAATCTTTTTCTAACTTTTTATTTATTATTCCAACTTCTGTTTGCACTTTTAAATTCAATATCGTAGGCAATTTATCATTGAGCTGTAACAATAGTACGTCTTTAGCATATACTTTCATACTGAGTAATAAAAAAATTTCAACAATATTCTTTTCTTTCCAATCAAAGTAGTTGTCCACAACTGTGTCACTTTTTCTAAAATTTACGTTTAAAATGTTTGTGGTAGACAAATATATGGTTCTCGTTCTTACCAAATGAATGTCTATTGAGTTGGCAAGTAAGATTTGAAAGTGATAACGTAACGAGTGACGTAATAATGCGTGAGTAGGGTGAAAAAGTAACCCACAAATAAAACATGAGTACCGTTCAACATATTATCAAAGCTTTTTTCTATACAAATGTCGCAATTTATTGTAATAAACGTAATCTATTGATTTGTCACCGTGTTGCATTCGATAGTGTATTATCAAATCACTGTATTTATTAAAAACTGCTTATTACGCACTCCACAATAGTTTTCCAAAAAATTATTTTTAGTCATAATATTATTTTTTATTACCCTACAAATAACAAAAGAAATCATGTATACATATATACTAATTATTACGTATTTAATTTGTTTATGTTTTCAATCATGAGTTTATTCCAAATACTGGACAATTTTGTAAATTGCTCAACAAACAACTGACTCTTTTGTTTTTTAACGTCATCGTTTGGCGAAAATTCCAACTCCATCATTTCATTCATATTTAACTTTACATTGTCAGCAAATATATTATGCGTCAGCACATGTAAATTAACCGAATCCATGTTGACATATTTTTCGTGAAAACGGTCAGCTTGTGGGCCAAAAGAATAAAAGTAAGGTGAGTCAATGAGTGAACGTGGTAGTTCTTCTCGAAACAGTTGCTGTTTGGCTTTGGTCATAATCTTTATACTTAACTCGTTCAGCCATTACTAACGACTGTGCAATATTGCCCTGTTTATCAAATACATTTTGTCTTTTTGTTCGCTTACGAACAACAGTTGCAGCTGTCGACTTACGTTTACCACCCACCAGAACATCATCGTCCACATCATCGTCTTCGTTATCGTTGGATAGAGAGGCAGCCGCGGCCGCCTTTTTACACTTCAACTGCTTCTTCTTTCTTTTCTTCATTAGCAATGCGGTTAAACTCTCATCATCAGTACTGTCATCAATGTCATCGTCATCTTCAATTGCAACAGCGTCAGCTTCATCATCGTTCTTCTTTTCCCTTTTTTTGTTTTCGTTGTTGTCGGTTGTTAAATAATTTTCAACTATCATGACTTTATCCAATTCTTGCAACTCACTCCATTTCTTACAGGAAATTGCGTAATTTTTCCTGGCTTTTGATGACACCTTTTGATAGTCAGCAATGCTTTGATTATACTTTTCCATCAACTTATCCATTTTTTGTGTGTGTGTGTGTGGATTGATTTTAACACAACAACTGGAAGAGTATTTATATACGTTGGTAAGCTAAAAATAGCTCGCTTACAAAAACAGTGTGGCTATGCACTGTCCACTCATTTTTAAAAATGGCCGCTAACAACAACCCAATTAAGCTAAAAGTGGAAGTGAAAATGACAAATCACGAGGTGATTAAACCGAGTAGGCAAACAATCGGTGCGGCAGGATATGATATATGGCAAAATTGAAAAAGTAAACAGCGAATTTTCTTTAAAAATTCTGGTGGTTTTATTGATATACAATCGTCATTTGTTAAATTAAAAGGTAAGTGTGGCAAAAAGGCGTATAAATATTGTGAACGAGCAACATCAAAGACGTACAAAGACAATAAAAAAACCCAGAAGACTGGGTCGAATTGGCAAACGCATTATAAGAAAAGTACTTACTAAAATGTAGAGTATAATAATACTATTAATTGATGAAACCGAAACAATGGAATGGGAAAATCGTTTTTATTTAGTGACACTTATAGTTTTAAGTATTATTATTATCTGTTTTATTTGAAAAAACAGTGGAAATTAAGTTCCTCAAAAGAAGTAAGTGAATTTGAAAATATAACGCTTGTTGACTGAAGAAATTTTTGTATTAAAAGATAATGGATACTGTTGACACACCTGCAGAAGCACAAGTTGGTTATAACTTACAGCAAGAGAACAAGTGTACTACTTGTTGTCAACTATTACCTGACACACCGATTGATAAAACAGAATTATTAAAACAGTATTTAACAAAACCTCATAACAACAAAAATGAATCAGCGTCAACGTAAAAAAAGCCAACTCCACAAACAGTTCCGCAAGTACAAAAGAACGTATCAACCCCCAAAAAAGAAAATTCAACAACAACCAGTCAATGCTAAAGAAGACGAAGAAACTTATAGGCGGGTTCTCGATTGTGCTTTACGGTTGGGTTGCTTAAGAGAGCAATTTCTACAACAACAACGTAGAAATACTGACCATGTGAACCAGTTTATAAATTCGTATACCGACTTGACGAATGTAGCAAGGTATCTGTTAGAAGTGATGAAGGATAAGAAATACACAAACTGAAAATGTATTGAATGTACTTTATTTTTTAAAAAAATTATATTTCAACCACGAAACGAATTTTTAATCATTTAAATGCAACACTGAAATATCATTGTCAATTCCATCATCGTTAAGGCGGGTTTACAGTTCGCGCGAATTTGGTCGCGCGAACGAGCGAATGGCTCATTGAGCATGCGCGACAGTTATTTTTGGAAACTATCGTCAGAATTCACCGTTCGCTGCGACTGGCGAAGAAGTTGAAATTTTTCAACTTCTTCGCCAGTCGCTAGCGAAAGACAATAATTTCATCCAATCAAACGCCAGCATTTTTGCAAAATTGCAAAAATATAAAACAACAACATGGGGCAGCAAAAATAGAACTCGCAGTAAAAAATGGATGATTTAATTAGCCAATTAAACAACCCAGACGTTCTTGCTTTTATACGACAACAGCAGTTATTGCAAGAACAGCTTTCTGGAATCCAGCAAACAACAAATGAAGGCAGTCTTTTGGAAGAAGAAACACCATCACTGAGTCAATGTTCAGAGCAGCTGGAATCCAACGAAAAAGAGTTCGATGAAGAAACATTTGTCGAAGAAATAAGAAGGTTCCTTTGTCTATGGGACTCAAAATCCAGAGCTTACAAGGACGGAGTTTAAAAAAACGCAGCATGGAAAGCTCTCAGTCTTCAATTTGGTAAAGAAGGTGAAACTTTATTTTCTGATGTATCTGACTGAAATATTCGAGAGAGCAAGAATTTGAAATATAAAATTATCCTGTGATGAAATTGGCTAATTTATTTGATACACTAGTGTTGTTGTGTGGCATTATTGTTGTGTTGTGAGTTTTATACAACAAGTTTTTATTTGTAAGTTTTGTTATGATACTGTATTATAAGATTAAATACTTAGTTCTTGTGCCATAAAGCTACACATTGAAGAGTTTGATGGTAAAAAGTAAAAGACGACACCTTTGCTTCTACCTAGCTAAGCAGCTGACTTACTAAATAGCGTGTATAAAGTATACTTTGTATAATTTCATGTTTCTTTTCCTTTTAGTTGACTATCTGAAAAAAACCTGGAAAAATTTATAAGACAATTTTTCAAAGTGTTTGAAACGAAGAGAAAAATTATTGCTTTCTGGGGCAGCTGCACAGACTCTACCGAAATGTAAATTGTTTGACCAATTAGTTTTTTTACGTGACACTGTTGCCAACAGACCCACCGTAAGCAATATTGCTCAGCAGAAGATTTACAAGAGGTTGACCTTTTCACAACACCTGGCACTCCTCCTTCAGAAGTTGCAAAAAGTAATGAGGAATTTTGTAACTCAACACCACAATCAAACTCAAGAAAACGAAAAGCAAGTGCAAGTGCAGAGTCGCAGAGACAAGCTCTGAAGCAAGAGGTGAACCCTGTAGATCAGGCTTTGTTGGAGGCACTAAAGGATGATGATTCTGCTAAGAATCAAATCTTATCAGATCCAGATGTTGCCTTCGTTCACAGTATCATACCAATTCTCAAGTCATTGCCACCTAAACAAAACCGACTTGCAAAAGTTGACATTCAGAATTTGTTGATTCGTTATGAGTTTGGTGATGATTAGTGAAATGTAAAAACATCTAGTTCTTTTTATATATACTGGCTTTTGTTTATTTAATCATGGAAATATTAAAAAAACTTTCATATCTCAATGCATGTGGTTTATTTTCTCTCAATTGATTATGCACACAATTGTAAGAAAGTTTGCTCACTTTCATTTCTGAAATTCATGTCAAAAGCAATCACTCCTCTTATTGAAAGTTTTTTGAATACTCGATGAAGCTAAACTGAACTGAGTTTCATGCTACTAGTTATTTTAAAAATTTTCTGGATTGTGATCACACTAACAGTGAATATTATATATTGTGAAAATAATATTACGTTTTTAAGAGTTTATATATACAGGAAACTAGAAAACCACTTGTAAAATATAAGTGCAAACATTGTTTCAAGTTTTTTTACAAAACATTTTTAAGACATAGTAATGGAAAAGTGTTTCAAAATAGTGTCAATGAAGGAATGACTTGAAGTGCGCTATTTGACAAGTAGTTTTCTACTCAGTTTTTAACAAGAAGGTCTTTGTATTTATATGATGTAAGCCCTAGCATAGTAGAAAGTTTTATTTGATCAAGAACTTAATTTTTGTCAAAGGGATCATGTGTTCTTGATATGTATTCCCATTGCCAAGGTACAGCACCAACACCAACAAAATAGTCCCTAAAATTATCGCGAATTTGTTTAGCATCTTTTGAATATAGTCGGGGAGGCTTAAAACTGCGCAGTTTTTGATAAATTACACTTACGAAACAACCAAACCCATTGCGAACGTCAAACTTGTATGTATCTGTGGCTAGTCTGCCATTTTTGAATTTAGCAAACAAGAATTAGATCCTAATCGACTGAATCAGTGCTAATTCCCGTTTTACGTTGCGCAGTTTTTACCCGCCATTTTGGCTAAAATTTGCGCATAAGAGGTAAAAAAATGCGCACAGTTTTTCGCGTGCGCATTTTTTTCTCGCTAGTGCGTAGTATTTAACCTTCAAAAAATGCGCAGATATTTTAAAAAGTGCGCAAGAACTTGTTAAGAAATTTCAGCTAAGGTGACAGTAATAACGGGCATTTATATGTTTCTAGTGCCTTATAGTACCTAGCCAGTAATTCTTTAATGTATATTTTATTTAGAAGAGAAACTCAAAAGATTTAAGTAACCGAGATACAAGGGTCAATTATTATATAGCTTTTTTCTTGATTTCAGCAAAAACCTAATTATTGGAAAACAGAAAAAAAACCAATTTTGATAGTTGACAGAATAGTTTTTCAAGTGTTATTTTCATTGTTAAATTTGTATAATATATACTATGTCTATTCCGGAATTTCTTTGTTATAAAGTTCTAGGCGGTCAATCTCCACTACGTTGTCAAATTTACATACCAGCCTGTTGTACGCACTGAAGTTGAACTTTCCTCCTTTCACAGGTTCGAGTGACAGTGGGCCAGAGATGATATCAGATATTGGGAAAGTGTAAATCTTTGTTCTTTGGGTTATGGTAGGGTTCAAAAAGGTCAGTATAACCATGCTTCGGTTTAAGACACTCAAGCTTTATTTCCTTGGTTCTCCCTTCTTTATCATAAAGGAATCGATTCAGCAATTTTCCGATGCTAATAGATGGTTTTCCTCTCTCGTCATAAAAAATAGCCCCAAACCATTTTTGTTGGATGTCAGTTTTGGGAGTGGGTAATGACAAATATTTCTACAACAATACTAGCTCTTCTCTTTCGTTTTTCTCGAGATCGTCATTTTCTTCTCCTTCATCATGGGGCATACTATCAACATCGTCATCATCTCCAAACAGCTCATCACACATGGGTTGCGCATTTGATCTTACTGGTAGCTTGTCATCACTTTCATCTTCTTCGCTGTGTGCACTTTCTTTCACCATTTTTCGAAAATCAATTCCACGTTTGACTGGTTCTTTTCGCTTCTTTGGTTTGGTTTTGCCTATCTCGGGTTTCTTCACTTTTTCTTTATTCGATTCTGTGGCGCCTCCATCTTTCGTCTCTGTTGTTTCGACTGCCTCAGTTGCTGTTGCTGGCTTGTTTTCGTCTTTTCCTTTTGGTTTTTCTTTCTCCTTGCTTTTCTTGGTCTTTTTCTTTGTGTTTGCTTCTTCAATCAGCTTTCGATATTCAGCATCCGTGATGACTTTGGTCATTTTGTCAACTTTTTTTCGCTTTTCAGTTTTCTTACTAGATTTTCCTTTCATTGTTGATAGTACAATTTCCTCAAACGTTTTTGGCTCTTCCTCCAGCGTCCATTTGGGAACCCAACGAAAACCTTGTGGCACTGCTTGAAGTGGTCCAAGTAATTTACAATTGATGCATTCACAGGCGGGAGCATTTGGTATTTGTATTGGTGTTAAGAAGTTTGAGTGATTCTGGTTATTCTGCTGGCTAGTAGATGGTTCTTGTTGCGACTGTTGATTGACTGGCGTTGCTGGTTGGGATGAAGAGGGATCGTTGTTAACTGCTACTTGGGCATTTAATGCAGGATTTGTTGACTGAGATGGAGATGGATTGTTGTCAGCTGTTACTTGGGTATCCAATGCAGGAGTCGGTGTTGATGATTCTGCGCATGAACCGAAAGCTAATTGCTCAATATCAGCATCTGGTTTGCCCATCTCACACCAGTTTTTATATTTCTTAAGCACACGAGGATCGAAACGCTTGGTATCATACTTGTCTCGATTGAATGGAAAGATGCCGGTTGTTCGAAATCCTGATACAACGTTTTCAGGTGACAAGCCTTTGTGCCAGATTTTGCACAGTAAGTCGACAAAGGCTGGTTTCGACATGGTCTCAGATGGACCAACTACATTCATCCTTTGGTTGAGCGCCTTTTCCCATTCCCGTTTCAATGGTCCGAAACAGCAAACGTCTAAGGGCTGAAGGCGGTCGGTAACATGTGGGGGAAGCTTTATTAAAGTGATATTTTCAGCTTCGGCTTTATCAATCAACTCTATTAACACATGAGACAGATGCCCGTCATAGATAAGTAGAAGAGGACGTTCAGTTACCTGCTCTGAAAATTTGACGAACCACGAATAAAAAATGTCAGTTGTCATCCACCCGTTGTCAGAGTTAGCGTACATCGTATTCGGCAAGGCATCCTTTCCTTTCCATGAGGACCAAAGGCTTTTTCCGGTAAAAATGACCATTGGGTCCATCACTCGTCCTGCAGCATTGCACGCAGCTAGCATCGTTATGTTTTCTCTACCAGCACCCCAGGTAAGTTTATAAGCAACTTTTCCTTTAGCACCTATAACCTTAGACTTGCTTGGGTCGGTTGGAAACCCTGACTCATCTAAGTTCCATACTTGTTCAGCATTAAGCCCTTTATCAATAATCTCTTTCTCCAGCACATCGTAAAAATCGTAAATTACGAATGGATTGGCGGTGGCAGAGATTCTAGCGGTGCTTATGAAATTTGCCTTTTTTAGAGACAAACCGTTTCTTTTCATAAAGTCCTTCATAAAGTCCTTCCCAGGTACTTCTTTCTTAAAAGGAGTTTTTAGATTATTCTGTTGAACGTATCTTTTAATGAAATACTTCAGTTCATTGAGATTTGGGCTAAAACCAGTTGCACATAAAGTCTTAATGCAATTTGCGATATGTGTCTCCACATTACAAGAAAGTGCAGTTTTTCTACCACTACCGATGAATTTTTTGCCTTAATGTAGCATTTTCTTTCTGCGACTAATGTTCAATTCAGTTACGCCGTATTTTTCGGCTGCTTTTCGTAAAGAGGTTCCATTAAGGTGCGCTTCAAGAGCATTTTGAAGAACATGTTTGGTCCAACGACGAACGCTTTTTCGGTTTTTCAAAGAATTCGGCTTTCCCATAGTTTGACGTTTGTTTTCTTAAAAGGTGAAAGAAAATAAAAGGATTTACTCAATTTTTCATGAAAACATATACGTTAATCATCTCATGCGATAGTTTATCAAAATCGAGTGTTTAAATATCCAAATAAAGTCTTTAACAAACGTCAAAATTTATCAAAGTGGAAATGATAATTGATGAAGTTTTTCAATAACAAAACTTACAGGCTGACAGTGTGTATCAGTGAAGCAGATCCAGAAAGAAAGGGAGGAAATCTTCAGCAGCTTCCAAAACAATAACGTGGGATGAATTGTGTTAGCAACAACACGTAAATTTGTTTACAATAAGTTTTAACGGGAAAAATAGACTTTTTCTTGAGATGCAACTTGGTGCGCATATTTAAAAATGTGCGCAGTTTTTACCCGCTGCATTTAGAATTTGCGGCAAAAAACTGCGCATCTTCTGTAGGAAGGAGAGTTGATATCCATGAGTGAGAGCAAGTTTTGTCTAAAAGACATACACCAGAGCAACATAAACAGATATAGACAAAATGGCAGGCGCGCAGAGGAAGCGCATGAAAGAAAAAGATGTATGTGGTCTTACCAAAGTCTATCCGTGCTCGAAAATGGATGTTGGCTTAATGTTGTTATAATTTCTGAATGAAATAATCAAAGTAAGTTATTTTTTTGGAAATATAAGGTTCTTAGAATACAGTTTTATCATAGATCAAAATGAGGGTGGGTTTTATTGATTTGGTCATAAAAAACTGCTGTGCACTTTTTCTCCACATGCCATTGGTGAGCAGATTTTAGCCTCCCCGACTATAGTTATTTGAACCTTGACTGGGGAGAGGCACCAAACTTTCAGTCTCTATATCCTCTTGCATCCACCCTTTTTCTGCATAACCAGCTGGACAATAAGCATTATCAAAACTTCTTCCATACATGAGATAATTGTGGAGGGCAACAACTGCTTTGGTAATTGAAGTAACTGTGTCAACATTGGCTATTACCGGTCTGTGAAATATTCTGAATCTAGAAGCACATATTCCGAAAACGTTCTCAACTTGTCTACGAGCTCGAGATATTCTATAGTTTGCCACTTGTTCCTTTGCTGCAAGAGATGATTTAGCATAGGGCTTGATCAAGTATTCTTTTAAAGGAAACGCCTCATCACCGACAAAAACAAACGGAAATTTTGTTAGTTGTGCCTTTAAGTGGTCTCGGATCTGGAATATTGAGAGAATTATCTTCCATTGCCCTTCCCAAATAACAGGAATTAAAAACTCCACCGTCACTTTGTCTTCCAGAATCTCCAATATCAACAAGTATGAACTCATAATTTGAGTTAATAACAGCCATCAAAACTATGCTATGTGTTTTCTTATAGTTAAAGTAATATGAGCCTGAACGTGCTGGAGCTTGCATGACAACATGCTTGCCATCAATGGCACCAAGATAATTTCCAAAATTCCACTTGGATTCAAATTGGTCAGCAATTTCTATCCATTCATTCTTATAAGAAGGTGCACATAGAAAACCTTTCTGCAGTAACTGTTTCCATATCACGTCTGAGGTCTCCTTGACTATGTTACAAACTGTTGCCTTCGACATTCTGTAGCTATCTGCAATGGTACTCTGGGCATCGCCAGTAACAAGATAGCGTAATGTAACACACAATCTTTCATCGGGACTTATTGGTTCTCTTCTTTCAGATGACTTGACTATAAAAGGTGCAACGTAACCAAGCAGTTGCTCAAGCTTAGAGGGTGTCATTTTAAACTGACGAAAAAAAAATTCTTTGTCTTTGATAAGCAGATGGTATTCCCCCTTCGTCTTTCTTTCCAGGAAAAGTTTACGGACCCAAAATCTTCGTTGGACTTTCTGTTCTGGTTGGGAATTCAAATTTCTGTTTAAACGTTGTCGTATTCTCCTTCTCAGAATTAATAATATGATAATTTGTTTTCTTGTTAGAGCAGTCATGTTGATTCATGTCTTTCTTATCTTTCTTACATTCGCGCAAACTTAAAGAATGTCTAAACACAATTCTTTCCATTCGCGCGACCAATTCGTCCGTTCGCGCGACCAATTCGTGCGAACTGTAAACCCGCCTTTATCTGCTTTAACCTGCAACTGGAATTTTTCAATAACCTTGTCTTTGTCCAAATTGGTCAATTTGTTCCATCCGTGATGGGGAATGTCAAAATATCGCACGGCATTGTATTGCAACAGCGACTGAAAGATATGATAATCTGGTGTTTGTTTAACGTCACCACCGTTCAGAGGATTCTTTTCTGCTGCGACGGGTGTTTGTTTAACGTCACCGCTGTTCAGAGGACTTGTTGGTTTAACGTCACTCATATGTCTAAGACCTACAGGTAAGTGTAACGTCTTAAATCTTTTGCCACGTAACCGTTAGCCGATAGTCATTTGCATGTGGCCTGAGGCGAGTTTCCCACGGCTTGTGATAAGCTGGGAGCAACCAACAATGGTAGCCTGGCGACTAGCGAATGGCGCTCGTCAAACGAAGTGTACAAGTTGTAGGTGTCACGTGGTATGCAGCTGAGCTGCGGCTCGTGTTGATCGATCGACGGCTGTTAACACTTTTCAATTGACTCGCGGCAAATAACCTAAAGTAAATAAACATCGTACGTCAGCTCGTTGCCCATTGACCGTAACAAAAAATACTCGGGCTAAAGAACAATAGTGTCGAGCATGCGCACTGTAGTCTGCAAGTGATTGAAGAGACTGGGAGACTGGAGACGAGTGAGTGTAGCCGAGGGCAAACCAGATTGGACCGTTTGACTCGACTGCGTCAAATTTTTTGAAAAAAAGGGCCTGGGTAAAATGGATCGAGTGAATTTATAAGAGTTTGACCAGAAAATTTAAAGTTGAAAAATTCGAGTGAGAATTCAACCGTCCAGCAAAATAAGAAGGTTTAGGCTAGATCTACGCCCTACCCCAATAATCATCATCAACAACAACTATAAAAGTTTAACAGTAAACAGTTTAATTAACAAAAGGAAAAACCTGTGTTTCTTCGTCAAAATAGCAACTGATAATGATAACTGATAATTGGAAATCGTCAACCAATGAAATTGGCGAAAAAATAATTTTTTGCGTTTTGATTGGTTTAAAAAATTTAATCGTCACACTTAGATTACGTAACATTAAAAAAAGTGTCTGTCACCTCTGCGGGGTTTTACGACGAAAAAGGAAAAAATAAGAAGGTTTTGACCGTGAAAAAAAGCCCCCAAATATATCACTCTCTAATAAAAGTGGCATGCACAACGCGGATTATTATAATAAGACTAGCATGCGTTGACTTCACGTTGACTTCACGAAAAATAAAATTAAGGAATTGGCAACCGAAAGTGTTACCATGTTGTAGAGCTCGAAAAACTGATTAAAAAAATGTATGGGATCGTTCCGCTACGATCAACCGTTACAAAGATATCATTCTTCAAAGATTTTGATGACGTCATAGACCCCTCCCAAAAAAGTTAGACCCAAATTTTTTGTCACCCCATCGCCTGTATCGCGGACCCGAAAAAACGTCAGTTATCCTAGCGACAGATTCGAAATCAAATATCAAATATCAGTTTAAACAATGGTTCCAAAAAAACCCAAATTTCATGTGTTATTTATTTGCACTCAAAACGTAGAGAGAAAAAAACTTTTCATTAGCTTTTGTTTTAAAAACGTTACGCGCTCTAACATGGGTGCTATCAAACAGGGGGAAAATGGTTTCTCTTCTTAAAAAGTTCACACGGAGGAGAGAAAAAATGTACGTGCTAAATGAATAAATAGAATAAAAAAACGTTCGATCAGAACGCTTAACAATTAAAAGAAGAAATTAATTTATTAAAAGAAAAGCAAAAAAAACAAAAAACATTTTGTTTTGATATGATACTCTTTTTTTACCTGTCGGTTTTTAAACATTTTGATTGCTCAAAAAAAAAGTTCACCCGTCTCAGACAGTCAGGCAAGAGTTAGTGGCAAACCGAACATAAGCTGCCACGTTCTGCCACTGCTGCTTTTTGTCCAAAATATTTAATCAGTTAGTGACTTTGTATTTAATTGATGTACTGTTTTCAAAGCCAAGTCAATAATGTGGAATATAAAACTAACAATAATGATAAAAACAAAACGTTATTCCTATTAGTTCATCAGCCAAGAAAAGTCACGTTCGATTGGGGTTGCAATGTATTTGCTTCGAACTCACGTCGCACACAAAAAAAGAAATAATTTCGCTCACAACTTAATCTACCATTTTGCGTGACTTACAAACAAACAAACAAACAGACAGACAGACAGAGAATCGGCAATTAATATATAGACTAGTAACTGGCGTAAAAGTTTTTTACGGCTATAATTTCGAAAAGGATGTGTCGAAAATGGGTGACGAAAAATTAAATCAAAAAATCGTGACTGGAAAGTGTTCTCACGTTGTAGAGCTCGAAAAGCTGATCAAAAAAGTGTGTGGGATCGTTTTGCTACGATCAACCGTTGCAGAGATATCGTTGATCAAAGATTTTAATGACGTCATTTCTGCAGTACCAAATAAAATTTACGCCTAAATGTTGCGTCACCCCGTCACCTGTATCGCGGACCCCAAAAAACGTCAGTTATCCCTGTTGGTTCTCGAGATATTTCCCCAAAAAACGTCGCGTTCGGTTGGGGATGCAGTGCAATGGTTCCCCCGTGATGCGATAAAAAAAACTGACGTCACGCCGCGTGCTATTATACTAATCAATTATCAATGGTCTAACGAAAAAATGACCACGTTTAAGAAGATTTTGACCGTAAATTTGAAAAAAACACAACACTGTCTAAAATAAAAGTGGGATGCACGATTGCGGATTAGTATAAGTAGACTGGTATCCCGGGTAAAAACTTTTTACCGAACTTAACTTCGCAAACATTAGGTCAAATCCACCATTGCCGTGTACGTACCCCGTGAAGAAAAATAAATCATAGAATCGCAACTCAAAAACATCCCAGGCGGCGTCACTCGCCACCCATGTTCAGTATGCGTTGTGTCGCAGAATTTAACTCGTGTAAAAGTTTCTTTTCAGGCATTAATTTTTTAATTCATTTCTTACATTCAGAAACAGAAACAAATAGCAACATGGCTCAGAACAATATATTTATACGCAGAAGAGAAGTAACTTTAATGTAAAAAAAATGGCAATGTATAACACAGAACTGTTTACCCAGACATACGAAACCAAACATTACAAAATGTTAATTCAAAACAAATTGATACCTTCCAACTTTTTCTTTTGTTTCAAAGTTACTACTCGACTGCAACCATTAATGAATTTTTGAAATGATATATAGTCTGTTCCCAAAATCATCAACGTCATGATTAAAACCATGAGTTTCATTTCTTTATGCTTTTTTTATTACTAGTAACCCGGGTAAAAATTTTTTACCAGTTTTAATCAATGTGAGTTAAACCACAGAGAAAGGCTTTAGTATAATAAATTTTCCCTGGAAACATAAGAGAATCAAACGAAAATATAATCGACATTCAATACACATGTAGAAAGTCTAAATTTGAACTACAGTAGACTCTCTCCAACTCGAACCTCGAAGGGAAAAACAAAATCGTTCGAATTATGGAAAGTTCGAGTTATAGAGAGTGATGCTGTTACTGTACTAAATACTAAATGGCAAAGATCTAAACTTTTTAATGAATCGTGACAATTAAAAAAGACAATGGATTGATATCAAAACATATATTCTTAGGAAATCTAAAATTATAATTTAACTGTATATAAACTAACTCTACGCTGTAAGAAACATTATACTTATCTGCGCTTGAATATTATCTATTATCGTTTATCTGTCTATTACTGTTATTCTAACCTGTTTCTTACAGCGTAGAGTTATTAAGAATAGTAATAATATTTTTTAATAATTTTTTTTGATTATTTTTATATTTTTTTTTTGATTTTTCTATTTTTTTAAAAACATAGTTGGGTCGGTCCCGCCCACCATTCCGGGACCAGACCCGGAATGCCGCCTGAGATGTGGATCCTGGGTGATCCTCTCGATATTTCGCGAAATCAAGAAACGTGAGTTCTAAACAAAATCAGTAAAGATTAATAGTTTACCGAATAAAATAGATGATATTTGATTCTACAAATAAAATCTTACTTTTTGTCAGATTTTCATCGACATCCATAACATCTATAAAAATATAGTATATCTACACATGATTGATTAAACCAACTAAAAGTGTCTTAAAGAACAGAATCTGAATTTGTTGAAAAGTCGCTGCGAAGGAGTACATTTGTATAGAAAAACGTATGCAAAGTATTTTAATGAAAGTGCTCTTCGTTGCAGTGACTTTTTGATGATTTTTTATACAAAAGATCATGTAAATTCAAAAACTTACCGCTTCCACTGCCGGAACGCTTTTGATTGTAAACAACTAAAATACATAACAAATGAAGGAGTGAACTGAAGAAGGCCTCGAAATTATTCTTTTTCACATTTATAACAAACATTCACTGTAGATATTGAATTCATTAAGTGACCTTTGTAAATTTAAATTTTTAAATACGCGAAATTAATAGTGTCAAATTGAAAGAAGAATAGTAAGCAGCCATATTGAAACCTCACCAAGGTCACGTTTTGTTTGCGCTGCAGGCTGAGGCCTTTTCACAGTCTTTTTAATTGCTAAAATGATTAACATGAAACTAATGAAGACACATTCACATAGATTTTATCTTGCCAATTTTATCATTGTTATTCAAATTCTATCAAGGTGTTAAAAAGATTTTAAGGAAAGGTAATTTGCTTAAATTACTTACCTCCTTTCTTTTTGTCCAACTGGTCCATATCTAAATAAATTAAAAATAAAACAATTAACATTTGAACGAAATACAGATCTAAAATAAAAGTGTGGTGACACTTTCTTAATTCATACACTGTTAATGTAAGGATAATATACAAATAGTAAACCATACTTTCTGGGACGGATTTTTCGAATACTAAAATGTAAAGTATGTATACAATAGATAAGTGATTCAATTAGACGCAAAAGGCTCAGCAAAATATTTTTGAAAGTAAAAATGTTTAACTTACTTGTGTCTTTAAGTGGCATAGCCATTTTTTAATTTTAATGTATTCTAGACACTAAAATAGAATAAAAACAATATCGTAAATTATAAAATCACAATGATTTTGACAATAATTATTGACCAGCAGATTTATATCTTTGAAAGAATTGCCATGACTTTTGGTTCATGAATTGCCTATGAAGGTTTTGCGATTTTTCATGCGCAATTCATGGTAACAGAGTACACGACGGGAACGTAAGTCAATGGGACTTGTACTCCACCTAAAGAAGAAATGAACATATCATGTGATATAAGTTGATTACATTTCTTCAGTATTTAATATAACAGTTGACAGCTGGCACCTTAAGGAACAGTCATCGTATATCAGAAAAGCAGAGACGGTTGTTCTACTATAAACAGCATTAACGAACTACCTGGCGGATAGAGTAAATATCACACTGGCAAGTTTACACAAAGGAAAACCATACACAGTGTAATAAACATCCATCACATCTGCCACAATAATACACATGTTACTGAACAAACAGAAGGGCACAGATTATGTCAAATAAAAAAGTGTTCAAAAATAAACACAAAACATTTATGACAGAAAAACTGCACAATTAACAAAACAATAAATAGATAGTTTACTGTAAAACTTGTGGGAAGATAACATTCTGTGTATACAACTTCCCATTGATGTAACCTTGTTTACCTGTGGCAGCAACTTTGACTTTAACATTATCAAATGCCTTTGCCCTAGAACAGGCTACATATAGTTGACCATGTGAAAAGCACGGTCGTTGTAGAAACAAACCAATTTTTTCAAATGTTTGACCTTGACTCTTATTAATAGTGAAAGAATAAGCCAAACGAATCGGCAGTTGTCTACGTTTCAAAGTGAAAGGCATACCTGTGTCAGAGGGTGACAATTGCACTCTAGGTATGAAAATTGTTTCTCCAACAGCTGACCCTGTCAAAACGTCAGCTTTAATAAAATTCTGCGATAGTTCCCGAACAATCAAGCGTGTCCCGTTGCAAAGACCCTTCTTGATGTTCAAATTTCGTAAAAGCATAATTATTGCTCCAACTTTAAGTTTCAAACAATGTGGAGGCATACCAGATGGTGTGATGCTGTTTAAAAAATCAAGCGGATAATTTTGTCGCTCATCGTCATCATCACAATCAACTTCATCAGCACTATAATAGCAAACTGGATCACCAGGCAATCTTTCCAACACCTCATTATTAATTATTAACTAGCCGCCAAGGCGGCGTCGCTCGCCGCCCATGTCCACCTGCTCTGTATCACTGTATCAATAAACGTCAAATTTCCTTATAAACGGCTCGTAGAACTTGTGTTCAACCAGAAGCAGATTCGAAGTCACAACCTCTGGTAAAACCAATCTTTTATCAGTGTAACAATACACTCAAAACGTAGAGAGAGAAAACTTCAACTTTTTATTACCTTTTGTTTTAAAAAAGTTACGCGCTCTAACATGGGTGCTATCAAACGTAAGGGGGAAATGGTTTCTCTTCTTAAAAAGATAACACGGGAGGAGAGAAATGAGGCACGTGCTAAATGAATAAAGTGAATAAAAAAACGTTCGATCAGATTAAAATAGATTAAAAGAAATTGATTAAAAGAAATTAAGACAACTATTAAGACAAAAGCAAAAAAAAATATTTTGTTTCATGATTCTCTTTTTTTTACCTATCAGTTTTTAAACATTTTGATTGTTCGAAAAAAAGTTCACCCGTCTCAGACAGTCAGGAAAGTGTTAGGATACACTGGCAAACCGAACATGCTGCCACGTTCTGCCACTGCTGCTTTTTGTCCAAAATGTTTAATCAGTTAGTTTCTTAGTTGATGTATTGTTTTCAAAGCCAAGTCAACGTGGAATATAAAACTGACAATAATAATAAAAACAAAACGTTATTCCTATTAGTTCATCAGCCAAAAAAGGTCACGTTCGATTGGGGTTGCAATGTATTTGCTTCGAACTCACGTCGCACACACAAAAAAAATAATTTCGCTCACAACTTAATCTACCATTTTGCGTGACTTACAAACAGACGGAGAATCGGCTATTAATATATAGATGACTGCTCATTTGTAGGTGTCAAAATAGCAGTTGAAGCATATTGATGAGGTTCCAGGCCGTCATACATGACTGAAATAAGTGATGTGTTTTCAGACACGACACAGCAATCTGGAATTTCAATGACGCCTTTAGCAGGTTCTCCTTGTTTTAATGGTAGTTCCCCATTACCCAATCGTAGCAGCCACTGGCAAAATTGTTGTTCCTTAGGTCTAGCTCTCATGTTTTGAGTTAATGTGAATTTTGACACTGAAGCCCACAATGCAGAACTGGTTAAGCACACCTCAATAACGTCAGTCGGTTTTGCTTTCTTTACAACAGGTAAGCATTGACGGAAATCTCCACCCCATAACATTACTTTGCCGCCAAAAGAAGTATCGTTGTTGCAAACATCACGAAGTAATCGATTGATGGCACGAAAAATATGGGTGGAAACCATTGTTGCTTCATCGATGAGAAACAGGTCCACACTACGCAAGTATTCAGCATGTTTTGATGTTAGGACTACATTACAAACACTGTTTTCTAAAACAGGAACAGGCAAACGAAATAATGAATGCAATGTACACCCACCAGAAAGTAAAGTGGCTGCAATACCTGTATATGCAGCAGTAGCGACTTTCCAACCTCTGGCCCTACATGCTGCTATAACATAGTTATAAGTAAATGTTTTACCTGTACCAGCTGGTCCATCAAGATAAAACAATGTTTCAGGTTGTGCCAAAGCGTTACAGACATTGGATACAGCAGATAATATTGCTTCTGCCACAGCCACCTGCTGCTCATTAAGCAGAGGCCTTACCTGATGTGTCTGGTCAATGTATACGTTTACATCAACCTCTTCCTCGTCAACATGTTCAATTAACTCAGGAAGATTTAATTGCGTTAAGGACATACCAAATTGTTTGAGTATGTTATCGATATATCCCAAAACCTTTTGCTCAGCTTGAGCAACAGACAATGTGCGCACATAGTCCTCGCACAATTGATCCTTGAATGTATTCCACAGTTCCAGCGGATTCAATGGCTCACAATGTGTCAAGATTGTGACGAACAATTGCCTCAATTGTTGAGGCATTTGGAATGTAGATGCCTCTTCCAATGTATTGTGCCATTCATCATCATCTTGAAGAAGACCTCTTGCAATACATGCTTCACGGAACGTATCAAAAACCACCCCATTGAACGTGCGCAAATACTCGAATGATGTAGCACCAGGGATGTGAAGCAATAAAACACGAAGGAAAAATCTTTCTCCTTCTGTTGGCCTTGCATTATATAAGCGGGCAATTATTGGCTTATGAGTTTTACCTCTAGTTTTCCATTTCTTCTCTTTATCATGAAATACATAATGATATGGAATGTTCGAAAACAGATGTTGTCGAGCATCTGAATCTTCAACATTCAATTTGAACCATGCTGTGAGGTGGGTATCTTTCATAGATGCCCTGTCTGCAGCTGCGTCCTCAGCACCAGGTCGGAAATAAATCCGTTGAAGATCTGGTAAATGCACTGCCAACCTTTTGATACAGTGTGATTTCTCATGCATGGAGAACTCAAATATTCTCCACAGAGCTTCAGGTGCACTAACATATCGAGCATCTAAAAAAGTTTTAATTTCATCATATTGCAATTGTTCATTAATTTCGACATGCGCTCGATCATGTCCTTTATATACGTATTTGAACAAATATTTGACACTTTTTATAGAAGTACAGGCCTCCAAATTTATATGGGCGTTATATTTCTTTGATAACCAAGGACAGTATGGAACCACCCATCGATTATCTAAGTCCACATTTTTTACCCTTACTGTACGACCGTTGTTACGTCTACGGTACAATGGATAGCCATTAACATTCATTTGTGTTTCATCACAGAATGCTTTGGGAAAATTTTTGGTGCAGTTGCCATCGTCTCCCATGCAAACTGAAGTTTCGTTGTAATTCCTGCATGGGCCATGTATTATACACGATTTGATAATGTTGTGTAGTTCTGGCTCCTCATCTGGATCAGGAATTTCAGCACATATCAAGCTGTCAACATCATCAGCATTTTGTAACTTATCCTCTTGTGCTAAATGAATAAGAATATGGGCATGAGGTAAAGAACGCTTTTGAAATTCAATCACATAAAGGTGAGAAATTGTTTTCCCCAATACACCATTTTTTATGACATCATTTAAAAGTGCTTTCAATTTCAAATTAAAAACGCGTGAAACCAAGTCAGGTCGATAATGTGCTGCCTCATTATCTAAATTCTCGGTAATTTCTTTCCATTTTGGATTATACGTAAATGTGCAGAACAAATCAGGTTTTCCCATTTTAGTCACCATAGCCATTGCATCTTGGTAATTTTGTTGCATAGCTCTGGGACTACCCTGAAAAGAAGATGGCAAAATTACAGGTCTACCTGCATTTAGACCTCTGTTTTGAGCAACATTAGCAAGATGGTCAATTAAACCTTGATATTGCTCAACACGTAATGCTTTCTGATTTGTCTGAATATAGTTGAGACGTTCTGCTTCAACCTTACAGTAGCAGTCAACTGCAAATTGCTGAAATAATTTTTTACCTTTTAAGATTGGATTAAAAACATTTCTATACGCAAATCTATAGGTATAATATTGCAATGCGGTTGTGCGGCACCGACTACCTGTAGTATACCGTAATGCTTCGATTAGACGCCCGGGGCGTTTATTAAATTTTTTGAATTTTTAGGGGGGCGTCTATTCGAGGGGGGCGTTTAAAAGAGGGGGGCGTCTATTGAATTTTTGTGAAACTCTTCTTTTTTGTGAATATAAACTAAATATAAACATCGATAAAAAATATACAAAATTAAACTTCAAGATCTTCGTCATTAAAGACAAAGTTTCCAACTGTTAGTTTAAAATTTAAAAAGAAAGGCATCTATCGCAAATTTCCATATTTTTATACAAAATGAAAACATTGAGGCTGAAACAATGCAATGTAGTAGTTCTACATGCCTTAATTAGTGTGTCTCTAATAAACGCCCCTCTCTAGAGGGGGGCGTCTAATAGAGGGGGACGTTTATTTAAAAATCTCCTGAAAAGGGGGGGGGCGCCTATTCGAGGGGGGCGTTTAAAAGAAGGGGGGCGTTTAATCGATGCATTACGGTATTCAGCTACATGAGGAATATCTATTGTCCAGCCAGACTCTCCCCTCGGGAAAAAAACTGGATAAACCATTGGGTCTAGATGAGGTGAATGTGTTGATAGACATTGCAATGGCATGTCTCGAGGATAAACAACAATATCACGTGTCATAGGTGGTGCACCATCTTCACCAACAAAAACAGCAGCTACTTCATCATGGTGGGGTAGATTGTAACGCCGCCGATCGCCACCACTCCTCAGGTGCATTCTAACCTAAATATATAGTTGAAATTCAAAACATTTTGAAATCAAGCCTAAAAAAATTTCAATTTTAAATAATTTACCAGAGATGGTTGGCGATTTTGCTCTTGGGCATGCTGCAATTCTTCAGCCTCTACCTCACCCATATGCTTGTATGCAGCTGCATAAGGACTCTCTCTAAGAATGATGTCCTGTAATTTTTGCATAACCTCAGGCAAGCAACCTTGATTTTCGGTTCTTGCCATTCTTTCATTGAATGCATCCATCCCATCATAAATGTACAACTGACCATATGATGGAGGAACACCTTCTGGTGGATGCAGATTGCCTGTATGGTGACATACCTGACCATTAATACGAAAGACAGGTGGTCCTCGACCTATTGGTACAGCCATCTTTGCACCCATCGACGCAAAAGCGACAGAACTGTTAAACTTTCGAATATTTTCTTGAAAGTTCTTTGATTGATTTGTATTACCTACTAAAAGATCTTTAAGATCATTAGGGTAATTAATATCATTAAGGTGTATCTTACCATTACGACAACATTTGAAATTACTTTCATCGACAAACATTTTAGCACTACAATGTTGACAAACCTTGTCCATTGGGCCTGAGTAATGTTGCTCAGGCAATTGATCAGGTTGACGTGCAGCACAATGCAAATCTAATATAGAGCGCCTAGTCCGCATACGTTGCATATTTCTATTCCGCCGAGTTATTCTCTCGTCAGCGTTTTCATTTTGGCGGTGCTGAACGCGTCTTTCAGCATCGCGATTCCTACGGCGCTCATTCTCAGAAATACCTTGAGAATTATGGAGTTCAACTGTATTATTATTTTGTGTTTCGCGACGTCGCACAATAGCGACATCTTCGTGTGCAAACCTACGTTGGATTACTGATCGAATTTGTTGTTGATCAGGAGGTTGCAAAACAAAATTTCCATTCCTAAAAGTTGCTGGAATGCCAGGGGCAAAAGCATTTCCTATATTATACATTACAAACAGTAGTAATAATAAGGAAACTTTAAAAATAAAAAAAATCCAACTACCAAATTGTTGATTAACTCCCAAACCTGAATAATAAAAAAATGCAAATTAAAAGCTCAATGTGCTTTCATGAAAGAAAAAGATACTTCTACTCCTAATAATTACCTGGAGAAAACTCTTAACTGTTCTTTTAATATATCGCAATACTTCCTCTAAAACTTTCTGCTTTTTAATAAATCGTCAACTCTGAATAAGAATCATAAAAAAAGACACTTTCATAAATCACTTTGCATAAATCATCAGTCTAAATAAATTAACGACAATAATAACTTGCATTATAAACTTTACTCGCTTTACTCTTAACTGTTTCTTGTTCGATTTTTTCTTTTAAACTTTCTGCTTTTAATTATAAATCGCCAACTCTGCATAAGAATCATAAAAAAGACACTTTCATTTTCCATAATATTTTCCATAAAATCTATCTACTATAATAAATTACCTGATAACTTTACTCGCTATCGATTTCGCTTTCAGTTTCTTTTCTTTGTTTTCTATTGTTTTGACTCGTTCGAGCTCCTTCGCAATTCTTTTTCATTACGAAAATAAGTTTGTTTACATTTTGAACGAACTTAGTTGCTATGTTTTCAAAACGTTCGAAAAGATTTAAACAAAAGCAATGTAAAGTAGAAAAATTTTAACCGTGGTCTGAGACACTATTATGAATAAGTGACCGCAAAAACGACCCGAAATTTTAGAGAGTGAAAGCGTGAAAAAAGCGGATGCACACTCACGATTAGTATATAGATTACCTAAAAAATTAATACTTGAATTGTAATACCGAAAACCTAATCATGCTATAAGAATAATGAAATAAACAACAACAAAAAAAAAAGAAAGAAAAAAAATGAAATTCAAGTACGTATTTATCCTAAGATCAATAACTAAAAACAAAAATTTAACCAGAAGATAAAAAGTCACAAATCATAATGCGAAACTTATATATATACCCAGGTACGTAAACGATTACCATAACACAAAATAATGCATAAACATGATAAAATATAAACTTAAGAAAAATCCACCCAATAACGCTTCTTTTTTGTAGGACAGTTTCATTGCACAGTAATAACTAATGAACTTCTTAAATACATAATCCATTCTTCTCTTAACTAACCCTCCTGTTGTATCCTGGTCTTCCTCAAGTACCCTAACCATAAACTCTGGTAGGTGAAACAAACAAGAGACGTAGATCTATATACAATGATCTTTTAATAAACGAATTTACACAACGTGACCGTCCACTTCCAGTCTCTCGTCACCAAGAGCGAAGCGTCTATGTCGTACGCATTATAGCGTGTTCTATCATAATGGCGACGTGACTACGAGTCACAACACCTCCTTCGTCCTTCATATTATTGAATGCTGTAACATAACGTTTTGTGTGAATAGTTCAAATATCACAATCATAATCCTGTAAATAATTTGGTTTGCGACGTACTCGTTTCTGCTGCACATCGTCCTCTCCTTCATCTTCCGATAAAGGTTCATCATACGCGACGGTACTTCCCTCTGACCCCACTATTGTATCATCGTCTGAATCATCATCATCGTCCGTTTCTACTTCTCTTGGACGATGTTCTCCATGTGCGAAGCGGAAGTCGATTTCCTCGTCAGACTCGCTCTCCTGATGAAGCATCTGCGGTGGTGTACTCGTAAGTACCGCTTGCCGTTTGGCTACCTGTTTGAACTTCGTGGCCGCACGGACAATTGGTTTCCGACGATGAGAATTCGTGGCTGTCACCTTCAGTCCCTCTCTTTTGATGACGGTTAGAGGCACTGGATTAAAAGGTGGTTTGGTGGTGGTCTTTTTCTGCTGTACCAACACCGTGTCTCCGACCTTGATTTTGCTAGCTTTTGCGTGGCGATGTTTGTCATGATAAGCCTTCGTTTTTTGCTTATACGACTGATCTCTGTCTCGTACAAGAGGATCTACCTTCGATTTATGTAAAATAGGTATTGGAGTGCTGATGGGACGATTAAACAGCAGCTCCGCCGGAGATTTACCCGTTGCACTGTGTGGTGTCGCACGGTAGGATAACAGGTATCAGTGAACAGCCTCCTTGGGGTCTTTTCGTTCAATGTAAGCTGAATGAGCAACTTTTTGCAACATGCGCATGAAGTTTTCTGCAAGCCCATTCGAGCTTGGCTGCTCCGGTATAATCGGTCTGTGTTTGAATCCCCTTTTTCTCGAATAAATTTCCATCTGCGTACTGTTGAACGGGGGTCCATTATTCGACTTTATCTCTTCAGGTATGCCATGAGTTGACAGTATACGATCCAATTTAGGAAGGACTTTCTCTGCACTTGTGGTTACTATTTCCACTTCAGGGAATCTGCTGTACTCATCGATTACGAGAAGAAAATAAAAATCTCCCGCAATCGGACCCTTGAAGTCCATGGCAAGTTTCTTCCAAGGACCTTTCGGTAATTCTGAAGAGTGCAATGGTTCAAACTGTTTCTGTGGTGTAGCAGCTTGACATCCCAGACAGGAATCGTAGTAATTCTGCACTAAATGGTCCATCCTTGGAAACCATGTTCGAGATCGCAGATAACTTTTCATTTTCGTCACTGCTTGATGCCCTTTGTGAGAGAGTGCCACCACGTCTGCTTGAAGCGATTCGGGTATCACCAAACGTGTCCCTCTTAAAACAACCTGCTGTGCTACTGACAACTCTGAAAATACATGCTGGTACGGCTGAAACTCCGTCGCTGTATGTGGTATATAGCCTTTGGTCAAAATGCAATACTTTAGCTTAGCAAGTACTGTATCTTTGTTCGTTGCTTTCTGCACCATTGACAGGGTTAGTGCGTCTGGCAAACCAGCATCAATTACGGCATTCATGAACACCGTGTCCTCGTCGTCCTCATCCTTGTTAGTATGAGGTAACGGATGTCTGCTGTTGTAATCCGCTGTGTTTTCTTCTCCTCTTTTATAGAAAACTGTGAACCGATATCCCTGCAGTTTCAATCTGTGATTCTCAATCCTAGCAGGTGCTTGCTTCTTTGGATTGTTATACAGCAGCACGAGTAGTTGATGATCAGTGAAGATAGAGAACTCTTGGCCATACAAATACATTCTGTTGGTGGTCACGCCAAACAAAATAGCCAAGCTCTCTCCCTCGATCGCTGCATATCTCTGCTCCGTGGCTGTTAGTGATCTACTGCTATAATTTATCGTATGCCATCTGTTGGTTGATGGGTTCCTCTGGTATAAAGTGGCTGCTATACCCATTGGTCCTCGATCTACTATCAGCTGGGTCTCTCGATTCGGTGCCCAGTGTGCCATGACGTTGGCATTACTGAGGCCTGCTTTCAATTTCTCAAATGCGGTCTGGCATTCCGTGGACCAATGAAATCGCACGTCCTTGCGCAACATGGATCTTAAGGGCGCTGTTATGTCACTATACGTTTCTTCATTGCCAAACATAAATTGTGCATTGTATTGGCACATCTGAAGAAAGCTTTTGACTTCTTGACTGGTCGTCGGTGCTGGTAAACTATTAACAGCTTCTATTTTCTGAGGGTCTGCGGACATACCTTCCTTGTTGAACTTATAGCCGAACCATATCACCTCATCTGTTCCCAAGAGGCATTTGTCCAACCTCAAGGTAACTCCAATCTCCCATAACCGATGTAATATAGCATCCAGGTGTTTGTCGTGGTCTGCCTAGTCATCTCCATAAACTAACAAATCATCTTCGATTTGTATAACTCCCTCCATGCCCGCTATCTCACGGCGAAGACGTTCGTGAAACTCTTGAGAAGCTGGTCCAACCCCCATAACCAGCCGTTTGAAACGAAATATGCCTTCGTGTGTGTAGAAATTTGTTAATTGCCGTGACTTCTCTCCGAGGATCATTTGATGGAAGGAGTGGCGTAAATCTAACTTCGAAAATACTGTAGCCCCCTTGAGCTTATGTCGGAGTGTGTTGACTGTGGGGACAGGTATATGGCTTTCCTTAATTGCCACGTTAGCATACCGCATATCAACGTTCATGCGTATTTGTCCCGACGCCTTCTTTTCTGTGATCACTACATTCGACAACCAATCCATTGGAACATCTGGATCCAATGGACCTTCTATGACGTCGTTGTCCTTAAGCTCTTTCAAGTGTGCTGACACTCGATCCCTGTAGGCTAATGGGACTGGTCGTTCTCGTTGTACAAAAGGCTTCACTGTTTCGTCAACATGGAAATTCACCTCCGAGTTGGCGAACTTTCCAATACCCGTGAACACATCTGGGTATTTGTCAATGATTTCCTGTGTGCTGGCTGGAACCTGATGCTCCGCGGATTCTTCATTCACGCTGTTGACTGGTGTCCCACCTGGGTGGATGTCAAGAATACCCAAGGCGGTTGATGCTTCTAAGCCCAACAACGGCTCGACTTGATGCCCTTTTACTACGTAGACCAATGATTCTGTGGTCCTACCAGCCTGAGCTTGGAGTATGACCTTAGCACGTCCCTTTACCTCGAGATATTCGGCTATTCCATATGGTCTCAGTTTTACTTTGGTGGGAATCAAGCGTGTTGTGTGTCTGAAGGTTTTGTAGTTGGCTTCAGGAATCAATACTTTTGGGCAACCTGAATCCACTCTCATCTTTGTTGGCACTCCATTAATGGCAACTTCTACCATCTCGGACTGTTCATTCTCTACGGGCACCCTTTTTACCACCATCACTCGCCCTGCCATATCGTCAACCTCAGATTCATCGGACTCGCTGTTTACTTGGCCTACGGCACCTGACGGACACACCTTGGCATGAGCAAAATGGTGCTTCTTTTGACAGGAATTACATTTCTTGCCTTTAGCAGGACATTTTCCCTGCCTATGTGCCGTTTTGGGCTCGTAGCCACAGAAATCACACAGCTTCTGCGGAGTTTTAAACTGACGAGGTTGGTTGGATCGTGGTGGATTGTTCTGGTAGTTATTTCTTTCTCTGGTTGTACGTGGAGTTGTTATTTTCATTCTGCTAACAGCTTTCTCTGTACGTTCTATCGTCTCTGCCTGTGTCGACGACGCTTCAAGGGCTAACCCATACTTAATGAAATCAGCATAGTCCATGCCTTCAGCCAAAACTTGTTTCCGTAATTTGTGGCTTGTAGTTTGCATCGCCATTGCATCACGTGCTGCTTTTTGGGCATTATACCCCTCAAAATTACATAATTTTGCTTGGTCCATCACTGTTGGATACCATTCTGCAAAAGGTTTCTTGCCTTGTGGCATTTCACAGAACAACTTGTATATTGGGTAGACCTCATTAATTTGCGCTTTAAATGCAGTTTTTATTTTCTGCACTGACTGATTGTAATTGTCAGCGTCCACTACCCGTCCTTCATGCTCGAACAAACTAATCATTTCATCGCCTCCCCACAATTGCAAGAAGGCTTTCTTTTTCGGACTTTCGACAATGTCCTCCGTGGCAAATACCATTTCTGCTCTCTTTATGTATTTTAAAAATGTGTCATACGTCGTTCCCGCGTCTAGTCCTTTCTTGAAGGGCGCCAAGGCGGCATATACGCCCCATCCGGCAGCCATAATACTGTAACACGTAGGATATAACTTTTTCCGAGTGTGGGTTATCGAGACAAACACTTACACTTCAACAAACACAACGTCTGCTGCTTCGTTCATAAGAGGTTGCAGGATAGTCTTTATACTCGTCGCCAATGTTGTATCCTGGTCTTCCTCAAGTACCCTAACCATAAACTCTGGTAGGTGAAACAAACAAGAGACGTAGATCTATATACAATGATCTTTTAATAAACGAATTTACACAATGTGACCGTCCACTTCCAGTCTCTCGTCACCAAGAGCGAAGCGTCTATGTCGTACGCATTATAGCGTGTTCTATCATAATGGCGACGTGACTACGAGTCACAACACCTCCCAACATCACAATTTAACCCACCATGTGCTTCATTTGTATTCAGATGAAAATATTCAAAAAACATTTACAAAAAACCTAATCATACTATGACGAAATCGAAAGAAAAACAATACATACTAAAAGAAACTTTGAAAATATATTTACCTTAAAAATAATAATTAAATACACAAATGTAATGACAGAATTAGTATAGCTAAAGAATTTTTAACTTATGAAAACATTCACGTATGTGGAGCCATTTTTTATTTCCAGTTCAAAGCTCCTCTCTGGAAAATTCAAAACACAACAGTCAACATCCCTCTTATCCTTTATTTATCCACTTATACTAACTGTGTTTTAACTAAATAGATACTATTTTAACTTTACCTCTCAATACCATTTCACATCAATATTGATCATGATCTGTAGCCATTATTATCAAACACTTCTAAACTAGTGGTGAAGTATTTGCCATATTATAAAGTTAAAAGTGTAAAATCTTTTTTAGCATAAGCTTTTCGGTAAAACCATCTTCAGTGCAAAATAATATTATTTTGCACTGAAGATGGTTTTACACTTTTAACTTCTAAACTCTTTACTTTCTATATATTTCATACCTGTAAACAAATTAATAACACTCGATTTACTTTCCAGCATACTTTCCAATTGTGAACATACTCTTTCTCTTTGCTTTCTACTGCAATTCCACTACCCTTTTTATACAGTGAATGACATAAAAATGCTTTCTTCGTAACTTCATAACTGTGGAGCCATTTTGAAATAAATAAAAAAAGGAACAGCAATTTCTTTACCAAAACAAATCAACTGCATCTTTATGATTTGATCGTTTTAACTCTCTTTTAACGCTGTATTTCTTAAATCCGTTTGACTCATGCACTTACGTATATTACTTTATATCTTTTCCAAACAATTTCCCACCGAAAAGAAGTAAAGTCATTTTCACCAATGTAAATAAACAATCAGCCATTCTTCAACTTCACCTACACTACTTCTGTACTGCTGCACTCCCATAACCATTTGATAACTATAAAAAGAAATTCTTAAAATCAGCACGGCTTTCTTCCACTCGTTCTTCGTTTGGTTTTCATCTGAAGAAACCTATATATAAAAAAAACAACAACATCTGTTCAAAAACTCACCTACGCATGTGTGCTACCTGCTAACTAATCACTTACACACGTGCTACTGCCTGTTCTTTTATTAATCTAAAATACAATAACAGTAAAAGTTTAACAATAACAATATAACAATACCTTCGTATGTATACAAACCTGTGTTTCTTCGTGAAAACAACTGCGATAATGAAAATCGGTTATTAACGAACTAATTTTTTGGAAATCGTCAACCAATCAAAATGCCGAAAAAAGAATTTCTTTCGTTTTGATTGGTTTAAAAATTTAGACGTCACGCTTAGATTACGCAACATTAAAAAAAGTGTCTGTCGCCGCTGCGTGGTTTTACGACGAAAAGGGAAAAAATAAGAAGGATTTGACCGTGAAAGAAAAACCAAATATATCACTCTCTAAAATAAAAGTCGGATGCACAAAGCGAATTAGTATAATAAGACTAGTATCCCGAGTAAAAACTTTTTACCGAACTTAACTTCGAAAACATTAGGTCAAATCCACCATTCCCACCATTCCCGTGTACGTACGTGACGAAAAAATAAATCATAGAATCGCAACTCAAAAACATCCCAGGTGGCGTTGCTTGCCACCCATGTTCAGTATGCGTTGTGTTGCAAAATTTAACTCGTGTAAAAGTTTTTACAGGCATTAATTTTTTAATTCATTTCTTACATTCAGAAGATTAAAAACAGAAACAAATAGCAACATGGCTTAGAATAATATATTTATACGCAGAAGAGAAGTAACTTTAATGTAAAAAAAAATGGCAATATATAACACAGAACTGTTTACCCAGACATACGAAACCAAACATTACAAAATGTTAATTCAAAACAAATTGATACCTTCCAACTTTTTCTTTTGTTCCAAAGTTACTACTCGACTGCAACCATTAATGAATTTTTGAAATGATATGTAGTCTGTTCTTCCCAAAACCATCAACGTCATGATCAAAACCTTGAGTTTCATTTCTTTATGCTTTTTTTATTATTACCTAAAAAATTAATACTTGAATTGTAATACCGAAAACCTAATCATGCTATAACAATATTGAAATAAAAAATAAAACAAAAAGAAAGAAAAAACAAAAAGAAAATTCAAGTACGCATTTATCCTAAAGATAACAATTAAAAACAAAATTTGGTCTATAAAGTCAACCGATACTGTGAGTCAATACGGGTTCACTCAACACTGGAGCTGAACAGAATAAAGAGTTTTACCTGGCATATACACAACCAAACATCAAATTAATAAAAATAATTGAAACAACAGAATGCCCTACTTTGACCAAAACCATAATTGAATACCCAGAAGATATCAAAAGCAACAAATAAAAACATAATGCTAAACTTATATACCTAGCAATTATGTATGTAGCAATTAACATAACACAAAATAATGAATGCCGTAAACAAATATAAACTGAAGAAAAATATACCCCAGCAATGCTTCTTTTTTGTAGTACAATCGCAATGAAATACATAATCCATTCTTCTCTTAAATAACCTTCTCAACATACCATCTGTTTCATTTATACATTTATAAATTTCGTTTATAAATAGCTACACTTGTTCTTTTCTGACCTAAAAGAAAAAGATTTCAGTAAAGAACAGCTACAATACTTACTACTACTGCAACCATATTTAAGCAAATCAAAACAAAAGGCATAAATGGCTGGCAGAAAGGCATGCAGACAAAGCATCAAACATCGTCAATAGATACAATTTGACAGCATAACACGTTCCCTACTTCCACAGCCATGAGAAAGGAAAACAGTCATAGCTGTGGGACCATTTTTAATTGATCTGTAAATAAATAAATCAAATCAAATCTTCTTTGCTAACTATAAAAATAATAATAGCGCGCGTTACCAAAACAAATTACTCTCGTCTTCGTTTTTCATCCAGTAGCATATAAACTAAACGAAAGAACTCATATAATAAGATATCATAGGTAAAGAAGACAGTTTTTTATTGGTACTTAAAGTTTCATGCCCACTTTCGTGGACAATCTTCAGCCAAATAAAAACGTTACAGTTTACTCTCGAAAAATACAATGCGTTGTCTTCCATTTGACGTTACGTGATGTTGGCGTCATATCGGTGTCTCAATAGTTCATACTTTAGGCGATGTCAACATTTCGCTATGATTTCTGTCCGTTTGTTTAATAAGTTGCTACCTAAAAAAACAACACTCAATCAACGAAGAAGGCAAAAAGATCATGAGAGAACACCACATAATAAACCGAATGACTATCAATGCAGAAAACAATTGTTTTATCACATTGAAAGACCACAAAGAGAACTTTCTTAATAACCCAACAACTCGCCTCATCAATCCCGCGAAGAACGGACTTGGCAGAATAAGTAAAGTTATCATCGAAAACATCAATACCCAACTACGAAACGTCTTTAAACTCAACCAATGGAAAAGCACGGTAAACGTAATCAAATGGTTCAAAAATATCAACGACAAGCAAAGCCATAAATTTATGATGTTTGACGTAAAAGACTTCTATCCGTCAATCAGTGAAAAATTACTTACTAATGCCATTAAATTTGCCGAAAAATCGGTAGCGATAAGTAGAAAGGACAAAGATATTATCTTCCACTCGAGAAAATCTCTTCTTTTCAAAAATGGCGATTGCTGGATGAAAAAAGGAAACAATCTTTTTGACGTAACAATGGGCGCATACGACGGTGCTGAAGTTTGTGAGCTAGTGGGATGTTTTATCTTATCGATCATCACATCAAAATACAAGAGAGAGGATATCGGTCTATATAGAGATGATGGTTTGGCTGTATTCAAGAACATCTCCGGTCCACAAAGTGAATGCATCAAAAAAGATTTCCAAAGAATATTCAAAAACCACGATTTGGAAATAGTGGTACAATGCAATATGAAAACGGTCAACTACCTAGACGTAACCCTTGCCCTCAACACCGGAACGTATCGACCCTACCACAAACCTGAAAACGAGATCAACTATGTACATGTCAACTCCAATCACCCACCAAACATCATCAAACAGATCCCAATCTCCATCCAGAACCGGTTGAGCAATATTTCTTCCAATGAAACCATCTTCAATGAAGCGACATCATTTTATAAAGCAGCTCTTGAAAGATCCGGCTACAACCACGAATTCAAGTACACACCAACAACAAGCAAGCGGCGAAATAACAGGAAAAGGAACATTATATGGTTCAACCCCCCATACAATAACAACGTATCCACCAACATCGGGAGACAGTTCCTCAACCTGGTGAAGAAACATTTCCCACGAGAGCACAAGTTCCATAAGCTGTTCAATTAAAATAATGTAAAGGTCAGCTACAGTTGTATGCCAAATGTCAAATCGCTGATTAATGCGCATAACAAACGTTTGATTTCGACACCATCAAACCAAAACCAAGAAAGAATGTGCAACTGTGCCAACAAAGAGAACTGCCCATTTGGTAATAACTGTCTGTCGAACAACCTTGTATATGAAGCCACCGTCACTACCGACTCACCAAACTACGGTGAAACAAAATACATTGGTCTAACAGAACCCACATTCAAAAAACGATTCGCAGGCCACAAGACCACATTTAACGTGGAAAAATATAAAAACAGTACAACTTTGTCAACCGAAATCTGGCGATTAAAAGAAATAAACTGCAACCCTAGTGTCACCTGGAGAAAAATAAAAAACGCCAAAGCATATACGCCCGAATCAAACAGATGCATGCTATGCTTGCAAGAAAAATTTGAGATTGCAAACTATGATGGTAGCAACTTATTAAACAAACAGACAGAAATCATAGCGAAATGTTGGCATCGCCTAAAGTATGAACTATTGAGACACCGATATGACGCCAACATCACGTAACGTCAAATGGAAGACAACGCATTGTATTTTTCGAGAGTAAACTGTAACGTTTTTATTTGGCTGAAGATTGTCCACAAAAGTGGGCATGAAACTTTAAGTACCAATAAAAAACGGTCTTCTTTACCTATGATTAAGCTCTTTTACGAAATCGAGCACTGTTAGAATCGATAAGAAGAATACTATATAATAAGATGTCTATTCAAGGCTATAGTATTTAATCTTTCAAAACTAAATTAAAACCATTCCTTACTGTGTAAATAAACATCATTTAGTTCTGCATTTCTTCACTACACTTTCTTCTGTATAGCGATATTTGATAACTAAAACGTAAACAAACATTTAAATACATTTAAATACAAATACATATACCTAACTTGTTCTTTTATTAATCAAAAATAAAAGTTTTATAATAATACCTTTTGTTCGTTCGATCTTTCTGCAGCTAATTTTTAAAAACTTCACTGCACTTCTTCTGTATATCTAAATATGATTTTTCATTGTAAACAAACAACTAACTCACTTACACGTGCCACCCGTGTTCTTTTATTAATAAGAGTAAAAGTTTAGCAATAAACACGATAATAAAACGTTTTATAATAATAACAATACCTTCGTGCATACAAACCTCTGTTTCTTCGTCAGTTCTTTTGTCAATTTGCTGCCTAAAACAATCAAATTTATACAAAAAAGAAACACGTCTTTTTCGTGAAGTTTCTTGCTCACGAAATGATCGTTGACAAATTTCGAACGAAGAAGATTGCATTGCTCCCACTCCTCCAAAGACGTTTTTCGGCTGATTTCTACTGCGCAAACCAAAAATAACAAAACGGAGGAGCATATACTAATCGCGGAAAATCAAAAAAAAGCCTCTCGCATCTGCGTGGCTTTACGACGAAAAGGGAAAAAATAAGAAGGTTTTGACCGTGAAAGAAAAACCAAATATATCACTCTCTAAAATAAAAGTGGTATGCACAAATGCGAATTAGTATAATAAGACTAGCCACCCAGGCGTCGCCGCTCGCCACCCATGTTCAGCATGCGTCCAGTTCACGAAAATCAAATTGAAGAATTGGAGAACACATGCAAAAACCATTTACCAACTATTTACCTAATCATAATGAAAATTTTTACCCTGGAGACGCGTATTATAAACAAACATCGCAACACTTAAAATGCCCTACTATTGACCGAAAACTATTTTTTTGATACACAGAAAATGCAAAGTTACTTCTATGTAAAACAAATCATAATAAAACTAATGAAAACCTATACACCAAAGAATCCAACATCCCACTATTATAAATAATGTGTATAAATGCATATGTTTAGTACTGGAACTGAACTGAATAAAGGTTTTGTAAAATTATTTTTTACCCTGGAGACGTGAAAAAAACATTGCAACACTACTTCAGACCAGAAAATGCAGAAACAAATGGCAATACAACAAAGAAGTATATTATATCGTATACGCAGAATAGAAGTAACTTAAGTGTAAAGAAGCAATACATAATACAGAACGCAAAAGCAAACATTGAATAACATTACGAAATGTGAATTGAAAACAAATCGATACCTTGTTTCTTTCGTGCCAATGTTACATTGGAAAGAATTTTTGAAATTGGTTATCTGTTCTTCACCAACCATCAACATCATGATGAAAACCATGAGTTTCATTTCTTTATGGTTATTGTTTATTTTATTTTGCTTATCTAAAAGAAAAAAAGATTTCGAATGTATAATGATTCAAATACCTAATCGTATTTATGACAAACAAACAAACAAACAAACAAAAAGGAACTTCGAGAACATATATTCAACTTAAAAACAATGATTGAAGACACAAACTTAATAATTAACATACAAAAAGAACTAAACATACTATGACGATATTGAAAGAAAGCAAAACAAACTAAAAGAAACTTCAAGAACCTTATTTACCTTATGAATAATAATTAAAAACACAAACATAATGACAGAATTTCTATATCTAAAGAGTTTATAACAAATGAAATCAATCACATTTTAATCTGAGTGCACAAATCTCCTCTAACTAAATAGATATTTACTATTTTAACTTTAGTTTAAATTAAAACAGGATACCTTTCACTGCCAATTCGCATGATAGTAAACAGCATTCTGTTTCTGCAGCCATTTTCAAACACTTCTAAACTCTTTACTTCTATATTCATACCTGTAATTTATTTACTGTATTTACTTTCCAGCACAACAAACATACATAGGTATTTATAAAACACTTTCGCTACCACTTTTTATAAAGTGAAATGAATAAAACTGCTCTCTTCATTTGACAAAACTGCTAAACTTTCTGTATTTTCCAGTAGATCTTAAACATCATCAATAGATGAACTTCTTAAATTCATAATCCATTCTTCACTTAACTAACCCTCTCAACATCATAATTTAACCCATGTGCTTCATTTCTATTTTAACAGATGAAAATATTCAAAAAAACATACAAAAACCTAATCATACTATGATGAAATCGAAGTAAAAACAAAAGAAACTAAAAGAAACTTCGAAAACATATTTACCTTAAAAATAATAATTAAAAACACAAACGTAATGACAGAATTAGTATAGCTAAAGAATTTTTAACTTATGAAAACATTCACATATGTGGAGCCATTTTTTATTTCAGTTCAAAGCTCCCCCTGGCTAATTCAAAACACAACAGTGAATAAGGTCATCCAATACTCGTGGAAGGTCAAGTGGTAAGGGTAAGCCTATTTTCGATCGCCAGTTATTTGCTCACTGTCGTGAATAAAAATGGCAAATAACAAAATCAACATCATCTTTTCTGCAGCCATTTTTAAACAACTTTCACTGCACTTCGCCCTTTGAACTGCACATCTGAATAGTAATACTTGATAACTCACTTACGCATGATCAACAATACAATAAAATATAATACAATAACAGTAAAAGTACAACAATAAAAGTTTTAAATATATATAAAACTTTCTCGTTTTTTCTTCAAAAGAGCAGCAGAAATGAAGAACCTTAATAACGAACTCCGTTGCTATGAATTTTGCGGCCAATCAAAATAGCGCATTTTAAGAGTTTTCCTGTATTAGCCAATAAAAACGATCAGCGCCGGGGCTTCCCCATATATAAGATCCTTTTGCAAAATCACCGTTCCCTAATTTTAATGCAGTAGTAAAAGGTTTCATTTTGCCCTTTTTATTTGGGTATATACACCCATTGGCGAATGGACTAACTACCACTATATGACCACGATTAAGAAGATTTTGACCGTAAATTTTGAAAAAAACCATCACTCTCTAAGTTAAATGTGTTACACACGCACGCGGATTAGTATAGCGCGATAATGTAAATAAGTCACAAATAAGAAAAATATGTAACAGTGTTTAAAATATCCTATTTGTCACATAATGCTAAACATTTTTAACTTTCGTATTGTTTTACACAATCACCTCCACATTTACATAACTCTGTGCACTGCATGGAGGCGTTTCTACATTTACACGGTCCTTTGCGACCTTTTTCTTTAATTTTTCTTTAGTTTTGTTTTTGTTCCTCCCCTGGGTTTTCTTTAGTTATATGTTGGAATAACGAGATTCCTGTTCCATAAAATGATCCCTCTGCGGTGGTTGAACTGGGATTGTGGTCAATATTGTCCAAAGCGGAAGTTGTGAAGACATTTTTTTCAGTGAAGGAGGATAAACGACGCCTTGTTGTTCATGTTGATGAAGAATTTCGTTCCCAAGGGCCGTTGTTAACTCCATAACCCTTGAGTATGACACAGAGAGACCAAGATTGTAAAGCTTGTCTATGATTCCTTTTTTTCTTGTTGTGGCATGGATCATCATACCTATTAAATTATTAAGATAATATACAGACCTTCCGAGTTTATATACCCAAGTACAAAAATTACAATATTAAAAAGGACGCATACCTAGATATATACCCAGCGGAGATTCCCTTTCGGCTATTCGACGAGTGTAAGTTGCTTCTTTTCTCACTCTTCTTATGACATTCTGACAGATAATTTGAGAAATTATTAGCTGGTGTAACAGTAAATAAGTACTCCCCGCAAAAAAGTACTCCCCCAGTACTTATTTACTAGGGAATAAGTACTCCCTTAGGAAATAAGTACTCCCCTGTGATAACATATTCCATTTTTCTGAGATGGGGAGTATTTTTTTACTAGGAAAAAAGTACTCCCTTGAAAAAATCTAATGAAGCTATTGCATTGAGGAATCAAATGTGAACACGTGGAATGTAGAATGATATGAAAGAAATTCTACTTCGTTTGTTGTCATATTTTTGATGCGTTGGTAAAGCTGGTAAAGATGGTAAAACACATCAATCTCTTAGAAATTATGATCTACCTAAAAGACGGTACATATCCTAAAGAATTCCAAAATGACAAAGGAAAAAAAGCAAACTTTCGGAAAAGGGCAAAACAATTTACTTTGGTTGGTGGGCAAATGTTTTACAAGAGCAGATCAGTCATTATTTCAGAGGATGAACAACTTAATATAATCAAAGATATTCATGAAGGACTTGGAACCGATCCCCACTCAAAAGCAATGGCTTCACATCGTGGGAGAGATGCCACATACGAAAAGATCGTATCAAGATTTTACTAGAACAACATTATGGCTGATGTTGATGTCTTTATTAAAAAATGTGACCAGTGTCAGAAACAAAGCACATTAAAGGTTGTGTCGACCGAACTTCACAGCATTCCAATCAAGAATGGGGTAATGCAACAGGTTGGGATTGACATATGCAACCTTCCCGAAGTTAATGGTTTCAAGCACTTGGTTGTCCTCATTGATTATTTCACAAAGCGGTCTGAAGCAAAACCGATTAGAGATAAGACAGCTTCCACTGTAGCTCAGTTCTTGTATGAACTTCTCTGTCGTCATGGATGTTTCAAGATCCAGATCAATGACCAGGTGAGGGAGTTTGTAAATGAAGTCAGCGAGGAGCTTCACCGCCTCACTGGCACGGAGCAGCGTGTAACGTCAGCCTATCATCCTCAGTCTAATGGTTTGGTAGAGAGACAGAATAGGACAATAAAGGACTCTTTAGTGAAAGTCCTGGATGCTAATCCAGACACTTGGCCGACTATGATCGAGGGAGTATTATTTGCTCATCGAGTAAGTAGGCATGCATCAATAAAATACTCTCCGTTTTTCCTTCTTTACAACTGTGAGCCGATCTTACCAATCGACATCAAGTATAATTTGGTTGGTGAGCATATTGCTGAAGAGCCGTTTGATCGACATACCTTTGATTCGGTCCTTTCCAGTACAATCACTATTAGGAATGAGGTTCATCAAAAAGCTGGCGAAAATATTATGATTGCACAGCGGAGGCAACAACTTCATTATAATCGACGTCATCAAGCTCCAAATTTCATCAAAGTCGGTGAAAAAGTTCTTATGAAGAACCAGAAACGGGAAGATAGAAAAGGTGGTAAGTTTACCCACAAATGGTTGGGTCCTTACACCATTCATAAGATTCACGATAACAACCATTGCTCGTTGATTAATGAAACAGGAAAAAAACTAAAACGAAAATACAATATTTCCCTGCTGAAAAAGTACCTGCAACCAGTAGTTTATCCACCTGCTGATTCTCCTGCTCCAGACGATCACCAAGCTTACCTACCTGCTGATTCTCCTGCTCAAGAAGATCCTCAAGCTTATCCACCTGCTGATTCTCCTGCTTCAGAAGATCCCCAAGCTTATTCACCTGCTGGTTCTCCTGCTCCAGAAGATTCAAAAGCTGATGAACCTGCTGATTCTTCTGTCACTTCTGCTTTCAACGTAAGGATTGGTTTCAGTCTATTGCCAACTGAAATTATCGAACTCATTCTTCTCAAGGCTGTTCAAAGTTCTGACGATTCCGTATCGACATTTAATCATCTCCTTCTAACGTGTTCCATATTCAAAGTACTCCTCCAAAAAAACAGTCAGCAGTTACTTCCTCGTGTGCACATCAAGTTCAATAAAAAAGAGTATGATGGTCTTAGTAGGTATAATGGAAAGATTAAAGTATCTGCTAGAAAGATCATCAAATATTTTGGATCGTTTTCTAGTGTTTCACTCTGCATCTCAGAAATTGTTGGTAGCAAGAAGTGGAAATCGTTTTGGTTGGTTTTGGAACCCGAGGAAAACTCGTGGTATCGGATTCATAAAGTATATTAGAAAAAATTGGAAAGTCAGTCCCGATAATATAGTGATTGTTACCGATGATGAACCTATCAAAAGAGAGGAATTCTGGATTCATTATGAGTTGTATATTTTGAAGAGTGAAGATTTTGAAATTTTGAAATCCAGAACAGCGTGGCTTAATTCTAGGATTATGGATGCAGCGCAAAAGCTGATCTGTGAAACACTTGGTGATCAGGACAGTTACCAATCTGTGCTGAATATGCGCAAAAAAGATGATATGCCTTTTCGGCCAGTACATCAAGACCACATCCAACTGCTTCACGATGGAGATTCGCATTGGTTCCTGAGTGTGTACTCAAGTGGTCGAGTCCAGATCTGTGACAGTTTAAAATCTTCTTTGAATTGTTCGTCCATGGAATCGGTTAATTCGTTGTATCGAAATGTAGTTGCTGAAAAAAGAAACCCTCCTACTTTCTTAAGAGTACAAAAGCAATTTGATGGGTTCAACTGTGGCCTCTGCGCGATAGCATATGCTGCTGAAATTCTTAATGGGAAGTCACCAATGGAAGCGACCTTCAACGTAAAGGAAATGCAACGACATGTGATTAAATGCCTTCAAAATAAGAATTTGAAGCCATTTCCAAAAGTAGAGGGGGACTGAGTCTTTTATTACATGTCATCCCTAGTGTTTCATTTTCTTTATTATAATAAAAAAATCCCAAAATGCTTGTTGTATTTTTTCCTTATTGAAGAGTTCTGTTTTTAGTCAACAGTTGCTGAAAAATGCGATATTATCGAGAGAGAGTACGTTACTTGGGGGATGGGGGTCATTTTCAATGGGTACACCAGGGGATATATCTTTTGCTGTGATTTGACAAAGCGCTTAAAGTTCAAAAATGAGAATATGGTGTATGCTATGTTTCTAACGCTGCTTTATTTCTCATATGTGAGAACTGACTCTTTAAAAAAATTATTAAAATCGATAAAACTGGACTTAAGGCGCTTTGTCAAATCACAGTAGTCAGAGGCAGATACAAACATAGTCAAACTTTGTGGAAGAGTACATTGTCACGAATTATTGCTTAATAATTGCACATTTTTCTTTTGTTCTCTTAATAACTTAACTCCTCCTCCAGAAAGTTTGACTATGTTCTAATTCCGTCTATGGTAGTGTCAATACATTCCCTAAATTTCATCAATATAAATCATAATTGAAATACTAAACATTTCACCTTTTCAGGCTATTCTTCTTTTGTTCCACTTTTCCCAAAATCTTTCCTGCTATTTAGCCAATGCATCCATGTTTAATGATACTCGACGGGGAGTACTTATTTCCTGAGGGAGTACTTTTTTCCTACTAGGAAATAAGTACTGGGGGAGTACTTATTTACTAGGAAATAAATACTGGGGAGTACTTGTTTACTAGGAAATAAATACTGGGGAGTACTTTTTCTGGGGAGTACTTTTTTACTGCGACACCGGGACTGTTCTAATTTTTTTCTCCTGTTGTGAACATTTGGACCTTGCAATACCATGTCAACAAAAGATAATAACGTTTGGGGTGGAAAGTCAAGCTGGGATTCGCGGTCAAATTTACCATCAAATATTTTGTTTTTATTCTTGAAAATATCCCGACGAATAATTTCAGCTGCTTTTGAAAGAACGAACGCGTCATCGTCAAAATTTTTCTCATAGAGCTCCCTCTTAACACCACCTAGATAATCATCAAATGCCTAATATGTATCTTTCCCTTCTTTGAATTCACTTAATCCCTCAATGTGGGATAGTATTCTTGTCTTTAAACGAGTGGTGTGGATTCTGTCGGGTGTAGATTCACCTAGATCGATCAACCTTGATTTATAAAGATCAGCTTAGTCTGCCATTTTAAAAACGCGAGTACCTTCCTCCGCAACTGTCAGCAAAATGAAAGAGCCTAGTTCTGCGAGGACAATTCCGTTAATCTGGTTTTTCCGTTGTAGATTGGGAGTTATTCTCGTCAGCCAATTGATTAGCTTTCCTGTAAAATCCCAAGAGACATGTTGGATGATAAAGCGCGTCTTGAGCAATCAAATCGCTGCAGCTTAATTTTGCTAAAAGTTCTGAGTCTTGCAAAGCTACAGCGCATTGTCTTACTTTTCTATCAACCTGAAATGTTGCAACTTTTCTCAACTGACCAATATCTTTATTGCAAAATAAACAATTTTCTGATATTGTATTGCCCGGGGCTCTTGAAGCACTCGTTCTTAGTTTGGAGCATGATGGTTCTGATGACTCAACAACCGAAAGAAGTTCTTCAGCTCGTTCAAGTTTCAAGTCACTGAACTTATTTAAACATAATTTATGGTATTTCGCAAAGTTTTCCAGTAGAATAAATCCATTTGAAAATTCTTTAGAAAGTGATAATGAACATGGTAAACAATCCAGTTCTCGAAAATGTGTTATGTTTTCTATGATTTTTGTGTATACCACTAAAGCATCGTCATTTTTTTGTTGAATAGCAGCTGGACAAAGTAACTTCGCACTAGAAACAGATTGACAAAAGATGCACAGATTCCAATTAAAATTACGTGTTTGGTTAGAAAGACTTTCTATTTCCGAATGCCGCCTCTTCTTTGACATCTTCGTTAAACTTTTATTGCATCCTAGTCTATATTTTATATCTATATACTGTAATGGATAACTAAATCTATTACAACTAGCAATTATTGCTAAATACAGTGTTCAATAACTAGAAACTTAACCAGGTGTCTATCAAACAAATTACAATGACTTTGTTAAAGATCATCTCCGTTGAAATTAACATTCTTTAAGCGTTCTATCTATTTGTTCTACAGAAGTAGATTATTCTGGGGGTACCTGGATATATAAATTGAAACATTATATAAGAAAAAATGCCTTCTCTATATAATTTATTTGCAAAAAATTAAAAACAAATTAACATGTGTATATTCTTAGCATTTTTATCTTTAAAATAGAATTACCAATGTCAATGTTGTAACTTCTGGTAAGAAAACAAATTAAAATAACCCCCTGATCTTGAAGACTTTCAAATTGCAATATCTCATTCCTAGTCCATTTTTTATTAACCTTTGTTGCATTTTTAAATGGCCTTTCCAACGATATACAACCATTGTCACTTTGAAGGAAAAAATTTTTTCCTACGGAGAGCCTTTCTGGTCTGTAAAATACACACAACAGGTGGTTTTGGGGTGGGTCTCAGCCTAAAAATGTTTTGTTTCACACAAACTTATACAAAGTTTGTTGCTTGTACGTCAATTTGCACAATTTTGCCTATTTTTTTCACATATTGACTGTACTATACCCATCGGCTCAAAAGTTCTTCTTCAAAATTTAAAACGCCAAGACCGAAAAGGCGGACGATTTAGCTACAAATGGATTGGCCCATACACATTCGAATCAATTTCAACAAAAGGTTTGTGTGAACTTAAAAACTCAATGGGAGTAACTTTGAAAACAAAATACTATGTTTCTCTCATAAAGCCATTTCATGAAGACAAGTCCAGCTAAGAAGGGAACCCGTCGTTCGCTCCAACCGATCAAATTGAATCGCAAATTCCTCCAACCGATCAACTCGAATCACAAACTGTTCCAACCGATCAGCTCAAATTAAGATAAAAAATAAATTACTTCGACTGTCTGCCAATTGAATTAGTCATGATGATTTTAAAGCTAGTAATCATAAATGATATCACATCCTGCAAATCCGTACTCAACACGTGTTCTAAATTTCGAGATTTCGTTTATCTCATTCTCGAAAAGCAGAGATTCAGTTGGTTCTATATCGACAGAATCTTCTGGAGGAAGAAATCAAATGCGCCCATTTCCGAGCCTCAATTGAAATCAAATGAATGGCTACATAACCGCTTGTACATCTTTAGCCATGAAGATAAGAACATTTTACTTTCAAAGGATGATTGGCTGAATGATAACTTGTTGGACGCTGCTCAAAAATTAATTTACGAAGAGATAGGAACATCCTCAACCTTCTAAACTGTCCTCAATTCATCAAAGAGAGAAATCGAGCCGTTTCAAGCAGTCAATGAAGAACACGTACAATTCTTACACGATGGTCGTAATCATTGGTTATCAAGCTTTTTTTCCAATGGACGAGTTCAAGTATGTGATAGTTTAAACCACACTCTAACACGTTCTTCAAGGAAAGCGATTCTACCGCTGTACAAAACTACTTCCCAGGAAGGGAGATTATCTCTTTTCTTGAAGTTCAAAGACAACCTGATGGTTTTAATTGTGGACTTTTTGCAATCGCTTTTGCAGCTGAGGTTTTAGATGGAAAATCACCAATTGATGCAACATTTGACGTGGATAAAATGCTTGCTCATCATGCATGCTTTGAAGGACAGAAACTAACACCATTTCCAAAACTATCAAATTGATTGATTAGAATTTTTACTTGGCCATTTTTTATCACTTGATATTTGTTTATTTCTTTACTCTAAACATTCGACATCGATATTACGTCGTTCTTTAAAATTAAAGGACAGAAACAACTTTCAAATTGATTCGTCGATTATTCGAATGTTTTGGTGTTTTTACTTGACTACTTTTTTTACTTGATATTTGTTTATTTTTTTGCTTGACATTTGTGTACTTCTTTGCTTTAGAAGTTTATAAAATGCTATGCTCTATATTACGCCTACTGCTTATTTCGTCATGCTTTGAGGGACTGAAACCAACGTTATCACTTATTTTTTTCTTCGATATTGTTCATTTTCATGCTCTAGTATAGAAATTTTTCAAAAAACAAATTTATTATGATTAAAGTATTCCTTAAAAAGTTAGAGGCAAAATAAGAAATAGTGCACACTTATCGTGAACAGACTTTACATTATTATTTATTTACTGTTTATGGAAGCATATTTTTACATTTTTTTAGATTCCTGAAACTGTTTTGCAGCAAATCTAATTTTCACGTCAGTTTTTAGTGGTCGCCAATTAATCGTTCGGTTTTTGTGAGGATTGATTCAAACAAACGAGTATTATAGAAACTTATAACTTTTGATTTGAGCAAGAGTTTCAATTTCTTTTAGTCCTTTTCGTATAAAATTTAATTTGATTCTCTTCTTCATAATCCATCTTTTGAGGTCCTGTCGTTAAAAAGAATTACTATTTTTTTAAAATACAGTTGTCATATAGCGTATTATTTATTTTGTTAGTTTGGCTTAGCTTAGGAGTTTACATTGTGTTTTTATCTCTTTGAAAGATACATCATTTATTTACAAAAATTTACACTTTTTTCCTGAATGGGGTACAAACTTCCTAGGAAATAAGAACTCCTAGGAGTACCTATTTCCTAGGAAATTTGTACTGGGGAGTACTTATTTCCAGGAAATAAGTACTTTTTCGGGGAGTACTTATTTCCTGTGACACCAGATGCAGTAGCCTTTAATTCAGTTTCATTTCGGAAAGGGTAAAACATGAACAACATATGATGAGCATAGGCCTCTGGCTTCGTTATTTTGTTAGGTACATGGTATCTTAATACACATTTGGTTTTCCGCAATTTAACGCGCTCTTTTGATGACATAAGTGGGACAGTAGTCGGGAAGCGGGTGTCTTTTTTATCGCACAACAAATCTTCTTATGCGTAGAATCACGTCCACGGTGGCCACTTAAAGCAATAGACTCTGGATTATCATTAAGTCCCTCGTGCGTGTCGTGTATGATCATAGTTTTCCTATCCTTCTCAAAAATAACTCTTCTTGATTTTTTGAAAGTCAAATGGCCATCAACAATTGAAAAGTTCTTACACTTTTTCCTGAAATTTCGCTTTTGACCCTTGCATTTATTTCAACTGGATAAGTTCCATCTCGCTTATACACTTCGGCATCTTTCAAATCAACGTGTTTGGTCGCCATCATGACTTCACTAACTGAAGATATTCCATGAGGTCACATTTTTCAAAACATTCGAATATTTCTTAATAGAGTTCCAAACATTCGAATTTGTTATTAAAGTGCAATGTAGAGTATTCTTTTTTCAGAATCTACAGGAGGGGAACCTTTTTTCCTAGGAAATAAGTACTCCCTTAAATAGATTTACTGGGAGTACAAATTTCCCAGAGGGGGTATCAATTTCCTAGGAAAAAAGTACTGTGGAGTATATTTTTCCTGGGAAATAAGTACTCCGGGAGTACTTTTTTCTGGGGAGTACTTATTTTCTGTTACACCGGAACATATACAGAAAAAATATTAGATCCAGAGGTTTTAGACGTCATCAACACTAACAAACAGATTTGTGAACCTTACGGTGAAATAGTCCACAATGCATTTGTTCATTTCAATGCAAACAATACTAATGGCTTGGATGCAGCTGGAGAGCAAGAAAACGATTCTGTAAAGATGAACTAGAACAAAATGGAAACGAAGATGAAGGAGTTGTTGATTTTACTGAAGAAAATATTTGTGCAGTGCCAGCTCGTACACCCATTCCAATTTCTGATGATAAAATGAATGAAAAAATACGTTCTTTAAACAAAAAACAGAGGGAGATATTTAACTACATTAATAAATGGGTGAGAATTTCAATGAAATCTTTGCAAAGCAAGGAGATAACAAAACCAGAACCTTTTCAAATTTTCATTACTGAGGGTGCTGGATGCGGAAAATCACATCTACTAACAACTATCAAGATGTACTTACATAAAGCTCTGTCTTCTGGCTCAGGTGAACACAACAAAGAGAGAATGCTGATGTTAGCACCAACTGGAGTTGCAGCTGTCAATATTGATGGTTCAACTATCCATTCAGCGTTCGGAATATTACCAGATCGAACGAATGGTAAATGTGTTTCTAAGTGACAAAAAACGAAGTTTGCTTAGACAAAAATATAGTGAACTTAAAGTGATAATTATTGCTGAAATTTCAATGGTGTCAAACAAGCTACTTCTGTATATTCATCAAAGATTATGTGAAATATTTGGTTGCACTGAAGATCTTCCATTTGCAGGAATATCAATAATTGCCTGTGGTGACTTTTATCAATTACCACCAATTCAACAAAAACCTGTTTTTGCAGAATTTAATGATCATATGTTGAATATCTTTCACTGTTGACGATATTTCAAAATTGCTGAGCTTACTGAAGTCATGAGACAACGAGGCGATCAAACATTCATCGATCTTTTAACCAATATCAGGTTAGGATTACTGACAGACAGAGATAAAGAAATCTATATCCTAATACGCGCTGTGCATCCAGTTTTTAGTTTAGAGAGTGATTGTTTCGGGTCGCTTTTAACGGTCAAAATCTTCTTAATCGTGGTCATATAGCGGCAGTTAGACCAAGCAAAACACATTCACGATTAGTATAACGAGCAATGCAATGCTTCTATTTTGATCTTTTCGAACGTTTTGTAAACATAGCAACTGTGTTCGTTCAAAATGTAAACAAACTTATTTTGGTATTGAAAAAAGATTGCGAAGGAGCTCTACAATAAGAAAAAGATAAAAAAGAAGATAAAAGAAGAAAGAAAAACTGAAAACGAATAAAGTTTATGAGGTAATCTATCTAATCTGCCGCTATTTAATTGCTGTTTAATTCGAAAAATGAAAGTCTCTGTTTATCGAAAATGAAAGTGTCTGTTTTATGATTTATATTCAGAGTTGACGAGAATATAGTGGTTATAGAGAGGCAGTTGTAAAAACAATACAGAGTTTTACTCCAGGTAATTTTTAAAGTGCTGAATTACTTTTTTTTCATGAAACCACATCGAAATGTGATATATAGTGTTTGTTTATGATTTTTATATATATTCAGAGTTGATGAATTATATAGCAGAAAGTTTGTGGCATAAAGTTATAGAGAGGCAGTGTTGAGATATTGTAAAAACAGTTCAGAGTTTTACTCCAGGTATATAATTGTTAAAATCATCTTTTGTTTTTTTTTTCATGAAACGACATTGAGTCTTTTTATTATTTGTTTTCAAATTTATTTTCATTCAGGGTTGGGAGTTTGTTAATCTACAATTTGGTAGTTATATTTTCTTATTTCTATATATCTTATATCTGTTCGTCATGTATAATATAGGAAGGGGTAATAATATTGTCCCTGGTGTTCAAGCAACTTTTAGGAGTGGACAATTTGTATTGCAACCTCCTGATCAACAACAAATTCGATCAGTAATCCAACGTAGGTTTGCACATGAAGATGTCGCTATTGCGCGACGTCGCGAAACGCAAGGCAATAATATTTCTCATGATATTTCTGAGAATGAGCGCCGCAGGAATCACGATGCCGAAACACGCGTTCAGTATCGTCAAAATGAAGATGCTGATGAGAGATTAACTAGGCGGAATAGAAATATGCAACGTATGCGGGCTAGACGCGCTACATTAAGTTTGCATTGTGCTGCACGTCAACCTGATCAATTGCCTGAGCAACATTACTTAGGCCCAATGGACAAGGTTTGTAAACGTTGTAGTGCTAAAATGTTTGCCGATGAAAGTAATTTCAAATGTTGTCATAATGGTAAGATACACCTTAATCTATATATTAATAGCCAATTCTCTGTCTGTCTGTCTGTCTGTCTGTTTGTTTGTAAGTCACGCAAAATGGTAGATTGAGTTGTGAGCGAAATTATTTCTTTTTTTGTGTGCGACGTGAGTTCGAAGCAAATACATTGCAACCCCAATCGAACGTGACTTTTTTTGGCTGATGAACTTATAGGAATAACGTTTTGTTTTTATTATTATTGTTAGTTTTATATTCCAAGGACTACGTTGACTACGTTGGATCGAACGTTTTTTTTTTATTCACTTTATTCATTTAGCACGTGCCTTTTTTTCTCTCCTCCCGTGTGATCTTTTTAAGAAGAGAAACGATTTCCCCCTTACGTTTGATGGCACCCATGTTAGAGTGCGTAACTTTTTTAAAACAAAAGCTAATAAAAAGTTGAAGTTTTCTCTCTCTACGTTTTGAGTGTATTGTTACACTGATGAAAGATTGGTTTTACCAGAAGTTGTGACATCGAATCTGCTTCTGGTTGAACAAAAGTTGTACGAGCCATTTATAAGGAAATTTGACGTTTATTGATACAGTGATACAGAGCAGGTGGACATGGGCGGCGAGCGACGCCGCCTTGGCGGCTAGTGACATTAATTACCCTAATGATCTTAAAGACCTTTTAGTAGGTAATACAAATCAAGCAAAGAACTTTCAAGAAAATATTCGAAAGTTTAACAGTTCTGTCGCTTTTGCGTCGATGGGTGCAAAAATGGCTGTACCACCAGGTCGAGGACCACCTGTCTTTCGTATAAATGGCCAGGTATGCCACCGTACAGGGAATCTGCATCCGTCGGAAGGTGTTCCTCCATCATATGGTCAGTTGTACATTTATGATGGGATGGATGCATTCAATGAAAGAATGGCGAGACCTGAAAATCAAGGTTGTTCGCCTGAGGTAATGCAAAATTTGCAAGACATCATTATAAGAGAAAGTCCTTACGCTGCTGCATACAAATACATGAGTGAGGTAGAAGCTGAGGAATTACGGCTTGCCCAAGAGCAAAATCGCCAACCATTTTTGGTAAAATTTTGAGTTATTAATCAGTTATCTTTGTAGGTTTTTTTAAAATCAATTATTTTCAAAATCTTTCATTTTAAAATTTAGGTTAGAATGCACCTGAGGAGTGGTGGCGATCGGCGGCGTTACAATCTACCTCACCATGATGAAGTAGCAGCTGTTTTTGTTGGTGAAGATGGTGCACCACCTGCCTTTCGGGATATTGTTGTTTATCCTCGAGACAGACCACTGCGATGTTTACCAACAGATTCACCTCATTTGGATCCAATGGTTTATCCAGTCTTTTTTCCAAGGGGAGAGTCTGGATGGACTACAGATATTCCTCATGTAGCTGAATATGCTACAGGTAGTCGGTGTCGCACAACTGCATTACAATATTATACTTATAGGTTTTCATACAGAAGCAATTTTAATCCCATCTTAAAAGGTAAAAGATTATTTCAACAATTCGCGGTTGACTGTTACTGTAAGGTGGAATCTGATCGTCTCAACTATATTCGGAGAAACCAAAAAGTGTTACGTGTTGAGCAATATCAAGGGTTGATTGATCATCTTGCCAATGTTGCAGGAAATAGAGGTTTAAATGCAGGCAGACCTGTGATATTACCATCGTCTTTTCAGGGCAGTCCAAGAGCTATGCAACAAAATTACCAAGATGCAATGGCTATGGTGACTAAAATGGGAAAACCTGATTTGTTCTGCACTTTTACATGCAATCCAAATTGGAAGGAAATTACCGAAAATTTAGATAATGAGCCTGCACATTATCGACCTGACTTGGTTGCACGTGTTTTTAATTTGAAATTGAAAGCACTTTTAAATGATGTCATAAAAAATGGTGTATTGGGAAAAACGATTTCTCACCTTTATGTGATTGAATTTCAAAAGCGTTCTTTACCTCATGCACATATTCTTATTCATTTAGCACAAGAGGATAAGTTACAAAATGCTGATGATGTTGACAGCTTGATATGTGCTGAAATCCCTGATCCAGATGAGGAGCCAGAACTACACAACATCATCAAATCGTGTATGATACATGGCCCATGTGGGATTTACAATGAGACTTCTGTTTGTATGGGAGATGATGGCAACTGTACCAAAGATTTTCCCAAATCATTCTGTGATTCAACACAAATGAATGTTAATGGCTATCCTTTGTATCGCAGACGAAATAATGGTCGAACTGTGAGGGTTAAAAATGTAGATTTAGATAATCGATGGGTAGTTCCATACTGTCCCTGGTTATCAAAGAAATATAATGCGCATATAAATTTGGAGGCCTGTACTTCTATAAAAAGTGTTAAATATTTATTCAAATACGTATATAAAGGACATGATCGAGCGCATGTCGAAATTAACGAACAATTGCAATATGATGAAATTAAAACTTTTTTAGACGCTCGATATGTTAGTGCACCTGAAGCTCTGTGGAGAATCTTTGAGTTCTCCATGCATGAGAAATCACACTGTATCAAAAGATTGGCAGTGCATTTGCCAGATCTTCAACGAGTTTATTTTCAACCTGGTGAAGAGTATGCAGCTGCAGACAGGGCATCTATGAGAGACACTCACCTCACAGCATGGTTTAAATTGAATGTTGAAGATCCTGATGCCCGACAATATCTGTTTCCTGACATTCCATATCATTATGTATTTCATGATAAGGAAAAAAAATGGAAAGCAAGAGATAAAACATATAAGCCAATAATTGCTCGACTATACAATGCAAGACCAACAGAAGGAGAAAGATTTTTCCTTCGTGTTTTATTGCTTCACATCCCTGGTGCTACATCATTCGAGTATTTGCGCACGTTCAATGGGGTGGTTTTTGATACGTTCCGTGAAGCATGTATTGCAAGAGGTCTTCTTCAAGATGATGATGAATGGCACAATACATTGGAAGAGGCATCTACATTCCAAATGCCTCAACAATTGAGGCAATTGTTCGTCACAATCTTGACACATTGTGAGCCATTGAATCCGCTGGAACTGTGGAATACATTCAAGGATCAATTGTGCGAGGACTATGTGCGCACATTGTCTGTTGCTCAAGGTGAGCAAAAGGTTTTGGGATATATCGATAACATACTCAAACAATTTGGTATGTCCTTAACGCAATTAAACCTTCCTGAGTTAATTGAACATGTTGACGAGGAAGAGGTTCATGTAAACGTATACATTGACCAGACACATCAGGTAAGGCCTCTGCTTAATGAGCAGCAGGTGGCTGTGGCAGATGCAATATTATCTGCTGTATCCAATGTCCGTAACGCTTTGGCACAACCTGAAACATTGTTTTATCTTGATGGACCAGCTGGTACAGGTAAAACATTTACTTATAACTATGTTATAGCAGCATGTAGGGCCAGAGGTTGGAAAGTCGCTACTGCTGCATATACAGGTATTGCAGCCACTTTACTTTCTGGTGGGTGTACATTGCATTCATTATTTCGTTTGCCTGTTCCTGTTTTAGAAACCAGTGTTTGTAATGTAACTCCAACATCAAAACATGCTGAATACTTGCGTAGTGTAGACCTGTTTCTCATCGATGAAGCGACAATGGTTTCCACTCATATTTTTCATGCCATCGATCGATTACTTCGTGATGTTTGCAAAAACGATACTCTCTTTGGTGGTAAAGTACTGTTATGGGGCAGAGATTTCCGTCAATGCTTACTTGTTGTAAAGAAAGCAAAACCCACTGATGTTATTGAGGTGTGTTTAACCAGTTCTGCATTGTGGGGTTCAGTGTCAAAATTCTCATTAACTCAAAACATGAGAGCTAGACCTGAGGAGCAACAATTTTGTCAGTGGCTGTTGCAATTGGGTAATGGGGAATTACCATTTAAACAAGATGATCCTGCTAAAGGTGCCATTGAAATTCCAGATTGCTGTGTCGTGTCTGAAAACACATCGCTTATTTCAGTCATGTATGACGGCCTGGAACCTAATCAATATGCTTCAACTGCTATTTTGACACCTACAAATGAGCAGTCATTAATAATTAATAATGAGGTGTTGGAAAGATTGCTTGGTGATCCAGTTTGCTATTATGGTGCTGATGAAGTTGATTGTGATGATGACGACGAGCGACAAAATTATCCGCTTGATTTTTTAAACAGCATCACACCATCTGGTATGCCTCCACATTGTTTGAAACTTAAAGTTGGAGCAATAATTATGCTTTTACGAAATTTGAACATCAAGAAGGGTCTTTGCAATGGGACACGCTTGATTGTTCGGGAACTATCGCAGAATTTTATTAAAGCTGACGTTTTGACAGGGTCAGCTGTTGGAGAAACAATTTTCATACCTAGGGTACAATTGTCACCCTCTGACACAGGTATGCCTTTCACTTTGAAACGTAGACAACTGCCGATTCGTTTGGCTTATTCTTTCACTGTTAATAAGAGTCAAGGTCAAACATTTGAAAAAATTGGTTTGTTTCTACAACGACCGTGCTTTTCACATGGTCAGCTATATGTAGCCTGTTCTAGGGCAAAGGCTTTTGATAATGTTAAAGTCAAAGTTGGTGCCACAGGTAAACAAGGTTACATCAATGGGAAGTTGTATACACAGAATGTTGTCTTCCCACAAGTTTTACAGTAAATTATTTATTGTTTTGTTTGTTGTGCAGTTTGCCATAATCTGTGCCCTTTTTTAAGTTCAGTAACATGTGTATTATTGTGACGGATGTGATGGATGATTATTACACTGTGTATAGTTTTCCTTTGGGTATCTTTACCAGTGTGATATCTATTCTATCCACTAGGTGGTTCGTTAATGCTGTTTATAGTAGAACTACTGTCTCCGTTTTTTCTGATACACGATGACTGTTCCTTAAGGTGCCAGCTGTTAACTGCTATATTTCATACTGAAGAAATGTAATCAACTTATATCGCATGATATGTTCATTTCTTCTTTAGGTGGAGTACAAGTCCCATTGACTTACGTTCCCGTCGTGTACTCTGTTACCATGAATTGCGCATGGAAAATCACGAGCTTTTAGTCAATAGCAACACATCTCCATAGGCAATTCATGAACCAAAAGTCAGGGCATCTCTTTGAAAGAGATATATTTTCAGTTTAGTAATGTAGTATCTTTAGCATTATTTTTATTTAATTATTTAATTTTTATTTTATTTTAGTAATAGAAAAAAATATAATGGCTGCAGCCAAAACAGACCTCAGTAAGTTGTACATTTTTAACTGTAATTTTCTATTGCATTTAAGTTATTTGCATTCTAATAAATATATCTTCCTCCTATATTTTAGTATTCGAAACAGAATGTCATGCAAGTAAGGTTTACATTATTTACTTTCACCGCTTTTTCATTAAAGAAGATACTATGGTTTTAACTGCTTTATTTTTAGAGTTACAACAATATGACAAAAAGAAACCAGGTATGCAATTAAACATAACTACCTTTCTATGATACCTTTTGAAGACCCTGAAGGAAGCTGAAAGAAAGTAATTCATATTACGAAATCATGTTTGATACATAATAGTTTGATTCATAAACATTTTATTTTTAGTAATGAAAATGGTTAAACGGGCACAGCCCATACAGAAAACCCGTTCTGGTAAGCTTTCTAAGTAATAGCTAGATTATATATATTTCATTCATATGACGCCTTTCATTCATATGACTCCTTCCTTCATATGTTATGGGTGTAAATATATACGCATATGACTTTTTAGATAATGCTACAACAAGCAAATATGTGAATAGTGAGTTTTCGTAATATTGTTCATGTTCATTTCTTTTTTTTATTATAAATATAGTCGGGCCGGTCCCGACCACCATTTTTGGACCAAACCCGAAAGGCCGCCATGGCCGCCATCTTTCTTTCTTTTTTAATTAATTTCTTTCTTTCTTACTTTCTTTCTTTCTTTCTTTCTTTCTTACTTTATTTATTTTTTTTTTATTTCTATTTTTGTATTGTATAATAATACCATTCTTTGAGCAGTGATCAGTACATATAGGCACGGTTATATATTTTTTTCAGATCTAATGGATGTGGATGCGTCCACCGCAAATAGTAAGAGTGCAAATATTCTTATCTTTAATGAATGTATAATGTATGTCTTCTTAACACTCCTGTAACTGTTATGTTCCATATGTTTTTAGATGTTGGAAAGCCTTCATCAGTGGGAAAACCGGTCCCAAGTACCAGTGCAAATAGTAAGTTTATGAATAGATTTTATTTTGCACCACACATAGTTCATTTAAGTGTCTTCTTTGATCAGTCACATGTATGATACTTTTTCAGATCTCGATGTCGAAACTAACAGTGGAAAAAGTAAGATTTAATTTGTAGAATCTAACATCAACTTATTGTATTTGCGGTAAACTATTAATTTCTATTGATTTTGTTTAGAACTCACGTATGTGGATTTTGCCCGTTACCGCAAAACAAACCCGGGCTCCCGATCCATGGTGGCCTTTCGGGTTTGGTCCAAAAATGGTGGTCGGGACCGGCCCGACTATATTTATAATAAAAAAAATAATAATAATAAAAAAAATAAAAATAATCTACTAAAAAATATTATAAAAATTTTGAATAATTCTACGCTGTAAGAAACAGGGTAAAATGAAAGTATAAGTATAATGTTTCTTACAGCGTAGAATTAGTATTTCGTTGTCTGTAAAGTTAGAGTTTTTTATTTGAGAATAGATGTTTGTTGTCAATCTGTTATCTTTTTTTACTTCAATTGTCACGATTCAGTAAATAGTTCTTCGTCGCCAAATCACGTCAACCTACCATGTTCTTTGAAATCGCTGATCTCATTTAATATTTTTATACTGGTCTACATTCCAAGCAATTGAGGAACTTTATTATACTTAAATTCATTATACTAAGCCTTTCTCTCTGTTCAGCTCACATCGATCAAAACCTGTAAAAAAATTTTACACGGGTTACTAGTACTATACATATTTGGACTGAAATGCTTTAGTTAATGAATATAACCAGAGAAAATTACAAGAACTACCAGGTTTCGAGTACGAAATTGAAGCCATCAATAAGTTTACTGAGAATATTGCAGCAAGTGTTCTTGAAAAGGTCTATCAGCGAAGTCAAATGGATACTGGTGGATTAGCTCAAAAACTTTCATTAAAGACAAAAGCAAAGGTGATGTTAACATCAAACCTTGATGTCGAAGATAAACTGTGTAATGGACAAATAGGAAGAGTTGATCATCTGCAGCTTGACCAAAGAGGCAACATAGTTACAATATATCTGAAAATGGATGATGAAGATATAGGGGTAAAAGCCACTAATGGTGATCCTTTTAGAAGAGCTCACAACTTAGTCCCAATCAACAGAGTTGAAAAGGAGAGAAAAATAAGGAAGAATATCCCATAATAAAAAGGTTCCAATTTCCATTAATTCTTTCATGGGCCTGTACAGTACGTAAAGTTCAAGGTAAAGCATTCCCCAAAATAGTATTCAGTCTTCACATGCTCCGACAAAAGCGATTTAATACTGGTCAAGTTTATGTTGCTTTAAGTCGTGTAACATCTTTAGCTGGATTGTATATCTTAGGAGACATAGATCAGAAACATATTACCACTGATTCAAGAGCTACTGCTAAATATGATTTTATGAGAAAAAATCTCAAGATTATAAAAATGCAGAAAGTACTACTGAAGACATCCTTTCAATTTCATTACTTAATGTTCGTTCTATTTCAAAACATGCGATCGAAATAAAGCATGATAATGTGCTTATGGAAATTGATGTACTTTGTTTTACTGAAACTCAATTGATATCCAGCATGGACACCTCACAAATATCAAGTACTTTGACTCCTTTATCAATGGAATATAACAACACTAGTAATGACAAGTTTTCAAACATTGCATTAGCATATAATGATAGTGTCACATTGATCAACAGTATTTTCATTCCAGGAGCTTCTCTTTACACATTGTGCAAACCTTTCTCTGACCATCTGAACATTATCCTTCTATATAGAAAAAGCAACTTGAATCTCACAAATTTTTTATATCTTATCCAACATTTGAGTAGCCAAGTTGACTTGGTTCTTATAATTCTAGGAGATTTCAACATTAATGCCCTGCAATCAAATAACACCATGTTGCATGATTATTTAAATGAGAATTATGTATTAACAAATGAAACTGCTACTCATATTTCTGGCTCATTAATTGATCATGTGTACATCCACATAGATCTTGCTCAACATACTGCCACTAAGATTTCTATGCATTTTGTTTACTATTCAGATCATGACGCAATTAAGTTAGAAATGAAATTAAAATAGATGCTATGTTGTGTTGTGACATCTTGGATTGCATCTAAAATTAAATCATTTTTCCAGGTTTACTTTTTCAAAAATACTTTAACGAAATTGGTGTTACAGATCTCTGAATTTCTTGTTCAGTTTCTAAACGCAACTCAAGAAACCTGTTTAAGATAGACGTTGTATCTATATTTCACGTCCTAATTTTTGGAAATTGTAAACCCGAGGCAAAAGACCTTAAACAACTATGAAGTTAGCCTTATCACTAACAAATCTGAGTTAGCTCAAGACTATAATTCGTTCTTTCATACAGTCGACACTTAGCGAGAGCTCAGTGAACCCAGCTGAACACGGTATGTTTGTTTTGCATAGATATTTTACTTCATTGCTGTTTTTTGAAGTAAAATCCACTAGCTTTTTAAGTTTTTTATTTTCCTTACTTCCTCCAAAAATTGATATAATTATGTTAACTTTCAAAATTGAAATTACTGATAGACTGACCAATGGTCAACTGGGTACAGTGGTTGAACTCACAGTGGATAGCCAGATGAAGAAACGTTTGCGGGAATTTAATTTTGCAGATGACTTTTAAATGAAAGCGAAAAACCCCTAAAGTACGCAATTTAGTTTTAAAATATTAGATCCTGGCCCAGTAGTTCTTTCCAGAGTATATGTATCTACCAGTTTCTAACCAGGTAAACTTCTCGGTTCAAAGCTTCGCAAACCCGTCTGAAACAACAAGACATAGCCTCACAGACCCAAACAAATGTAACAAGTTAACGCCACAAACATTTGTGCTGGGAAACACGTAGATGAACTTCATATTAGTACTTAGACAACTTGCTTTACCAAAATAAACCGAATTAACTATTTAAATTAACTATTTAAATTCAAGACAAACTGAACAGATAACCGGAAATATTTTTCAAGTTGGTTGACTACCATTTTGTGTGGAAGAAGATCAGGAATTAGGATTCAGTACCACATCTTTTTTTCATAACAAAATACAAAATATAACGAAAACGCAATGAATTATGCTGTTATCATGCTATGTAAAAACGTTAGCACCACTTGCTCCAAAGAAAATAAAAATACCTGTCAATAAATATAAACATATACATCATATATAAGAATTATACAAGCAGTATGAATTTCAGTAAGGTGAATATTCACCAAGTAAGTATTTATTAGTTTAGTCACCCAATTTTCTACCAAATCCTTGTTCTCAACAGGTGATTGAAAAACTAAACAGACCAAACAAAAGTTACTGTAAAGAATATATTGTAAGTAACAATATTATACTGTAAGAGTAGGTTTAATAACTTTTTCCATTCAGTTTACTGTCTCTCAGATTGGAGTCTCTAGTATCTAATCTCATTTTATTGATATGAAAAATTATGTTGACTACTGCTCAAGTAAGTCTAAAGAAAAAAATCAAACTTATAAAATCCAATGCAAAAAACAAAACAAAGCCTAAACAGTAAAAATCCCAAAACAAGTCAAATTTTATGGGCTATCAAGTATATCATCACCACTGATATCATCGTTACTTTTCTGTTCTAGGTTGTCCACTTCTTTCTGATTCACACTTCCTTTACCAAGTAACCGGATGTTATCAATGTTTGACTTTTCGATTGCCACAACCATATCCTTCAAACCCAATACGACTTTAACCAGAGTGTCTTTATCTAACTTGACACTGGACAGATCGAGACCATCAGGAGCAGGATTGGGAACTACACTTGCATTAACTTTATAATATTTATCACCAAGTTCAGCGCAAGACACTTTTAAATGGACCTTTGTTTCCAAATTTTTTACGCGAAGTATTGCACCACACATAGTGCATGACAAGAATTCACAATCTACTGCTGGGATGCCTTTATGGCAAGCACAGCAGATATATTCGTACAGCACTTCTTTGATTGAGTCAAATTATTTTATCAATGCGGTTTCGACAGACAACATATCATTATCAAGAACAGCATCACATGTTTCACTAGTTATTGCATGAACTTCAGTGTCTGATCAGGTACTGAGACTTTTGTCACCATTAAATTCTTTTATTAATAAATTATGAAGCTGAAAGTAGTCATTACCTTTTTCAATTTCACCTTTAAAAAAGTCAATCCATTCTTCCCAAAGAGTGAAACTGTGTGCTTTTGTTAACAATAATGTCAGCAAAATTTTTATTGTCTGCTTTACTTAGCATAACGTTTTTCAACTTCACTGGTTCCCCAGATAACTTTTTCTCTTTCAATTTGGAAAACTTTTCTTTGTCGAAACAAATAGCTTTCTGAACAGAGCCACTGTTATCGGTTGGTAATCGAAAATGGAAACTTTTGTTTAGTTTCTGTGGTGATATAGCAGAGATGTACCCGGTTACATCTTCAATCTTTCTCTTTGGCATGTTTTGTACAATCAACCAGTCCGGAAATCAGTTCCTATGATTACAGCAATTTGCAGTAAATAGCAAAAGAAGCATCTGAACTACAAAGCCTTACGACATTCACACCTATCTGTGTGTATGCAAGGCATTTACACAAACATCATAGAATGATCGGCCATGTTTGTTTTCCCTCTCGTCAAAATAAAGTAAGATAAATTTTAGCCTGTGTTAAATGGATTCGTCTGTCCTAAATAATATTTTGAGAGATGGTAGAACTCACAAAGTTAAGTATTTTCACAGTTTTTGGTAATTCTGTTTTGTTTTTTTTTGCCAGATACTTCAAGTTAAAAATCATCAAATTATGCGATGCATAGTTATGATATAATAAGATATATATTTATAGTATTTTGTTGATGTTTACAACTTCTTAATTAGGAAAAACTATCAAAACTAGTAATTCTTCTATCAATCAAATCAGAGTGGAAGCTGTTACTCCCTAGTAAATTCATAAAGATGTATATATTATAGTATTAATATTTAGTTAGGTATTGTGATGAAAAATGTGACTACATCATAAATATGCACTGCATAAATTAAATGTGGCATCTTAAAATGAAATATCTCAGGAACTAGAGAAGTTAATATTTATGAAATGCTGAAAAATCTTTTTGAGCCCTATCATATTTTGTAAATTTTGGAACACAGGAGTCCCTTTAATAATCATGTTGGTATCTCTGTCTTTTTCTTTCAAACGTGAAATAGGATACCTTCATTTAGTTTTTACTTGGACATTTCACCCCACTCAAAAACTATTGACTGACCAAAAAGTCATTTCCCAAATAAGCATTAATGATTATAGTTAAATACACGGAAACTATGTATATAACAAAGCCTGACAGACAGGACAAGGGTTAAAAAAGTACTTACTATCACTGGAAGCATCACCTGCACACGACTTTAACGACCATGTGGGAAAATGGAAGATTTTGGAGTCTGGAACGGACGGGGGTATATACTGTTAAACCTGGTGCTCTTACAATAATTTTCAGATGAAGCTAAGCATGCACAACTACAAATGTATTTATAATGTGTAAATATGAGATTCTGTCCCTTCAAAGGAAGCAAAGAATAAGCCAAGATTTCTATTAATGGAATAATATTTTTTTTATTGATTCCGTCTGTAAAGGTATCTCGAATGGATATCAACACGAGTAAGAATAAGAGATTCAATAAGTACTCTTCATGACTAACCAACTAAATCCTATACAATAAAATATGACCAAAAACATAATGGCGGATATATACACCGTCCACATAAAATGTGGGGGCTTTTCAAATTACGCCAAATTCGAGTCCAAGGTAGAAGCTCGCTGCATATACTCCTCGCAGCTCCACCGAATTACTTAACTTTCAGTTCGAAGGAATCAGCTCACTCAACAATCTCTTTACACCATAGTTCTTATCAATGCGATAATGCTTTATGATGATCTTGTCCTCTTCACTGAACGGCATTTTGAAACTGGCAAAGGATAGCGTCCTGTTTGACATTTTTACTGGTTATTGCACTGCAATGACATCTTAGTCTTAGTTCTTGCAATGCAAGAGAATCTTTACTCCCCTTGCAAGATACAAATATACTAGGGAGAAAGCATGTAAAATTTCAAGGCGATTTGACAAACAGAAAAAAAGTTACGTCAAAAAGTCTAGGGGTGCCATTTTTTTTTAATCACCCTATACAACTCCTTTTTTTTTTTTTTTTTTTTTTTAAGCCTAACAAATATTAAATCGTAAAGTCCATATAATCTATATATTAATAGCCGATTCTCCGTCTGTTTGTAAGTCACGCAAAATGGTAGATTAAGTTGTGAGCGAAATTATTTTTTTTGTGTGTGCGACGTGAGTTCGAAGCAAATACATTGCAACCCCAATCGAACGTGACCTTTTTTGGCTGATGAACTAATAGGAATAACGTTTTGTTTTTATTATTATTGTCAGTTTTATATTCCACGTTGACTTGGCTTTGAAAACAATACATCAACTAAGAAACTAACTGATTAAACATTTTGGACAAAAAGCAGCAGTGGCAGAACGTGGCAGCATGTTCGGTTTGCCAGTGTATCCTAACACTTTCCTGACTGTCTGAGACGGGTGAACTTTTTTTCGAACAATCAAAATGTTTAAAAACTGATAGGTAAAAAAAAGAGAATCATGAAACAAAATATTTTTTTTTTGCTTTTGTCTTAATAGTTGTCTTAATTTCTTTTAATCAATTTCTTTTAATCTATTTTAATCTGATCGAACGTTTTTTTATTCACTTTATTCATTTAGCACGTGCCTCATTTCTCTCCTCCCGTGTTATCTTTTTAAGAAGAGAAACCATTTCCCCCTTACGTTTGATAGCACCCATGTTAGAGCGCGTAACTTTTTTAAAACAAAAGGTAATAAAAAGTTGAAGTTTTCTCTCTCTACGTTTTGAGTGTATTGTTACACTGATAAAAGATTGGTTTTACCAGAGGTTGTGACTTCGAATCTGCTTCTGGTTGAACACAAGTTCTACGAGCCGTTTATAAGGAAATTTGACGTTTATTGATACAGTGATACAGAGCAGGTGGACATGGGCGGCGAGCGACGCCGCCTTGGCGGCTAGTATATACATATTACGCCATAACGTAATCTTTGAATTTTGTTGGTGGCTTGTGGATTCTTGTAGAACGTCGGATGGTCAGTGCATCACTAACTTTTGTTGGTCCAGGTGGTGAAGCCTCGTCTGGAGCCGTTGTTAGTGGCGGTACAGCATTTGGTGTTGTTGGAGCAAGTGAAGCGGGAGGTGGTGCTGACGACTAACTACCAGGTGAGCCGGGTGTTGATTGGTTTATATCAGCGATATCCGGTAGAATTCTTCGGGTGCTTGTAGAAATCTTTCTCAGGAACTTTCGATTTCGAAGAGTCGATCGTCGGCTGCCATCTACTACAATCGTATACTGTTTATGTGGTAGTTTTTCGGCTACTACTCCCGTTTTTTGCCAACGTAGTGGATGGTTGCCTGTTTGGTTCTGAATCGAAACACTGTCCCCTATGCTAAACGGCTCAAGATCTGTGGTCGCTCTTGACGTTTTGAAGTCTTCATGACGTTTACGTGATACATTCTCTCTGATACGAGCATACTCCTGCCACTGTTGTCGATATTGGGTTTGAGCAGGCAAGTGATCATTGTTCGGATGTCCAAAAAGCAGTTCTGCTGGTGATATTCTCATGTCTGGAATCGGTGTGTTACGATGTAGGAGTAGCGCTTTGGCAACCTCGTCGGTGTCTAAAGTACCTGAGTTGCTGAGGTTAGTTGTAAGGATTCGCTTAACTGTTTTTACAGCCGCTTCGGCTCATCCATTACTTTGGGCGTATCCCATCGACGACTTCCTATGGCTGACGTTCCATAAAGCTAGAAATTCCGAAAATTCAAAAGATCCAAACGGGGGACCTCCATCAGACGCGATTTCCTCCGGTACCCTGAAATTTGCAAAGTATCTACGAAGGATAGACTTTACCGTCTTGGCGGATGAGTTGGGATTCGTGGAAGCGACTTCTGTCCAGCCTGAGAAACGATCTGCGTATACGATGAACAGGTGACCGGTCATATGAAAGAGGTCCATAACAGCTTGCTGGAACGGGTAAGACGGTGGGTTAGGCTCTTCTGGTGTTTCACAACGGTTTGATGGGGCTGTCTCGTTGCACCATTGGCACTGGTCGCGACGGTTTTGAATCTGCTTACCCATTCGTGGCCAAAAGAATCTGCGCTGTGCATTCGCCTTCATCGAATTGACTCCTTGATGTCCCAGGTGGAGCTCGTCAAGCATCTGTCGGCGTATATTAACAGGGATAAATACTCGCCCCTCTAAAAAAATAAGTTTCTGTGAGCAGTAAAGTTCATTACGAAAGTTCCAAAATTCTCTCAAGTAGGAAGAAAGCTGTTCTTTACGGTTCGGAAAACCGTCTTCGATCATGCGAATCAATTCCTGGTAGATCGGGTCCTCAACAGCTGCTGCAACGATGGAATCTGTAAGTAAGTAAGTAAGTAAGTAAGTAACGGGAGTTTTTAGTCCTTGGGCTTCCATCCGTAATGGTTGGTTCTTCCGCCCGCCGACTTGCAACTATTAGTTGACTTACCGCCAGAGATACGTATAGCATTGCTCTAACTTTCCCGAAGGCCAGTGTGCAGTCAGTCGATGGCTCCTAATGGGCTGATACGCTGCTTTTAAAGCGCATCGGAGTGGTGTATTGAGATACGACATGACTGGACTCGAACACGGGTCGCAGCGGTCGCACTCAAAGGTACTAACCACTACACCATCGCTACACGAATCTGTGATGTTCCAGTGTCTCGTCCCAGTAAAACTTTCCGTTATGTTTGAGTAGCTCTCGGAAAGGTGCCATTTTCGCTGCACTAGCAATTGTATAGGACGTTTGATTCACCAATCCAAACCATGACCGAATACCGGTGATGTTTCGTGGTGTTGGAAAGTTCTTTATAGCTTGCATCAATTTTGTGCTAGGTTTATAACCATCTTTAGTAAGGGTAAAACTTGCAAAGTCTATCACTTCTCTGGCAAACTCGAATTTAGTAGGATTGAAAACAACACCGTTATCTCCGCAAAGTTTGATGTAACGAACTATATGCAAAAAACTGGATGCAATATCCCTGTCCCATAGGATCGAATCATCAACAATTCGTTTCACTCTCGAATATCCTACCATAATGTCATCAAAACGTTTGGTGTAGGCATCGTTGGAAGCGTGAAATCCCTGGGGTGCACTAAGGTACCTGTAACGACCCCATTCCGCTATGAATGTCGGCGCATCTCGTGCTGTATCAGCGTGGTAACCGTTCCATGCATCGAGTTTTGACTTGAGCGTTTTCTTGGGGATGGTATTGACAGCGTGAAATGGTGATTGAGTGTGGTGGGTCTCTCTCTTAGTTGCTTCGTTCAAACCTTGAAGATCAACCATCCGTCGTGGAGTACCACCACCCTTTGGAACTGTGATCATTCTGGCGCACCACGTTGTTGGGGTACCAGCTGGAACGGGCTCTATTATTCCAAGGTTGACATCTTGATCCAATTGTGACTTAACTGCATTCTTCCAATAGTGAGGTACAGGTATTGGCTTGTGTACTGCCAATGGTTCGTATTTTTTCTTTAAATGTAATGTCAAATGGTTCGCCAGACATAGCTTGTAAGCCTTGATGAGGACATACGTTGAACGCACTGCTGGAAAAAAACTGTCAAATCCATCGTTCAAGATCGTCCCTGTGGTCAGTTGTTGCAGGAAACAGTATCTTATCCGGCATAGGCGGGCATGGTGATCGTCGAGGGCATCCGCATTCTGATAATGGCACATCGCTTTGACTGTTGCTGTCGACGTTGCTGACGAAACTGTTGCCGTTTGGATTTGGAAAGTCCGAGTCGATTACGTTTAATTTGTTAAGAGCCGTTTTTGACAAATACAACCCTTTCACTTTGTCGCATATATATACAATCTCTGTAGCCTTGAAAGAGCCTACGCTGAAGTTGACTACTATAGCACCCTGCACGTTGAGACTGTTGCTGTCCACGGCAAGTGAACGGTGTCGAGTGTGTATCACCATTTTGGAGTGACAGCTCAGCAATGGCAAAATATCTGGACCAGCTGTACAGGTCTGTGCACCTGTATCAGCAATGGCTTTAATAGCAACGGGTGAAAACTGCTGTCGTATACTCATTTTCCCAAGCTTCTCATGAGCATTCACATTGATAGATGCATTGACAGTAATTTCAGGCTGGGGTGCCGGCCTTTGTGGTACCAATCGATCGTTCTCCCATTCCCCATGCGGTATTCCGTTGTCTAGTCATAACGGCGGGTTAATGGTCACTGACGATAGGAACGATATATCGTCGATTTGGTCTTCCTCTGATTGAATTGCGTTGGCTTTGGAGCTCATGCATACAGCGGAAAAATGGTTTAGCTTGCCACAGTTATTACATAGCTGACCGTGAGCTGGACACTGCTCTCGGCCCTTTGGGTGGCGATTACGACTGCAGCCCCTGCATTTGTCGGAGGTGTTCTTCTTCTTTTCCTGAGTCTTTGATGTCGGCTGTCCATGCTTGTTTTCTCGTGATTTGTTGCGTTGATAATCGGATCGGATCGGAGCGGTCATTCCACTTGTTGCCAATAGGGTGTCTGGTTTGAAGTGTGTAGTCGCTTGAGATGTTGCTTCTAACGTAAGTAGTCTTTCTGTCAACTCCTGAAGGGTGGTGATTTTCACCATATCACTTAGTACCTTACTCTGATGTGCTGAGTTGAACAGACCCGTAATAACTTGGGACATGATCATGTCTTCGGAGTAAGATTATGGAACGCCCTAGCTGCCATAAATCGTAAAATATCATTATCTATAGCGAAATATCGTCTTCAACTCTCAAAAATTTTTTTATTTAATTCAAAAACCTTATGTTATGCTACAATACTTTATATTATTTTGAAAATCTTCGAATTATACCTAAAACGATACCGAAATTCATTTCGTTTTATCAGTATACTTTTCATTCGCGGTAGAATCATTACGTTATCTGGAAAAACATTCTCTTTAACCCAAAAACTTTATTTGATGTCGAAAAAAACTTTATGTCCAAAAAAACTTGATGTCCAAAAACTTGATGTCCAAAAACTTATGTCCAAAAAATATTATGTCGAAAAAAACTTTATTTCGGAAATAACTTTATGTTGAAAATAACTTTATGTCCAAAAACTTGATGTCCAAAAAATATTATGTCGAAAAAAACTTTATGTCGGAAAAAACTTTGTGTTGAAAATAACTTTATGTCCAAAAACTTTATGTGGAGGAAAACTGAAAAGCTCCAGTGGAGGAGGGTCAATAAATATTTTGCTAAGTCATCAAAAAGGCAAAGCATAATGGTGGATCAAGTAACGTAATAATATCTAGTATGTATACAAACACACATAACACAGTCATGGAGCTTATTTTAAATGAATTAGGAATGATAAACTACATTGAAATATTTAAAAGAGAAAAGATAACTCCCGATCTTGTTATGAATTTATCAGATCAAGCACTGATTGAGCTTGGTGTGTCTACCATCGGTGACAGAATTAGACTCAGAGAGGCTTGTAAAAGAAGAAGGAGCATTACGATTCAACAAAGCACATCAACATCAAACTCCAATAACAGCAACGCCAATGACAGTGTTAGACACAGAATTTTGGCTCAAAGAAGTGCTCTTTTTCAAAGCTATGGACCTATACGAGCAGGTCAAGGAAGAAGCCGCAAGTCTAATAAGAAAAACATCGTATCAAGAGGTAGACCTTGGACTATGAATCTTTTCTGCCTAGCAAATAAATATGAAACTAAATTACCAACATCAATGGAAAAAATCAAACTTCAAAAGGCAGGCTTAGGGTTCAAAAAGATGCAAGTATTTTTGGGTGATGATGAGGAAACTGTCTTTTCTAAACTAAGAGAAACTTATCCTTTAATAAAAGATGCTGGTGGCATTGAACTTTTGATTTGTCCAGCGCACTCTAAAGAGCTTACTGTCATTAATTGTAATTTGTCAGCCCAGAGTATCAAGGAAAGCATTGGTGGAGGGCAAGGTAGGATATATATCCGACCAATACAGAAAAACTTACCTACTACTCCGTTGCAAACCGAAGAATTAAAATCAACCATAAAAGAAAAATGCTACAGGTGTGAACAGTACTTTCTACTTGGAAACCTTCGTAGTCATATTCAAATTTGCAAAGAAGATGACCTGTCAGATTCTTCAGATGACTCAGACAGTGATGTAGAAAAAAAAGATGAAATCATCCAAGAACAAAACCACCCCCCAGTTGGACAAAATGGTCTTCCACCCAATCAAGAAATTAGTAATACTATTGCCTTGACTTCCAATCCAGAACAAGATAATGCCAATGAAAATTCTGCATTCAACATAACTATAGAATACCCTACCATAAGAACTGCTGATCCTCCTCGAGTCATTGAAACCACTGATATTGAAAAAGTTGTGAAGCACTGTCAAGAAAATCACATTTTGAATCCTGTGGAGATATTACGTCACATGCAGAAATTTTTGATTCAAGGTAGAGAGTTGGAAATACCAGACCCAGCAGTAGCAATAACTGGAGCTACTAATTTCATCATGGTTGACAGGTCAAGATTATTAAAAACAGCTTTTGAGGAAATAGACAATGTTATAGATAATTCGAACCGATTCACATGCTTGGAAGTACAATTTTACGGTGAAGTAAGGTTTTTGTTTTTTCTCATTATATATATGCCATTCTACATTTGCATTTCACTGAGGGGGGAGGGGGTCTCCTAAAAAGAACAAAAGTGAGCAGGGGGGAAAGGTTCAATTTTCACAGTTATTTTCATTTTACAATTAAGTAAATTTCAAGAAGCTGGTATTCCAGGAAATTTTTTTCAACGATTTTGCTGCCTTACATGTTTGTATTCCATAAGGAAAACATATCAACACTATATATACAAACATAAAGAATATTGGATAAATTGATTTTATCCAATAATGTTAATTGTTAGCTTTTTCAAAAAATTTTTCAGCTTGCAGAAGATTATGGTGGGCCAAGAAGAGAATTTTTTAGTATGGCCCTCACAGAAATCAAAAAAATTTACTTTGCTTCCGAGGATGGGTTATTACCTGAATCGGTAGATTATTATAACATTGGTGTGATTTTTGGTGAGTACTGTACAGCTAAATTTAGAATTTTGAATAATCCTTCCCTTGATTCTTACAATGTATCCTTAAAAAGGTTATCGAATTCTTAAAAATTGTTTTGAAAATTTTATATTTTCTTTGAAGCACTAAGCATCCTTCAGAATGGTGAAATTCCAAGATATCTCAGTGAGGATGCACTCGAGCAAATTTTTCATTCGGAAAATCCAACATATGGGTACAAGGACATCCAAAAAGCTTTTAGGGAGTTTGGTTTGTTGCAGGTATAAATACAAAATTAGCCTGTTATTATTATGTGGGAACACCAGACATGACACCCTTGATTCTGTTTCCCAGGATTATCCACTGAAAACTAAACTAATACGAAAGTATTATATAAGACACTGGAACATTCATTGCCTTTTTTTACAGATTATTGGTTTATCTACAAAGTTTACTTATCATGTATTTTATGTTCTAGATTGCAACAGCCTTTCCTGTGTTTTTACACCTTTTCCGGAGAAAAACTGATTTGTTAACACACAAGCAGCTGCTGAATTTATTGAAGCCTTCCTTTGCTGTCGAGGGTGGAAATGAGAGAATGTTTCAGAACAAAATTTATTCGCAATTTGTTAAATACGCAAGAGAAGCTGCTAGTGAGTTTAATTTAATACATATTTTATTTGACATTTATTATGTTTGTACGCCTAGTTTGTCTGTAAAATACATGTCACATGATCCATAGTTTCCTCCTCCCTTTTTTTTTGCTGGGGCAAATTTTCAAAAAGGGAGAGGGGGCTTGGGTATTTTTTAAATCTTCAAATTTAAATTTAAATTTAAATTAAATTTTCAAAGCCTTGAAGCAGAAACTTGTTTTTCTGGGGAGAGGGCTTAGACAATTTGATTTTCACGTTTATAAAACCCCCAAACTTGATCTTTAAATTTAAGTTGTTATGATTTATTTTCACTGAAATGTAATGATTCACATTGCGATATTTTAAAATACTTGTTCTAAAATCCAACAAATTATTGCTAGTCAACAGTTTAACTATCGAACAATCGTTTTGTGAGTTTTTGTGAGTTTCTGAAAATCTAGGCAAAGTTTCAATTTGACCTGACAAAGTGGTTCTTGCAAAATGGCTGTTAATTGTAACTTACAGACCGGGTTTTTTAAACTAAATGGAAATATTGCACGTGGGAATCTATTGATGTGTATCACTGCACAAAATTTCAAATCAAAACCAAAAGTCTGTGAGTTTCTCTTGCCACTTTTTTCCGGAAGTCGGTGTAAAAGTTTGTATAAAGCTATAATGATTATCTAGTGCCTTGTTGTCCTATTTCCTTTAGGTGGAAGACGAGGCAATGTAACGCTGCCACATATTTTGAAGTTTGTGACTGGCTCAGAGAATGAACCGGTTCTTGGTTTCGCACTAAGTCCAACGATAAGTTTCGTTCCTGCTGAAAATAATGGCAAGTTTCTGCCAACAAGCAATACTTGTATTAATAATATGAATTTACCCCGACCAACACCATTTTTCTCTCTTCCAAATGAAGAATCGTTGTTTAACTTATTCGATTACGCATTTAGTAATCACTATTTTGGACAAAAGTAACTTTATTGGTTATTTGATTTATTTTAAAAGACTCTTTATGTTACTTTATATTTGTTCTTTGTAATCTGTTTCTCTGTCAAGTATGTTTGAAACTGCCTTTTAAAAATATTTTTGAATACTAAATGTACTTGTCCTAAAATTCGCGAACTATCAGATTTTAATATTGTTTTTCAGATTTTTGTGCGGAGTTTTATTATCTTGGATCCAAGGAACGGGGAAGTTACCTGTTTTTCGCCAAAATATATCAGTTTACTTAAGACTGATTATTATTTAGGGATTAAAAGTTTTTTCTGTAAAACGTGTTTTTGAAGATTCATTTTCACGAGGGCAAAAAACGTTTTTCGCGGGAGAAATTTTAGTGTTTTTAAAAAGTTCTCCCATTAAAGTATTATCTGCACATGAGAACTTTCAATAACCTTCAGCTGATAAAATTTTATGTATAAAATTTCACTCAGGTTGCCATTTTTGATATTTTCTCCGGACAAAATCCGTTTTTTTTCTTTGGTATTTGTTTGTCTATCTTTTGCATCAATTACAAAATTAAATCCTCACAGTCATAAGCCATTTTCGGATTTCCAAATTGAGTCATCGAAACTCCACGTTATCTTGTCAAGGAATAACCTAACAGAAGGGAACGTCTGTTAGATCTTAAAGTTCAAATTTTTCTTTTATTTAGTCATTTTCTTTGTTTTACTTACATGTTGTGTTATTTTTAAAAAGGTATATTTATATATAGTTTATATTTTACCTATTTTAACTGTATATACATCAAGCTAGAGGTTGTACAATGTTTAAAACTTCAATATATAACTCTATTCCTGTCGATTCTTTGTAAATATCCGGATGTATTCTATCATTCAATGTTTCAATAACATCTTGTGGTAACATTGCAGGCTCCTCAAAAATAGGTCGTTCATTTTGATTTGAATCCTCTTCCTCATCAGAAAAATTCCCTTCAACTCCGTAATAAGCGAGGTTTTCTAAGGGAATATCAATACCAACAGGAGAATTTATTTGTCCTGATAACCATAGCTTCCATGGAGTTGTTTTAGTAGTGCGCATGCGATGGTGAGCCCAGGCGCTCCTCCATATTTTCAACCTTTCGTTGATTTTAGGGATATAAACAAAATGCAAGCACGCAATGTGAATATCATTCAATGGATCTAGTAAACCTTCCTCTTCCATAGTATAAAACAGCTCATAAAAATAGCTTAGCACTCCTGTGTACACATCTCTCCAAAGTCGTTCGATTCGCTGATTATGAGTGCTTTTACCAGTAATCATTGATCCAGAATCTATTCCACGTTTTTCCAACATAAAATCAGCAACTTTGACGTTTTCCAGTCCTTTATCGGAACGCACTCGCAAAGGTAATCCAAACTCGTTGACACCTTTCATAAAGCAATCAAAGACTGTTATTGCCTTGTTATTTGTTGTGCACTCAAGAACTACAGGAAGTCTGCTAAATCCATCTATTGTGCCAACAACAACAAAGTGCCAGCGTACCAATTTATGGTGTGTGTCTAGGTGCCATAAATGGTTTGAGCCAGAAACATTGTAAATTATCCTGTGAAGGCCATTCCTTCGTCTTCTTTTTACGCCATAAAAATCAGTTCTAGACATGCTCTCACGAACTCTTGATCTTTGAACCACGAGTCCTTTCACTTGTCTGAGCATTGTATTTAGAAACCTTTCACCACAGTTTGGGAACTGTTCACTGAGATATTTTACATCTTCATCCAGTTCAACGTCTGAAATTTCACTAAATTCTCTCACTTTTATATCATATTCCTGTAATCGACGATAAATGGTTCTCTCAGAGACGGTCAACAGTGCAGCAATTTCAGTAATTTTGAAACCATCGTCAACAAGATCAATAAGAACAACTTTTGGAATCTTAAACTTTGGTGCCCCCTTGCCAAAACCATTATCAATTTTCTCTGGTTGGTTTGATCCAAAAGTAGCACATTTTATTCGTAGTTCCATGATCTTTTGTCGATCTGATAACCCAAGAGTTTCAAAGTCTTTCTTGGAAAGCTTTGATACTATATCAGGGGTTATTTTTTCTCTTTTGAATGCCTCAAAATATCTAGTGAGTCCTAAATCGTTTAAGACCCGCTCCATGCCTACTACTCAGCTCATTACTCAGTTCACCATTATTGTTTGCTTTTTCTGCTGACTTAGCAAAATACTCCTCCGCTGGAGATTAGTCAAGTGTTTCCTCCACACAAAGTTTTTGGACATAAAATTAATGGACATAAAGTATTTTGACACAACGTTTTTCGACAAAAAGTTTTTTTGACATAACGTTTTTTTCGACATAAGGTTTTTGGACATAAAGTTTTTCGAAATAACGTTTTCGGACAAAAAGTTTTTGGACATCAAGTTTTTGGACATCAAGTTTTTTTGGACATAAAGTTTTTTTCGACATCAAATAAAGTTTTTGGGTTAAAGAGAATGTTTTTCTAGATAACGTAATGATTCTACCGCGAATGAAAAGTATATTGATAAAACGAAATGAATTTCGGTATCGTTTTAGGTATAATTCGAAGATTTTCAAAATAATATAAAGTATTGTAGCATAACATAAGGTTTTTGAATTAAATAAAAAATTTTTTGAGAGTTGAAGACGATATTTCGCTATAGATAATGATATTTTACGATTTATGGCAGCTAGGGCGTTCCATATAATATGTTCTACAATTGTTATCGGTACAATCACATTTTCTAACAAAGTCGCATAACATAGCCTGTGATTTTAGGCGCGATATATAACGAGTGACAGACTCGTTATCTCCTTGACGCATCAAAAAAAATTGTTGGCGGTACACCTCTGGATGAACGGACTTTACGGCCACAGATTTGATATGGGATAAGAGTTGATCTTCAGTAGCAATGTTCAAAGCGTCGGGGCCCACAAAACTAAATAACATTTCATTTACCGATGCGTCGCATGCCGATCTGAGCTCATTACGAATTTCAGCTAAGTCAGTGAGTTTTGCCATGTCTTTATAACGCCTCCAGGCATCCGCGAAGATAATCCACTTGTTATCAGTGCAGTCCGCGGTAACAACTGGTCGGTCCGGTTTCGATCGTCGGGTAGCTGACGATGGGTTATGAGGTGGCGGATTATCGGGTCTTGGGATATGAGTCATGAGATGTGTCATCTGTTCTTGCATTGCAAGCTGCTGCTGTTGCATTTGAAGGATGGTTTTCATTGTGTCGCTAGACGTTGGGTCGGTGGAATAGGGCGTGGCGGAGCCAGGCGGTACGGTGCTTTCTACTGTACTCATTACGAATTAGTGAATCCTGAGTGCAACCACGAGGAAATTTATAAACAATATGGCGGATAAGCAGAACGAACGTGACGACGTGGGTGCGATGTTGGTTTTGACAACAAAGTCAAATTATGTTTAATGTAGGTTGTAAAACCAAAGTTCGTACAGATTATGGGTACGAATACGAATATCTATAAGAATCAGCTTACTGTGATATTGAATGTAGTGTGTATACTTCGATTTGTGGTTGTTGTGTTTCTGGTGATGATGTACAGAGAACAACCAGTCAGTTCGAGTCGTTCGAAACGTAAAATAATGACTTGATTTGTTTGTATTGTAAACAAGCGTCGACTTGTGATGAAACTAAGTTATAATATGATCTCGAATGGATATCAACACGAGTAAGAATAAGAGATTCAATAAGTACTCTTCATGACTAACCAACTAAATCCTATACAATAAAATATGACCAAAAACATAATGGCGGTATATACACCGTCCACATAAAATGTGGGGGCTTTTCAAATTACGCCAAATTCGAGTCCAAGGTAGAAGCTCGCTGCATATACTCCTCGCAGCTCCACAGAATTACTTTACTTTCAGTTCGAAGGAATCAGCTCAATCGATGAGTCGTGGCTTATAGCAAACTTCCAAAAAAAAAATATTATATACATCATTCACCACCAAACAATGATTGCTTAAAAGTAGCAAAACTGGATTTAACTAGTATGCTCTATTGTTTTAATCTTTGAAGGGACCGATCGCTTAAATTTGTTTTATCTTCTATAGAAAAATCACAATTTCACTGCAATGTTGTTTACTACAACACTGTATTGTTACATCACTTTGATTCTTATCATATCTGCAAATTTCAAATGAAAAGTAAAAGTTATTTCTAGATGTCTTTAATATGGTGATTTTTTTGTTTGAAGCATGAATTTATGTTTTGATTTTCGAGCACCGTTTGCGCTGACCTTAAGGCCTATGGCCTCTTGTTTATTTTGTTTACAAATGGTCTTTGTAAAATGAGTTAATTGACTTTCAAGAATTCAATGAACCAAATCATTGATTTTTCTTCAATATCTTTTCGAAGAACAAATATTTTATCAAACATTTTATTTTAATAGATAGGGCATGAAAAGCTCTTTCTTGTGATATAAATTCGCAATATTGTATCAGACATGTAATGAGAAATACGCCTTGAAAGTTGGTGGAAGAGACATTTTGATACACACTGTACAATAAAAATAAAAATGAATCATTAAAATCATTAGCCAAATCATTAGCAATATCCATTGTATTTGGAAATAGCTCAAAAAATGCAGTGCTGGAATTTAAATTGAATTATGGAAAGTTTTATGAAGCCCATGAAAAGGATCTGTGTCTTCTTCTGTTAAGATGGAAATATTTCCTTCCCAGCCTTACAAGACTGACTGTCTTTGAAACAGCGATTGTGATCGTCTTTCGATCCATCTGTTGCAAGGTTAAGAGCACATGATTTGAATGATTTTTATGATTTCTTGTTCCCAGGGTTCTTCAATCCAATTCACGATTTTGGGACGTGGACGAGGCTTTAAATTTCTGGAGTTTATAAGATGGATGGTGGTCTTGTTGGACATATACTAGTTGAACTGTCTCGTCTTATAAATTACTTTGGTTTGTAGGTCCAAGGAAACGAGAAGTTGGACTTGTTTTCCCAGCAGAATATTCAGCTTTTATAGAAGATGTGCGGATGGCTAAAACTTTATAGATGTACTAAAATATATTCTCTCATGCGATGAACAGTCAATCGTAAAGAAGCCCTTTTTACTATGAACAATGTTTATTTACTCTATCGTCCTCGTTTTGTGTGTGTGTTTCGATTTTTATTTCTAATGTTACTGAATGTTATGTGTATCTGTATTATCTCTTTCTTTGTAGTCTTTTTATGGTCTTTTTATGGTAATTTAGTTACTAATAGTAACTTTTACTAGAAACTAGAGTTTGAATATATTTCGCTCTGCTGCTGGCACACGTAAAAAGTAATATACAGACCTTTTTAACTACGGTTTTTTTTAAAACGAAAAGAAGGGAGATGATGTTAATGCTTGAAAGCGATTTGATTGATTGTCTAGCTTTAGCAATCCAGAATTTGTTCCTCAAAAAGATTAAATTTGCCTCAACGTCAGTGTATAAAAACATTTCATGACAATAACGAATAAGCAGACAAGTTAAAATAACAGAATAAATGAACTCCGGCCGAACTCCGCTAGGACATTCTTGGTTCGGATATTTACGAATTCGATGTGTGTTATGTATCATTCTCAAATCGTCAAGTTCCTTTGTATGACATCATTAAAGCAAAATTTTAAGCCCTCCCTGAATGAAACAAATAACTGTGAACACAAGGTAAAGTCAGGAGAGTCCAATTCTTGTTCAGCTCCCTGATTGTACTTACTTGTGAATATATATCAGTGCTGTCCCAAATCTTCGTGTATTCTATACCCTATCTATATCCTAACGGCAAATTCATAGAAGAAACAAAACCGTTACCGTTTTAAAAAAAAGCGTAGCTGCGCATGCACAAAATTGAACAGGCAATTCCAGTTGGGTTTGCCTACGCACTTTGTAGTTAACTACTCACTTTGTAGTTGCCTATGCCTTTTGTTAAATAAGCAGACTAATGGCACTAATGGGCTTCTGTACATTTGAGTTGATTTCCTTTGTTCTCTAAATTAGCTGAAATTTTTTGGTGTCGTACAGAGCAGTAGTTTCTCAATTTTTTTTGCTAACTTTTTAAGTGAGATGTTTTTTGTTTTATTTGTTTCCGTTTTCTTCCTGTTTTAAAGTGATGGCAGCAAGCAATAGGCAAATCAACAAGCGAAAAGGTTTGCGGACGCAATTTAGACAATTTAAACTTCTAGATGGTGAAGTTGCTAAGTTTCGAAAGTAGTTTACGAAGAAGGAGTGAGGAATTGAAAGCGCTCGGTGAAGATATTCAAAATGAGACAAATAATATGTGGGAAGGATGTAGAGGAAAGTCTCGAGTTTGTGGAGCCCTTACACGATTTAGTGGTGACGATTACAGTAAGGTTGGGTGAGTTGAGGTTGGAGTGTACACGAGATATCGAGTGAAACAGGCTTTTTGAATGCCAATTCAATGAGCAATTTAGTTCAGTGCAAACTCCCTAGGCTAGAGATTTCTACTTTTTCAGGTGAACGTTTGGTGTGGCAAAGTTTTTGGGATAGGTTTAATCTTTTTGTGATTTGTAATTTAACTATCTATTGCGTTTTCCTTCTACTAAGGCTTTGTCATGTGTCAAGGGGCTGACTTTGTCATCTGAGAATTATCATCAAGCTATTAAGTCATTGAATCCTCAGGTGTTAATTTCGGCACACATGGGCAAACTCATTAAAATTAAAAGAGTAAAAAGTATTGAAAATTTTTAGGGTTTGAGGAAGCTGTATAATGATGTTGAAATCTTGCTTCATTGGATGTAGAAACGAAGACATACAGATGTTTGTTGATCTCCCTTTTGAAGGATAAGCTTCCTGAGGAGTTTTAAACAATTTGTAGAGGTTTTGGTGGCGATATTTGGAATTTGGTGAGATTTATGGAGCTGTTGGATTCAGAGTTGAAGGTTAAGGAAAATTTTTTGTCTTTTTGAACAATCGTGGAGGAGAAGTGAGAGAACAGAGGGAACAAACAGTGACGTCAGCTGGTAGTTTGCATGTGAGAGGTGCGTCAGTGTGATGTAATTGTGTTTATTGTCAAAGAAATCATTCGTCTTCTCGTTGTGATCGTATCACTGACGTCAACGCTCGTAAAGCCATTCTTGAGAGGTTTAAAAATGTTTTGTTTGTTTGGTTAAAGGTCACATTGCGAGCAGATGTAGGTCTTCTTTTGTTTGTCATAAGCGTGGCAATAAACATCACATATTTTGTCCAAAGCCTTCAGGTGCCGAAAAAAGTGTGAAAAGTGAAACACGAAAATATTTATCTTCTGACACAAAAAATGGAAATCTGTTGCAGATTTAGATGTTGGCATTTTATTAGGAGTAGATTACTATCATAATTTTTTTTACTGGCAAAGTTTTCAGAACGCGTGGAGGGACCACCGAAAACGAAACTCCTTTTGGTAGGGTTCTTAGTGGAAAGATTTTTTCGGATTCTTCAACTTTGGCCAATGTAGCGTTGTAGGACCCTTGTAATCGATGATTTGAGAGAAGATTTAGAAAGGTTTTGGAAAATCACACCAGACACCAAATAAACATGATTCGTCCTGTAGCAATTTTATCAGTTGACAACTCTTTTGTCTTGCTTTTTTCCTCAAGGAGGTCTTTGATAAAATTGTCCAATTCCAGACTCAGCTTTAAATTCTTAGAAACTGGATTAGTCGTTAATATACTCTCTTTCAGTGTTTTCTCAGGAAGGTATTCATGGAAGTATCTATTAAGAGATTCCTTAATCTCTTTGGGCAGGAACCACTCCTCGTAACTCTCATCCGATTTTGCTTCAAAACGAGCATAATTCAAGATGTGATCATCGTCACTCAATTTCATCATCACTTTCACTGTTACAAGACGACATTTCGTGGTATTTTCTTTTCTGGGAGTTCTGCATACCTGTTTGATCAGACGCATGTGAAGACTCCGCAACATCATTGGACTCAGTGGTCGGTTGCGAAAGAGTGGTGATTATCAGACCTGGTGACTGGAGGCCACAGTTCTCGTTTCCTTCCTCCATCCTGAAACATAACCAGGAAGAAAGGATAATCCACAGACTTACTCCTTCCTCTGATAATTCAGTAAATGTTTAAGCTAATAAAATAGTAAGAAACAAGGTCAGATTCCCTTTATTTCTGTATTTCTTTTATTTCTTGAGGGTTATATTACTCCCTCGAAAATTAAGAGTTTCGGGTTAAATTATTCCCTTGTATTTCTGAGCTTATAATGTGTAAAATGACGAATGAACAACCTATTACATAAGTTTATTCTTATACTAATGAGTTAATAAGCAATCAACAAAGTAATCTGATTGGATTACAAAGATATCACTTGATAATTAAAGCAAAAGTGTTTGTTTAACTTTCGTACAATGCATGTCCTACTATGTAGAGCGAAGGTTGGAAAAAGACGACCTAAGTTCGTGAGCGCAAAGGGTTGGGATCTCCAGTATTTGATCGAATGAGATTTTATGAAATAAAATTACTTCGGCCGTCCCCTATCATGTTGTTATGTCCTCTTCTTCGGCAATAATCTGGAAGTATCGTACGTCTTGTCATACGTCTTGAAAAGTTGTTGAGGATTGGAAACTATACAGTACTTTGGATCCTGTAAAACATCATTTGGAAAAAGTGCGGGACATTTATCAGATCAAGCATTTCTGATATAAAATAGCCGCAAAACATGACCTTTGACATATTTCATTTTGATAAATAGAAACTTGCCTAGAGTTTTCATGTAAATGAATGTTGTATAATGTGCACACACAGTGCAAATTTGCAATAGCAAGTACAGACAAGACTAAAACACCATAAATTGGTTCATCGACCACATGTTGTGGTGTTTCCATTGAAAAACTCAGCATTTCTTCTTGTGAATCTTGGCTATCATTTGGCTGATAAAGAACACTGGAATCGCTGCCAGTATCACCGTCATCATCATCATCGCAAAAGATATTAATATCAATCGCGGTTTTATAAGATGCATCATAAAATCGAATGTCAGCATTAGTAGGGAAAAGTCGATCTGTGCCTATGCATTTATCTGTTCCTTTACGTATTGTTAACTTAACTTTAAGAGTTGCCTTACTCTTCTCAACACTTTGTTGCGTATAGAACATATCGCACTAGGTTTTAGCATCAACCGTTTTTACCTTCTTTGGCTCTTCCTAGTGATTGCCAACACATTTATCAATCTTTGATGGGAATACTGTAGATGGAATATCTTCAAAATCTTCGCATGTTTCTTCGAAATCGTGATTAGCTTGGTCAGTTTAGGGCATTTTCAACAAACCTTTTTTTAGCTTTACTACCTAATCGTTGCTGTGATGTTTCTCTTCGCTTTCTTACAGCGGAAAAACTGAAGATAGATGGGACAGCGTCAGCTTTCTTTTTTTATTCCCATAAATTCAGCCTGTTATGTATAAAAAACAGTAAATTTTAAATTTGACCCCCAGATTCATTTAACAGTCGCTTGAGGGAATTTCAAAAGAAAAATTTGATTTAAAAAATATAGAGAAATATAAGAAATGAACAAAACCGAAGTTGTATCACTTTTTATAATTGAAGAAATACGTTTTTCTCACTTGTACAAGTAGAAGAGTTTGCAAAAATTGGTTTTCTACACACCTGGAAATTACTTTCAAAACAATCTTGCTCGAACTGTTCGGAGCAAATAAAAAATCCAGAATCTTTTGGTAATTCTCCAGCACGTCGCATATTATGAAGCCATGCATTTCTTGTTGACTTTTTTCTCGGAAGGTCTGAAAGCTGACTTGGTTGTTTAGAAAGTTTTGTGAACGATTTGCAGCACAGTTGGGCATTTTTGTAACAAGAAAGGAACAAATCTACTTATAATAATCCGCAATCGTGTGCAACACATTTAACTTAGAGAGTGATGGTTTTTTTAAAAATTTACGGCCAAAATCTTCTTAATCGTGGTCATATAGCGGCAGTTCGACCATGCAAGACACATTCACGATTAGTATAATAGCACGGGGCATCTAACGCCAGTTATTTTTAAGCCAATCAAAACGCAAGAAATTATTTTTTCGCCGTTTTGATTGGTTGCCGACGGAATCCGTTAGTAAATCCCTTAGTCTACAGACAGTTTAGCACGAAGCAGACGAAGGTGAAAGGTGAAAGGTTTACTACACTTACTGGAAAGAAAAGAAAGTTTACAGAGGTATTTAGTGTATGTTTATAGTAGAAAATCTTCTGCAAAATAGAGAAAGTTACCTCACATAAGCATAAAAGCAGTTTTTCCAAACGAAGAAAGTAGTTTTATGTTTTTCAGTGTATAAATATGGTAGCGTAATGTCAGTGGAAAAGAAATAACAGAAGAAAGTGTTTTAAGTATATGTTTACAGTAGGAAAGTGTGCTGGAAAGTAGTAGTTTAATTTAGTAGTAGTTTAAAGTATCATTATTTTGTTTTCAGATATGAAATATGGAAAGTAAAGAGTTTATAAGTGTTTGAAAATGGCTGCAGAAGATGTTGTTGCTTACTAACACGATGATGTGAATTAGTATGGATAGGTATATTCTCTTTGTTTGAAGTTAAACCAAAGTTAAAATATTATAGATCTATTTAGTTAGAAAACAGTTTATTTATCCAGCATTTTTGTTGTTTTCCTGTGCACACAAGTTATTTTTACTACTATCATGAAAGATGTATTATGAATATTTTGATGTGATGTGTGTCAGATCTTCCGATTAAAAAGTTTTTCTGTTCATAACTCCAGTGTTGATAGTGAACTAAAAATGCTTTAGCTAGAATACCTAGAGTTTCTTAATTAAAAGGGTGAGAAGTGTTTTTTTTTTCTTTTTTCGTATTGACGTTAGATTTTTTCACGGGCAACCACTGCATTGCATCTTCAATCGATACAATTTATTTTACGCGTATTTTTATTTTTGATGGGTTTAAGATCTTCCAAGTAAAACGACTGTTCTGCGCTCCTATATCTAAAGTTTAAAGTACTTACAGCACTGATACCCTTTCTGTCCATCATGCTGTGATTTAATTTTTGGACACCAGGTTTGAGATGTCACTTTCAGAATTAAAACCCGTAAAAAATTTTTACACGGGATACTAGTATCATATATAACAAGAAAAGGCCTAAACATGTAACGAACTGCGAAACTGTTTTGAACTTTTCTACGTCACTCGGTTCCAGTTCCCTATAACTTTCACCTGGTCGGATTTGCGAGGAAAAAATCACGAAGGTAAAACTCTGATATCTCTGAAAATATGGCATGTTGTTATATCAAACAGACTAGTAACCCGGGTAAAAACCGAACTTAACTTCAAAACATTAGGTCAAATCCACCATTCCCGTGTACGTACCCCGTGACGAAAAAATAAATCATAGAATCGCAACTCACAGAATTTAACTCTTGCAAAAGTTTCTTTTCAGGCATTAATTTTTTAATTTATTTCTTATATTCAGAAAATTTAAAACAGAAACAAATAGCAACATGGCTCAGAATATATATTCATATGCAGAAGAGAAGTAACTTTAGTGTAAAAAAATGCAATATATAACACAGAACCATTTACCCAGACATACAAAACCAAACATTGAGTAACATTACAAAAATGATGCCTTCCAACTTTTTCTTTTGTTCAAAGTTACTACTGGACTGCAACCATTAATGAATTTTTGAAATGATATAGTTAGTTCTTCCCACAACCATCAACATCATGATTAAAACCATGAGTTTCATTTTTTTGTGCTTTTTTTTATTATTGCCTAAAAGAATAATATTTCAATTGTAATACCGAAAAAAAAAGAAAGAAAAGAAACAACAAAAAAAGGAAATTCAAGTACGCATTTATCCTAAAAACAATAACTAAGAACAAAAATTTACACAGAAGATAAAAAGTCACAAATAAAATCATAAAGCCAAAGTTATATACCTAGGCATAGTACGTAAACGATTACCATAACACAAAATAATGCATAAACTTGATAAAATATAAACTGAAGAAAAATCCATCCAATAATACTTCTTTTTTGTAGGATAGTTTCATTGTACAGAACCCTCTCAACTTCATAATTTGACCATGTGCTTCATTCCTTTAATGGTTTATACACTTTTCGTTTTTCTGACTTAATAAAAGAAAAGATTTCAGTTGAAGAACAGCTGAAATAATCACATTCATTGCAATAATATTGAAGCAAACAAAAACAAAAGACATAAAGTTGGCTGGAAGACAGGCAGATAGACAAAGTACCAAGCATCTTAAATCTAATAAAAGGAAGACATGGTTGACGTTCCCCCATTTCCACAGCCATGAGAACCATTTTTAATTGATTTGTAAATAAATAAATTACAGCGCGCGTTACCAAAACAAATTTCGTTTGTTCCGCGTTCCTTTTCATCCAGCATCCAGTTTTCATCCAGCGATAGAATTATTTCGACTCATATATCTTTTCAAAACTCAATTAATTAATCTTTCAAAACTAAATTAAAATAAAAACCATTCGTCACTGTGTAAAGGAACATCATTTTTTCTGGATTTCTTCACTGCACTTTCTTCTGTATAGCCATAACTAAAACATAAACAAACATTTAAATACATACATAACTTACCTGTTCTTTTATTAATCTAAAATAGAATAATAGCAGTAAAAGTTAAGCAATAAACGTTTTATAATAATACCTTCACGTACAGACCTGTTGTTCGTTCGTCAAACGATTAATGAAAATTGATTTTTTCTGCATTTCTTCACTGCACTTTCTTCTATATAGCCATATCTGATAAATAAAACAAAGTAAATAAAACGTTGAAACATGTGCTGGATATATACTCATTATTTGTTGTTCGTTTTCGTTTTCCACATAAAAAAACATTTCAGTATGATTTTACATAATACAAACATAAATAATTCGTCAATACATTTACTTACGTTCTTTTATTAATCTAAAATAGAAAAACAACAAAAGAAAAGCAAAAAGTTAAACAATAAACGTTTTATAATAATACCTTCGTACAGACCTGTTCGTACGTCAAACGATTAATGAAAATGGATTTCTTATCAACGAACATTGTCGCTATAGTTTCTACGATTTCGGCAACCAATGAAAACGGCGAAAAGACGATCACGTGTCAAAACAAATGATTGTTGGGTTGCAGTGGAAGAGTTTCTTCACTGGTCGAACTGCCGCTATATGACCACGATTAAGAAGATTTTGACCGTTAAAAAACAAAAAGACAAACACTCTCTGAGTTAAATGTGTTGCACACAACGCGAATTAGTATATATAGATTTTTTAATATGATTGGAAAATATATTGAAATGATGAAGTAAATTTCAGAAAAGTTTTAATTTCAGTTGAGTTCCCCTTTAAAGTCGTTATAGATTAACCACTACAGCACTGTTAAAAAACTTCAAAATCTTTTGTATAATCCAAATCGAGCAAGTAGAACGATGCTAGGTAAGTTAAAATGACTTTCTCCATTAGATCATTCGATATTTGGACTATTATAGACTTGCCAATGACTAGGGTTGAGGTTTGCTCTTCCAAAAGAAGAACAAATTGCAAAAGAAAATGATGAAGTAAAACCAATGCCACACCTGTCGTAGCAGAAGATAGTTGCTTATCTTATGTTTAGTCAATCCACAATAAATGATGTAATCTAGATTTTCTCCCAGGTTTTGAACGAAAACATCTTTGTTAGAATCGGTTGCATTTCGTTGATGTTTCTCTATCCGGTGAACTTCTTCAATAATCTGTCAAAGTACAAAATTTGTTCAATAACTTTTAGATAACATAAGGCTATAAACAATCTAGAAATAGAATCGTTATAAAACGCAGGCAGCCAAAAATGGTAAAAGAAGATTTTTCTTACTACTTTATCAGTATCAGTCAAAAATAACAAAAATTTTTCTAAGATCCCAACAGATTTCAGTATAGGGTGGTATTTGCACTTACATCAACATGATCCTTTTAATTCTATTTGGTCCCTGCAGTTCATTTAGAAAGCTTCTGCATTCCTGAAATGTTTGTCCAGATACAAAACGTAAAACCTGTTGGTTCGGGTTTTTCTTTTGGGTTTCCTTATGAAGCAATTCACCAAATTTTCCAATTTCTGGCTCAGCAGGTTCCTTATTGGAGTTTAAACAATCGTTTTTTCCAGCATTCGGATTAGCATTTTCTAAGGATAGAAGAATATATAGATTAAAGTAAAAATGTAAACTGAATATGTCTTGAAGAAAATAAAGGCCACAGTAGAGTAAAATAAGTTTTTTTAAGAAAAAAAGACAAAGTTCTTTTTAGCTGATTGATTATAAAGTCTTTTTGTCAGTTTCCGAGCTGTCTCTAACTGAAACAATTTAATTATTCTGAGATCAGTTGTCGAATAAAATTAATAACATTTTCAATAGAAAAGACACAGAAAAGAAGATAACTAAAACAGTTAATCATTTTTCACAATGAATGGTTACTTTTTCATGAAAAATGAAAATATGAATTTCTGCATAAGTGAAACGCAACACATGGATATAACCTTCTCTTAGCTTTTGCAAACTCACATTTAAAAAAGATATATGGAAACTTACATGTGTCTTTTTAACATCTTTCAGTGAAGGATACACAATAACAATAGATTTCGCCATTTCCTCTATTTCTATTTTTGTTAGCTTCCTCTTTTATGGAAATATTTCAGCCTCCATGTTTGTAATGGTTGCTCTTACCAGCCGGCTTACTTGGGAGTGGTTTAATTTCCCTGCCTTTTCTGCATTAATTAACTCAGCCTCTCGGTACACTGTGAAAACAGGGATTCTAATTTCTACTTTCGGAGCATCCTATGCATTCTCAGAATCTTGTTTTGCTACCAAACCGTTTGAGGAGAATTATTTAATCTGGTTGGTGATTCAATTAAAGGATTTAAGATTGATTTTGGTGTTACTGACACGGGATTTGAAATGGTTGGCGATTTTGACATTGTTAAAGGACTCAAATGTGGTGGTGTATCACGTAAAAGCTTCATTGTATTTCATCTGCTCATCGTACTAAAATATATAAAACATTTTTATTTTCAGCTGGACATTGATGAATGGACTAATGTTTAATTTAAATTGAGAAGAAAAAATCAGCACAACTTCCACCCCCAGGGTTATATAGAAATCAACCAAACAAATAAAAAGCCTGAATAATTTGCCAGACATCACATCTTTCCTTTGCTGCGAAGATTTTCAATAGTTGTTTTAATTCCAGGAAACTCAATGCCAACAATGCATTATCAATTAAAGAATTTTTTAAAAACAGAAGATATGCAAAACATCTCGTGGCAAGGCATCATCTACGTGGCTATTGTTGGGATATAACAAAAGTCTGTGTCTTAAAAATGTAAAACATGTGTAAGGCACAAAAAGAACATGAAGAAAAACCATACAGTTTAGTCATAACTTACCTAAAAAGCATTCTCCTATCTGTGGATATTTATGGACGATTGTGTTTATAAGTTCAAGGGATACCATGATCTTTTAAAAGTCTTTACTGGCCTGTCATAACATAGCGAATGCTTCATCTAGAAGTTAGACCATGTGGTGCCCGGGATAATAGCCGAAGAATAAAATACCGACATTTGACTATTTTTTTTAATTCAAAAGAGAAATATAGCTTTATTTTTTTTGCTTTTGCTCTTTTAAAAAAACGTTTTGTAATTTTATACGTGTGACTAAAATTACTTTGAACTAAGTTCTTCATTCTTTGACAATGGCTTCAGGATAGAAGCCAAAATATTAGAGTTTAAGGAAATTTGTCATCTTGTTCCTTATCAAAAGTTATGATGCTTCTACTTATTTTGTTTATTATTAAACTATTTGCCCAAATTAACATTTATGAACTAAGTTCTCTAACTACAAGTTAGTCCTGTCAATACCCTTCTCTCACACTCTATTTTTTAGTAAAATATCAACTTTGCTTTGCACGGATTTAAAAACATAGTCGAGTTGCTAGGTCAAAATGGTTGATGGATCATTTTGATGTTGGTACGCGCTTGCAGATGGATCTGATGAATGAAAAAATCTTTAATTGTTTACATTGTAAAAGCTTTCGATCGCTTTCACTTCGCTTACTTCTCAATCATCATCGATGTGTGCATGCGAATAAACCATCTTTTGCTGTGCAATGCAATGTTAACAAGAGGCCCATAGGCCTTAAGGTCAGCGCGAACTGCATGCGAAGTCTAAAGATTGTAATCAATTTACAAAAGAAATCTCTAGCTTTCCAAAATACAGTTTGATTTGTATCTGGGTGGGCCCGCATTCGGTTGATGAACATGCTAATCGAAAATGTAAATCCATTCGCCCAAAGCAATAACATATTAAAAACGTCTCGTGATTAAAAGAACCCCTGTAATGTTTTCACAAAGAGTAAATCGTCAAATGAATAATAGCAGAAACCTGACATCGCATACAGATTATTACCTCTAATATAAGGACCGATCTAAACATATCTCATCGAGACCAAAACACAAATTTCTATGAGCCGAGCAGCGTAACATGTGCATTTTTTCGTAAGGGATTCATCGAACAGAAGTCGGCTTAAAAAAGGTAAACGTTATAAAAGGAAACCTTGCGTTTCCACAACATCAATTAAATCCTTTTCCTAATTAGGGAGATTTTTGTGGCAGCATATAAACTACATACGGTAATACAATATGCAACAACAGAAATCGTATGGGCAAGAACAACTACAACAACTTCGATACTTTAATCGGTTTTATTTAAGCTTCAAATTTCAGTTTTACAAGTTGGACTTTCCAGCTTTACGTTCTTACGGGCTTGCGTGCGTGGTTAATCACGCAGGTGAACTTTCGTTTCTACCAACAACAGTAGTCCTCAGATGAGCTTAAATGAAGATCTTATGCCAAGCAGTTGATAATTACTAAATAAAAAGTATAAAAAGTTATGTATAACTGCACAGACCTTCAGAAATTACAGCATCATAATTAAAAATCAAATATTATACCTGAAGGGAATATAGTAATACTGAATTTCTCTATTTCATAGTGGGGGGTGATAAAAGGTCAATAAAACTCTAAGTTTATTAGGTAAAATTCAGTTCATGGAAATTCATATTAAACTTTTCTTTTTCTTTGGTTATAAAAGAAATCTGAAATAATTTGTATTGAATTTTGTCTGATTTTCAAATATTTGTTATAATGGCACAAAAATATAGAAAATTACAACGACTAAATATGTGCTTTTGACGTCAATTTTCCTTAATACGCAAATCAAATCCGACTGTTGCAAATTAAAACAAGAGCCAGATGACTAAAACGTTTTTTCTGGTGGAAAACAGGCATAAATGATATATGTTAAAATGATTAGTTAGTGTAAATAGGGTCTAATCATTAAACACCAGAAATTTAATTCATTCAACACAAAAGAATTATGCATTCATGAGCTGTGTAAACCTATGTTTTTTTATAAGAAATTTTTATAAGAGCTTGTGTAGAAAAAAAAGCGTTTTTTCGAGAAAAAAAAGATTTATATTTATATTTTATAATTTAAATTTTTGAGATTTCATGGCAAAATTGCAATAATAACTCCCATAATTAATAGTACTCCAAGAAATTCGTCAGCATTAATAAGTATATACGAATAAGGTAGTGGTAAACTGTTTTTGCTTGTGTTTTTGTTTTAATGTTCTTTTCTCAGGTTCTAATGTTCTTGTCTCCTGGCCAGTGGCCTTTTTTGAATAATTAATAATAACTTTAAAATTTCATGCTACAAAATTAAAGTGAACACAATAAAATAATATTTTGGAGAAAAGGAAACATATAATTTGAGTGACAACAAGAGATATAATCTTGCAACAACTTGCCTGACTTTTTCTTCCTCCAATCCAATTAAGATACATGACTGTTAATGTCTTGATTCAATACACTTCAATATGAGATTATATTGTTATTATATTATCTGTTAAACCTAATTCGACTGTCAGAACCAAAATAATCCACTTCTTGGTTCTTGTTGATAAGTTTTAGCAGCGTTTCGCTCCCGGAATGCACTACGTTGAAATAAAGGGCGGAAAGAGGGTGCATTAAAACAAATAATTTATTTATTCATTCGAATGAAGAGAACTCGTTTTGCATTGTAATATATTTACTTCGTCACACATTAGCGATATATTTTCCAAAAATCCACGTCGTGCTTTAAACTTTCTGCTTTTGAACTGTAAAATTTAAAGTTAGCATTAACGGGCGCATGAAATGGGCGTAAAGAACTGCGATCTTACACACGGACTGACTGACGGACTGACGGACACGGGGAAATGAAAGATCAGCTACCTTGCGGCGCTGACCAATAACTGTCCAGCAAAATTCACTCTGTTTAATTCACTAAACAAACATGTGACAAGAAAACATAAGGATAGTTATGACGGACACTTTCTCAGAGGAAATGAATTGATAACTGAATGTCAAAACGAAATTCATCATGAAATTGATGTTGATGAGGAGGTTCCCAATAATTATCCCGTTGATGATGATGATGATGATATAAGTTATGACAACAATAATTTGGAAGAAGATTGCTTGCTTGTTGACTCTGAAACTGACTCCGAAAAAACAAATGCCCCAAGATTTGATGCATGTAGTATTTGAAGGAGTTGTACAGTATGAACTACGATTAGTAATTGAAAAGTTAATCAATTCTAAATGTACATCTTTAAATCTGATTAATGGATCAATGGATATAGTGATCCTGTATAATACGAATACATAATACGATACAATAAAATTAGATGAAAAAGATTGTTGTTACCAGCGATATCTTGGTACCCTCTGGTAAACGACTGTATGAAAGCTGAAGTGGAATAGTCATCCATTACACTTGTGCACTAGATCCTCCTCTACCAGAGATGTCACTACTCCAGATGAATGCAACTTTTTGTAGTCAATTCGGACCACGCCCCTTCGCATGAAATATCTGATTTGAAATTCTTGGATCATGAAACATGGAACAAAATACACGAAAGGTTTTATTTTCGCTATAGATGTCAAAAGAGAAACTTTACTCCATGTGTTCGGAGAGGTTATCACGATTGTTTCTGTCTTCGACTTTATATATTTTGACTACTTCATGTCTTAGAGTTTTCGTTTCAGTTTCAAGCATAGAAAGTTGAACTTTCTAACAATGGAGATATTCCTCGTACGAGTCACTACTAGACTTTAATGTATTTCGTTTAAAAAGGACTTTATATCCCATGAGTACTTTATTCAGCCAAAATATTTCTAAAACGATACCCGAACACATAAAAAATGCAGCTAATCCTCTAAACTGTTAGATTATTTTTGCTCTTAAAGTTGAGCGGCTACAAGTAGCATTATGTAGCAAAATAATACAGCCTTTTTTCCAAAGCAAATTTTTCTGTGCCATATACTTGATTCAAGCTACAAGCATTTTCCTGCGTGGAAATAAACAATTGCTCCCCATGGCCCTGAGCGACATAATCAACAGAATTATATACCTTATGTTGGTAAACTTATATTTGCAAATGCTCATTTAAAAAAAAAAAAAACGAGAATCGATCTGAAGTTTTGGTTATTCTCCAGTTCTTCGATGTTAGTTTCTAAAAATTTAGCTAATTTATATTTTTATTTGTATGATAAATTATTATATGTAAAAGCAATGCGATACTTACCTAATTTTGCAATGTCGTCATCTTGAATTATATTGCAGTTATTGATTACGTTGTGACATAGGCCATACTTATGAAAAAGCAGTTTAAAATCTTGTGCCACTTAAACCGATTTGTGATGAATCCTGCTATCGTAAGCCCTAGTCTTGCCACAGTTTTTGGAATAGCATTACAAAGTTTGATGATGTGAACATCCTGCATCAGTTTTGAAAGTAAATTCATTTTAGACATTTTGCTATAAGTATTAAAAGTGCAGATAAAAATATAAATTACCTTTAACATTTTGTGGACGTGATTACCAACAAAACTTTTGCCATGGTAGGCTTGTCGCTGAACGTTCAACTTGTTCAGTATTTCGTCCAAAACTGTAACGCATGGACCTACTTCTTTGTCTGTAACCATGTTTTCTGTTAATCTGTTTATTTCTTTAAGCTTTAAAAATTTATTGAGAATTAAGTATAACCATTCAGTTGAAATTTACTTTATAAGAAAAAACATTTTTACGTTGTCATTTTTTATCTTTTGAAAATGGTCAATTCGTAGTTGGTATGTTGACCTTATTTCTTCTTCTTTTTCGGGATGGCTGAAATGCTCCTTCCGATTGCGTCAATGATGAGATCAATTTTTGTGTCTGCATCTGCTATTTGAGACTTCCGGTTTAATATCTCTTCGTGTGTTGATATGTATAAAAGTATGTCGATTTTCTTTTGTTTTAAAGCTAACTCAGCTTCAATCAAGGTGTCCAACTCACGACAGTTATTTTCCAGCATGTTAAGTATACTCCCAAAGAAATATGAAGAACTGGGATTGTAACCTTGAAAATAATTTATGTTCATCGAAAATAAAATAAATATATCGTTGCTAAAAAAGATCTTGATATACTTACTTGTGTTATTGGAACATTAAACATGCATGTATCGATCACGTTGTTTAAATGTTTTGCCTTTTTTATATCAGCTCCACTTTCAACAAAACCATCGTAATCTGATTCTCCAGTGTACGTTTTGGTGACAAGCCCCTCTCAGTTTTTGAAACTGTTAATTCACTTTTAGTAATTTTGCAAAAAAGGCAACTGTGGCGACCTAAAGCTTGAGAAGCTTTTTTCTCTGTGTGCCTGTACATAACATCTGATCAATGGATATTTTTGTCCACATAATGCTTTTTTTCTATTTCTCACCTGTTGCACCAGTTATACCATACAAAGCACAAAGAAGTTCATAATCTCCAAACATGAATACTCTGATGGTTTTCCCTCTAAAAAAGAATCAATGACGTTTTACTATACCTTTGCCATTTTACAAAGGAATCATGTAAGAATATTAAATGAATATCTTACTCCCATGTTAGGCCTTGCAGTCGGTCAACCTGTTCTTTAAATCTATTCAATGTCACTTTCAGGTTGATGCGGTAATCTTTGGCTTCAAAGAAGTTGAAGACAACCGTATTGTCTTTGCTGTTGGGCCGTTTGACATTACAGATCTGGTAGCTCATTTTAAATGAGCCACCGATATGGTCTCCTCCAATCTTCACGTGGATTTCGTTTATGGACTATTCAAGTAAATTGTTTCTAGAAATTGTAAATTGTTTTCTTTTTATAGCCTTGAATATTACTAGTTGTGTTAATAATGATACTTAATAACTCACTCTTTTAGGTTCTTCAAGTGACCTAGCACATGGTTTGGAAGATCTTCCACATATCCCCATGGTGCTGTTTTAATGTATACGGATTTTGATTCATCCATGAATGTGAATGGAGTATCCTCAACAATAACATCCTAACCAGACCAAGATGTTGCTATGCTGCGTTGCTTTACATGAGATGCAGTAGAAATATTGTGTGTTTTCAGCCAACTATAGTTTTTGAAAGGAATAACTAATTATTTATTGCTGCAGTATGCAAAGTATGGACAAAAGGGAATTGAGGGGAAACTTTTCTTTTGCATTGGGCAAACTTATTAATTCCCACAAATTTATATTTCTTGACAAATTATTTATTTCTTCTCTTTGTAATGAATTTGTTTTCCCCACAATTCTCCTTAAGTAATTTTTTAATAATTTAAATTGTTTTTTGTGTGGATAGAATTTTATGATTTTGAAAATATTTAAACCTGTTGAAAAGATAGAAAAATTCACATAAAAATCCATCGGTTAATCTTTCTAATTTTCGGAAAATTTAATCCACACAAGGTTGTTTCAAAAACTTTACCGAGACATAGTTTTCAGCTTTTCCCACTGAATCCCTATTTCTGCTTTCAGGGCCACCATGGACTCGGCAGTTATGTCTGCTGATGGTAAATCAGAACTGACGATTATCTTCTTCTTGGTGTCAGTATTAAATTGTTTCAAATAATGCGAAGTTTGCGTGACAACAGCATTTGTGTTTTGACCTGAAGTTTTGTCGAAACATTCTTTCAAGACTTTATTTCTCCGTCTGAGAGTCCTTTTGCAAACTTGATCACTGCTTTTCCTGATTTCAGACTTTTGAGTTAAAACAACAGGCTAAAATAAATCCATGAAGCAACTTCTTATTTTGTTAAATTAAAATAGTTTTTTTATTGTAATTGGTGAAAATTTTCATATTTTGTGTTATGTCAGAAAAATGTGCTTACCCTTCTGGAACCACCTGTGCGCAGCTCCACAGATTTACTTTTCGATTCTTCTAATTTATTTCTTACAACATGAAAGGCAACCTCCTCTGCTTTCCTCTGCATGTCAGCACTTTGGTCTGTCAGAAGCTCAGCCAAATTTACATGGTTTTGGGTGCATTGGTTTTGGTGAATTTCCTTCTCTTTCCATTGATAGGCATCAAATGATTCATTGCATTTGTTGCAAAAAAGCCTTAGACATTCTACTAACTTTTTCAAATTTGCAGAAGGTTGCACCTTTTTCTGCGTAAAAATATTTCCACACTGTGGGCATTTACTGTCTCTTACTTCCTGCCCCTCCAAAGTTGGTAGTAAACATGTAAGGCAGAAGGTGTGTTGGCATACATTTAACATTAATGGTTGTGAGAAAATATTCTTGCAAATACTGCAAATGCACAATGACAAATGTGGGTTTTTCAGAGGGTCGATATTCTGAATGGGAATTGAATAAGCATCAACAGGTGCCATGTTTTTTTCTCCGATTTCGGACGCCCAATGAATTTGTTTTTTCTTGGCCTCCCTCCAACTTTGTAAGCCTTGGCCCAATGACATGTAGTATAGTTGACTTCACTATGAGGAGTCCAAGTAACAGGCTATAAATGGTTCGTGGTCTGCTTTTCTGTTACATTCCTCACTGTAGAATACCACTTCAGACAAATATTTGTTGGGTGGATGTCCTTATTGTCTGCATCGATATCTATGAACAATGCAATTTTGAGTTTTTGCTTTCTTTCTGGATTGGTAAGAATGTCTATTGAATCTTTCTGCAATAAATTACCACATATTCTGCAAAGTTTTCTGAGGTTATCGTGGTGATCCATGGTAGAGGTACAGGTGGGTAGGGTACAACTACAATTTGATGTATAACTTACTTTAAAAAATACAGGGTCTTGGGTCCAATTTGGTCAGGTTGTGGTAAGGTTATTGTGTCTCGATCAATTGCTGATACAGTTGGGAAAACTTCAAGGAGTGTAAAATAACACCAGAAAGTTGTGTAAATTTTTCTCACGAAGTGCACTCTTGTTTTCCCGCGAAAATCAAAGTTCTCGCGGAAAATTCAAAGCAACTTGCACTTCAAAGTATTCCTTGGTCATCCTTTGTTCATCTGAATTTTAATTTCTCTACCTAGTATTTAAATCTTCCCTAATTTGGGGCAAAATTCATGCGTTGGTGTGTGGCCAGGAATTCACTCCCGCCAAAGATTTTTCAAAATATTGTTCGCGCATGCGCATTGCTAAATGTCTGCCTTCTCTGCTGCCGTAAACGAACGTGTATAAAAGGCATACCTGTATCTGAAGGTGACAGTTCAACCGTAGGTATGAAAATGATTTCTCCAACTGCTGACCCTGTCAAAACTTCAGCGCTAATAAAATTATGAGATAATTCACGAACAATCAAGCGGGTGCCATTACAGAGTCCCTTCCTGATGTTCAGGTTCCTCAAAAGCATAATATTAGCCCCAACTTTAAGTTTCAAACAATGTGGAGGCATACCCGAAGGTGTTATGCTGTTCAGAAAATCAAGTGGGCAATTTTGCCGCTCATCTTCATCGTCACATACCACTTCATCAGCACTGTAATAACAAACTGCATCTCCTTGCAATCTTTCCAACACCTCATTGTTAATGATCAATGATTGCTCGTTTGTTGGTGTCAGAATGGCTGTTGAGGCATATTCGTGAGGTTCCAATCCGTCATACATCACCGATATAATTCAAGTGTTGTGGGGAACAACACAGCAATCGGGGATTTCGATACAACCCTTAGCCGGTTCATTTGGTTTTGTTGGCAGTTCACCATTACCAAGTTGTATTACCCAAGCACAGAATTCTTGTTCTTCCGGCCTGGCTTTCATGTTCTCGGTAAGTGAGTACTTTACCACTGATGCCCACAAAGCAGAACTTGTCAAGCAAACTTCAATAACATCAGTTGGTTTTGCTTTCTTCACAACTGGCAAACACTGACGAAAATCTCCGACCCATAAAAGTACCTTTCCACCGAAAAGTGCATCACTGCCGCAAATGTCACGAAGCAGTCTGTCGATAGCATGAAAAATGTGCGTAAAAACCATTGTGGCTTCATCGATCAGAAACAGGTCAGTACTTCGAAGGTATTCTGCATGTTTAGATGTCGGTGTTATGTTACATACACTGTTTTCTAAAACAGGAACAGGCAAACGAAATAAGGAATGCAATGTACAACCACCAGATAATAAAGTGGCTGCAATACCTGTGAATGCAGCAGTAGCAACTTTCCAACCTCTGGCTCTACATGCTGTAATAACATAGTTATATGTAAATGTTTTACCTCTGCCAGCTGGTCCATCCAGATAAAATAATGTTTTAAGTTGTGCTAAACCATTGCGCACATTTGAAACAGCAGACAAAATCGCATCTGCAACAATTAACTGCTGTTCGTTAAGCTGAGGCCTTACCTGCTGGGCCCTGTCAATGTAAATATTCACATCGACTTCTTCCTCAGGAATCTGCTGAACCAACTCTGGAATATTAAACTGTGTTAACGACATACCAAATTGTTTTAGGACATTATCAATGTAACCCAAAACCCTTTGCTCTGCTTGAGCAACAGCCAATAATTGAGTGTAGTCCTCACACAGATGCCCCTCGAATGTGTTCCACAACTCGAGAGGATTGGAGGGTTCGCAATGTGTCAAAATCGTGACAAACAGTTGTCTAAGCTGTTCAGGCATCTGGAAGGTTGATGCTTCTTCCAACGTATTGTGCCACTCTTCGTCATAGTCAGGGCGCTGAGACGTAAAAAAACTGGAAACGAGAGGGACAAATTATTTCTAAGTGAAACTGGTTCGGTAGATCGTACTGATCACGAAATTCGTTACCGGACAATCTGAATTTATTTAAGGGCCATTTCCTGGACCTATATTGGTTTTGATGACGTCATCCATAGGAAAAAAATATAGTTCACCTAAAATTGTTAATATATATATACCATTCGATCGCATTTTTTGAACTGAACAAAAGTCATGAAAAGGTCATATAGAAATTATCTGTCTATGCCGAATTATACATGATAGAAAGTATTTCTATGACGTCATCGCTTATGAATTTTGACGAATTGGAAGAACAATTCTGAATGAAATTCACGGGGTAAAGATCAACACAACACAACGTTACAAGTAAACAAAATATGTAAACTATTCAGTCAGTGTCGCTATCAAACTCATCACTGGAATAACAATCATCTTCCATCGAAAAAAAGATTCTCGCAGTTCACGCAGTTACATAACTCGGAGCATATCAAGCCATGCGATCTGCAAACAACTGAACGTGCTTTTTAGTGCAATATTTTCCTCCATGTGCATTAAAGATGATATCTTGGCAGAGGCTATCAATAACTCGTGTGTTTTTGTTAGATACAGTTGTTCTGCTACTGACCAATATGTTTCGCATTAGCCTTTAAGGACGATGGAACGATTGTAAAAAATTCAAGTAAAGGGTTTTCAAGTAGATTCAAGTAAAGTGAAAGTTGGTGACAATAAATGTATTTCCTCGCGAATTACAGCAGCAACTTTGCATATCTTATCGTCAATGGACAATCACGACTTTTCAAATCGGTTATCTCCTTACATAGGATTTCGATAATTCTCTCCTTTCTCGATTGTCCATACTTTTGCCGCCAACAGTCCACTTCATCTTTGTGACATTGAATAATTCTATCTAGTTCGTTTATCAGGAATCATAGAAATGCCAGCCTGTTTTTGTATATTGAGAAGTTCCTCTGTATCTATAATCACGAAATTATCAATGACCTTCTCTTTCACAATTTTTGCAACAGATACAATAACTGTATCAGTAAAAGAAGAAAAACGCTTCAGTGGTCGAGTGTAATCCCGGTAGCATATTCGATGATATTGGAACTCAAGAGATACAATGCTCTGCCAATCTTTCCCAGAAACGTCAGTTAGCAAACTGTTATTGTCATTCCTTATTGTGAGGTAAACGTTGTAGCAGCAATCTCGGTCACACACTTCCCTAAATCCTCATATCCACCGCCTCGTTTGGATGTTTTTGACACCACAGATACAGCAAGTAGTTACACACAAAGTATACCGACATCATCCATGCCGCATTATTCGAAGTAAGGATTTCTGAGAATAAAAGACGTTTGAACAAACCATGACCATCTCTCTTTCTCTCTTTATGCTAAAGTTGACGCTGGTTGATGGGGGGAGGGTGCTACAACTGTTGACATCAACCTTCACAATTTTCAAAACCTTGACTTTTCTAATTAAGTATGAAAATGTTTACACTGAATGTGATCTTGATGTGGTCCATCGTGGCGTAGGAAAGTCCTTCCGTATTGTTTTTGTTGGCTCCGTTGTTCCGTTTTTTCGCTCACGTGATGTACGAACGTAAAACAATAAGCACAGATGGAGACAACCTCGAACCCAGGGTCTCTTTGCCGCTATCCGTATATCGAAAAGGATGGAGATGCAGATGGAGATTGATCAGAGAAAAATTACACGAAGATCATTGCAAATGTTTTTATGTCTAATTAAAAATGCGTAAGAAACTAAGATACAAAAGGACCAGTGTGGTGGAGGTTGTTGTTTTTTTGGAGGGGGAGGGGGATCTCTTCTCAAACGCTGACCTCAACTGAGGGGGAGAGGGCAACGCAAAGTTGACACAAGTTGACAGACGGGGGAGGGGGGAGGGGTGGTCAAAAATCTTGAAAAAATGGTTGACGTCATTTGTGAACAATCCCTAATTAAGAATTTACATTGAGAAATGTTCAAATTAAAAGAAATGTTCTAAAGTTATATTATCAAGTAGCATTTTAAATTTAATTTACAAGTTTACAATCGATAATAATATCGCTTCATTTTTCCTTGTTTCATTATAAACCCCCGTCTTTCAAATCGAATGTAAAATTGACATTCTAAAGAAGCTATCACGAAAATATGGCGTCAAAGATGTGGATTTTTAAAGCATGTTTTTAATCACACATTTTGGACCTGCATAGCTTTAATAAATAAAATAATTTTGTCCGGTAAGGTTTTTCGTGTTGCTTTATAGGTGTATATCACACCTATCAAGCTTTTAATTTGTCCCCCGATTTTGCATAGTTATTTGATTTTTTTACGTCTCAGCACCCTGACTATCATCTTGTAGAAGACGTGTGGCAGTACACGCTTCTCGGAATGTGTTGTAAACCACTCCATCAAAAGTACGTAGATATTCGAATGATGTAGCGCCTGGAAAATGCAGCAACAAAACTCGAAGGAAAAATCGTTCTCCTTCTGATGGTCGTGCATTATGTAACCGAGCGACTGTAGGCTTTAATGTTCTTTTTCGTTTTTGCCATTTTTTCTCTTTGCCATGGAAGACATAATGGTACGGAATATCTGAGTAAAGATACTGTCGAGCATCAGGATCTTCTACATTCACATTAAACCATGCTGTAAGGTGACTATCATTCAATGCCCCTTCAGCAGCCTCCTCTTCTTCGCCAGCTCTAAAATAAACTTGATGACGATCAGGTAAATGAACAGCTAATCGCTTAATAGTATGCGATTGTTCATGCATACAGAACTCAAATATTCTCCATAATGCTTTGGGCGCAGTGACATATCGAGCATCCAGAAACGTTTTTATTTCGTCATGTTCCAAACGTTCATTAAACTCGATATTAGGACGATCATGTCCTATGTAAATGTATTTAAAGAGATACTTTACACTTTTGATTGTGGTACATACTTCCAAATTGATGTGAGCATTATACTTCTTGGACAACCACGGACAGTACGGAACTACCCATTGGTTATCTAAGTCCACATTTCATACTCTCACTGTACGGCCATTGTTACGTCTGCGATACAGAGGATACCCATTTGCATTCATTTGGGTTGCTACACAAAATCGTTTTGGGAAATCCTTGGTGCAGTTGCCATTATCTCCCATACAAACTGCATTAGGGTTAGCATTCCCACAGGGACCATGAATCATACTTGATGATATTATGAAGTTCAGGTTCCTGTTCAGGATCTGGTATTTCAGCAGAAATTAAGCTGTCGATGTCATCAGCATTACGCAGTTTATCCTCTTGTGCTAAATGGATAAGAATATGAGCATGAGGTAAAGAACGTTTCTGAAATTCAATAACATACAAATGGGAAATGGCTTTCCCCAAAACACCATTTTTATTAATGTCCTCCAAAAGTGCTTTTGATTTCAAATTGAAAACACGTGTAATCAAATCAGACCATAATGCGCAGGCTCTTTATCTAAGTGTTCTGTGATTTCCTTCCATTTTGGATTGCAGGTAAATGTGCAAAACAAATCTGGTTTGCCCATTTTAGTTACCATGGCCATAGCATCTTGATAATTTTGCTGCATGGCCCTTGGACCACCCTGAAAAGAAGAAGGGAGGATCACCGGTCTGCCTGTTTGAAGGCCACGGTTTTCTGCAACATTTTCAAGATAATCAATGAGCCCTTGATATTGCTCAACCCGGAAATTACCCTCATTTCGACGAATGTAATTAAGACGGTCGAATTCGCCTTTGCAGTAACAATCTACAGCAAATTGTTGAAGTAATCTTTTACCTTTAAAGATGGGGCTGACAGCATCTCTAAATGCAAACCTATAAGTATAATATTGTAACATGGTAATACGACAATGCTGGCCTGTTGCATATTCTGCTGCGTGAGGAATGTCAGAACTCCAACCCAACTCTCCTCTTGGAAAATGAACAGGCAAATCCTGCAACGGTCTATCTCGAGGGTAAACAACGAAGTCTCGAGCCAATGGTGGTGCACCATCTTTACCAACAAAAACAGCAGCTACTTCATCATGATGAGGTAGATTGTATCGACGCCTGTCACCACCACTTCTCAAGTGCATTCTAACCTGAAAATCAAAAGCAAATTATCAAAAGCAGTTGAAAGATCAATATTTAGTAAATATATATTTCCACTTACCTCAGATGGTTGGCGATTCTGTTCATTTGCGTGATGCAGTTCCTCTGCTTCTACCTCACTCATGCGTTTATAAGCAGCTGCATAAGGACTCTCCCGTTAAATGATATCTTGCAAAGTTTGCATGACTTCAGAGGAGCAACCTTGATTTTCTGGTCTTGCCATTCGCTCGTTGAATGCATCCATACCATCATAAATATATAGTTGACCATATGATGGAGGAACACCTGGTGGTGGGTGTAAATTACCTCTTCGGTGACATACCTGGCCATTGATACGTAAAACTGGTGGACCACGACCTGGCGGTACCGCCAGTTTCGCACCCATAGAAGCAAAAGCAACCGAACTGTTGAACTTTCGAATATTTTCTTGACAGTTCTTTGCTTGATTGTTATCACCTACTAAAAGATCTTTAAGGTCATTAGGATAATAAATGTTATCTAAATGAACTTTACGATTGTGACAACACTTATAATTAGTTTCATCATCAAACATCTTGGCATCACAAAACTGACAGACTTTGTTCATGGCACCAAGATAATGTAGCTCAGGCAGTTGGTCTTGCCGAGCAGCACGATGCAAGGGTAGATTAGCCCGTCTAGCCCTCATGCGACGAACGTTTGCATTTCGCCGAGCTAATCTCTGCTCATCACCTTCTATTAGACGAATTTCAGATTGTCTTTCGGCATCAATGATTCTAAGACGTTCATTATCTGCCTGAATATCTGGTGGCTGGATATTAACGTTTTGCTGAAGCTGTTGGCGCCTTGCCTCAGCCACATCCTCGTGTGCATGTCGACGCTGAATAACAGAGCGTATTTGCTGCTGATCAGGTGGCTGGAGCACACACTGGCCATTCCTAAAAACCGCTTGGAAGCCAGGAATAATATTAGTGCCTCTTATATTAAACATCCAGTTAAGAAACACTAAATAAAACAACAAAAAGAAAGAGATGGCTACCCACTGTGAATAAACAGCACAAATCTAGGCAGAAGCAGAAGCAAACTGACTAATACGAAATATAAAGAAATAGTCGAAACTGTGATAAATAATCTTCAACAAACCTTTCTATCTAAGAATTAAAGTCTTTTTAAAATAAACTGGCAAGAATTATAACGTACAAAAGACGAACCTGGAATGCAGATAGAAAACGTGTTAGAAGACAGATAAAGTAATAGGTTAAAAAAATAAACAAAGGGTTCTAACCACCTCCAAACTGACAAATAGTTCTTTCCCAAACACTGTAGAGGAAAAATGAACATAACAGAAAAGTTTATTCAACTTAAAAGTTTGGAAAAATCGTCGTAAAGTTTACCATTTTTAAATTAAACTGAAAATAAATAAACAGATCTCACTTCGTTGGCGTATTCTGTGCGCAGCAAAACTAACGTACGACGACAACCCTAACAACAACAAATAAAATGAACAAATGAAATGAATGCAGATAGAAGATGCTTAAAGATAGTGGCTAAACTAACAGTTCTTTCCCAAACAACAGACATGAAACTGGGTGTGAATGTTCCAGTAAAAAGGCTGGAAAAATAGGCGTAAAGTTTATAATGAAAACAAATAAACAGATCTCACCTTGTTGACGTATTTTTCGATTAAATATAAACAATATCTATTGTTCTTTTGTCTAATTCTTTTGTTACACTCGCGTAGCTGCACTCAATAACAAATTAAATTAAATTTGTTTACTTTCTAAACGAATTGGTTGCTATAGTTTGCCCGATTCTGGAAAACAATTTTGATTGGTTCATAAGCATCACGTCAATCAAAACAATCAAAATAAATCAAAATAAATGCGCATTGTATAGGTTTTCCGAAAGAAACGTCACACTTCGATTACGTATACCTGTGTACGTGTATACTGATTACGTAACTTTAAAAAAGTGTCTCTCGGCCTCTACGTAGTTTTATGCGCATTTTGTTGGTCTCCCGAAAGAAACGTCACACTTAGATTACGTAGATTACGTAACATTAAAAAAAGTGTTCTCGCCTCTGCGTGGTTTTACGATGAAAAGGGAAAAAATAAGAAGGATTTGACCGTTAAAAGAAAAACAAATATATCACTCTCTAAAATAAAAGTGTGACACACAAAGCGAATTAGTATAATAAGACTAGTATCTCGCGTAAAAGTTTTTTACGGCTATAATTTCGAAAAGGATGTGTCGAAAATAGGTGAGGAAATATTAAATCACAAAATCGCGACTGGAAAGTGTTGCCATGTTGTAGAGCTCGAAAAGCTGATCAAAAAAGTGTATGGGATCGTTTCGCTACGATCAACCGTTGCAGAGATATCGTTGATCAAAGATTTTAATGACGTCATATCCGCAGTACCAAATAAAATTTAGGCCTAAATGTTGCGTCACCTCCTCACCCGTATCGCGGACCCCAAAAAACGTCAGTTATCCCTATTGGTTCTCGAGATATTTCCCCAAAAACGTCGCGTTCGATTGGGGATGCAATGCAATGGTTTCCCCGTGATTATGAAAACATCCGACGTCAAATGCCACGTGCTATTATACTAATCGTCAATTATCAATGGTCTAACGAAAAAATGACCACGATTAAGAAGATTTTGACCATTAAAAAAACAAAAACACAGCACTCTCTAAGTTAAATGTGTTGCACACGATTGCGAATTAGTAGAAGTAGACTAGCTGACCAGTTCTCCTTAAATTGACTGCTAAAAAGTTCAGCTTTGCCATCCAAAATAACAGCTTTGTCTTTAAGGATCGAATTTGCTTGACTCTCCTTCATCACTGATGATAATGCATTTAATCTTCTATGGTAGTTAATAGCATTAAATGCTTGACCAGTGAGGGTTATCGACTTTTCAAGCAAAATATTCAAGTCGTCCAAACTGACCTCAACCTTTTGCTTTTTCGTGGTCCCAGCATGTTCCATAGTCATCCAAAGGGAACCTAAAGGACCCATGATTTGCAGAATTTTGCGTTGCAGTTTGCAGAACAATTTGTCTGCTTGTATTTCTGGAAACCGTTTATGTTCTTCCATGATGTCTTTGATAAAGTCATCCAATCTGGAAATTCCAGCCATGTTGGCTGGGACTGGATTTTCTTGCAGAATGCACTCTTTGAGTTCTTGTTCTGGTTTGTATGTGTAGAATTTATCTATCACATAGGACAACATATCAGGAGGTTAAGTCCAATCATTCTTTCTATCACTGGACCTAATCTCGAAACGTTTTGGTGGAAGTATGTTCTCATCCAACACGTGTTCTTCATCACTGGAGTTGAAGGATAATTTTCTCTTTCTTCCTTTCGTGACCACTTCTTGACCACTGGCGATATTTTCTGTCCCAGTGTCAATTTCTTCCTCATCACCTTCGCTTCTCTCATGTGAAACAACCTCTGGCTCGTTGTCAGACATGTCTGAGAGAGAAATAGAAGAGTCAGTGGAGAATATTTTCTTCCACCACTAAGGTGGTGATACTCGTGATTTAGTTCCACGAAATATGAGTTAAAAACAATAGATGCAAGTTTTGTCAACAATATAAATGATTTATTATTTAATGCCACGAATTTGGACACAGATATAAATGGATTTTAATCACTCACCTAATTTCGTTTGTTTTGTTTCGTCCGCCCTGTTGGCAAACAAGTTGGAAGAGGGAAGGGGTCGAACGGCCTATGGCTAACGCCGTATAGGTTAGGAGAATCCAGTATTAGATCGACGGAGATTTTATGAAATAAAATAATGAACCGTTTCGTTATTTTTTTAAAGATTTTCAGAGTTTTCAAGAAAATTTTAAAACACTTACTTTCTTTAAAAACACGAAATTTTTCTTTAGCAATGTCTGAAAGAAAACTTGCAAATCTTTCGAAAGAAAAATTCATAAGTGTATCAGGGCCTTCACATTATGATCAAAGTCACGAGACAAGTAGCAATGAGGCTCCAGTCATAACACTTATAACATTCAATGCATCGAAACAGGCATAAAATAACCCCCTTCATTCACAGAGTTGACATGATATAGTCCTTCACAGAATCTAAATACATTTTAAACGCATTTGATTTAGTATTTTAAACTAGTATCCCGGGTAAAAACTTTTTACCGAACTTAACTTCGAAAACATTAGGTCAAATCCACCATTCCCGTGTACGTACCCCATGATGAAGAAATAAATCATAGAATCGCAACTCAAAAACATCCCAGGCGGCGTCGCTCGCCACCCTTGTTCAGTATGCGTTGTGTCGCAGAATTTAACTCTTGCAAAAGTTTCTTTTCAGGCATTAATTTTTTAATTCATTTCTTACATTCAGAAAATTTAAAACAGAAACAAATAGCAACATGGCTCAGAATATATATTCATACGCAGAAGAGAAGTAACTTTAATGTAAAAAAACGCAATATATAACTCAGAACCGTTAACCCAGACATACAAAACCAAACATTGAATAATATTACAAAAATGATACCTTCCAACTTTTTCTTTTGTTCAAAAGTTACTACTGGACTGCAATCATTAATGAATTTTTGAAATGATATATTTAGTTCTTCCCAAAACCATCAACATCATGATTAAAACCATGAGTTTCATTTCTTTGTGCTTTTTTTATTATTGCCTAAAAGAATAATATTTCAATTGTAATACCGAAAAAAAAAGAAAGAAAAGAAACAACAAAAAAAGGAAATTCAAGTACGCATTTATCCTAAAAACAATAACTAAGAACAAAAATTTACACAGAAGATAAAAAGTCACAAATAAAATCATACAGCCAAAGTTATATACCTAGGCATAGTACGTAAACGATTACCATAACACAAAATATGCATAAACGCGATAAAATATAAACTTAAGAAAAATACAGCCAACAACGCTTATTTGTTGTAGGATAGTTTCATTGCACAGTCATTTAAATTACATAATCCATTCTTCTCTCATTTCTACTTAACAGATGAAAACATTCAAAAAACATACAAAAAACCTAATCATGCTATGACGAAATCTAAAGAAAAACAAAACAAAGTAAAAGAAGCTTTGAAAATATATTAACCTTAAAAATAATAATTAAAAACACAAACGTAATGACAGAATTAGTATAGCTGAAAAATTTTTAACATATGAAAACATTCGTGGAGCCATTTTTTATTTCCAGTTCAAAGCTCCTCCTCTGCGCTGGAAAATTCAAAACACAACAGTAAACATCCCTCTTATCCTTTATTTATCCACTAATACTAACTGTGTTTTAACTAAATAGATACTATTTTAACTTTACCTTTCAATACCAATTCACATCATCATGATAAACACTTCTAAACTCTTTTACTTTCTATATTTCATACCTGTAAACAAATTAATAACACTCGATTAACTTTCCAGCATACTTTCCTATTGTAAACATACACTTTCTATTTGTTTTCTACTGCAATTTCACTACCATTTTTATACAGTGAAAGACATAAAAATGCTTTCTTCGTAACTTCATAACTGTGGAGCCATTTTGAAATAAATAAAATAAGGAACAGTTCGTTACCAAAACAAATCAGTAACTGCTCGTGTAGGACCTGCATCTTTATGATCTGATCGTTTTAACTCTGTTTTTATTCGCATTTTAACGCTGTATTTATTAAATCCGTTTGACTCATGTACTTACGTATATTACTTTATATCTTTTCCAAACAATTTTCCACCGAAAAAAAGTAAAACCATTTTCACCAATGTAAATAAACATCATCCTTTCTTCAACTTCATCTACACTACTTCTGTACTGCTGCACTCCCATAACTATTTGATAACTATAAAAAGAAATTCGTAAAATCAGCACGACTTTCTTCCACTCGTTCTTCGTTAGGTTTTCATCTGAAAAAAACAAACATCTGTTCAAAAACTCACCTACGTACGCATGTGTGCTACCTGCTAACTAATCACTTACACACATGCTGCTGCCTGTTCTTTTATTAATCGTTCGATCTTTCTGCAGCTTATCTTTTAAAAACTTCACTGCACTTCTTCTGTATATCTAAATATGATTTTTCATTGTAAACAAATAACTAACTCACTTGCTACCCGTGTTGTTTTATTAATAAGAGTAAAAGTTTAGCAAAACGTTTTATAATAATAACAATACCTTCGTGCATACAAACCTGTGTTTCTTCGTCAGTTCTTTCGTCGATTTGCTGCCTAAAACAATCAAATTTCAATTGAAATATTCGTATACAAAAAGAAACCCGTCTTCTTCGCGAAGTTTCTTGCTCACGAAATGATCGTTGACAAATTTCGAACGAAGAAATTGCATTGCTCGCACTCCTCCAAAGACGTTTTTCGGCTGATTTCCACTGCGCAAACCAAAAATAACAAAACGGAGGAGCATATACTAATCGCGGAAAATCAAAAAAAGTGTCTCTCGTCTCTGCGTGGTTTTACGACAAAAAGGGAAAAAATAAGAAGGATTTGACCGTGAAAAAAAAACAAATACAAATAAGATTCTTTTCAGGCACATCCTTTTTGTTTCCTTTGTAATACACTCTGTTGTTTTGATTGTTGAGTGGTACCTGTAAAGGAAAATCACACTCGTCTTGAAATACTGCTCTTTCCACCATGCGAGGATTTCGTGAAAATTCGTGAGATTCATTGAGGGAGCTTTCAAACGTTTGAATTGTTTGATTCCTTTCGACTTCACCATTCGTCGCACAGATCGATCCGAGATGTTCAAAATCTTGGCTATGTTGTTTGGGGTGACATGAGTTCCCGGGGCTTCTTCTTGAGAACATACCAATTCCTCAACAGCATTTTGATTTTGTGTTGTTGTTGCCGTGATTGGACGACCAGAGCCTTTTTGCCTTTCCATTGTTCCAAATTCCTTATATCTTTTAATCAAACGAGTTACTGACTTCTTTTTCCAATTCTTTTCAGGATTGTCTTTCCAAATACGATATGCAGAATATCCTTTCTCGTGGTAGTGCTTGATAATGGCTTTATCTTCATCTGAAAAAACCATATTGACTTCACGCAGGTGTTTCTAGATCAAACTGAAGATGATTTTCGGTTTGCGTGACTGTTAGTAATTACACATTGCAGTGTCTTCATTAACCAGGGACGTCAGTGGCCACTGCAATGACTTCATGAAGAACAACAAAGTCAAAATGAATTCAAGAATAAACCGGGCGCTGAACAGGGAAAATGAAAAATTCCTTTTGACGTCAAATCTATAAACAAGTGATTTTTGATATGTTTTCGGAAAATTTTTATATCTTTTAGAAAAAACGTCGTTAAGCTCTTAAACTTTCAGGAAACATCAAAAATAGGTGTAAAAACAAACCTGTGAAGTTTCAAATCATTTCGATCATTTGACGAAGCTACATCAAGTTTTCAACTTTGGGGACGTTTTTTTTGCCATACCCGGTATGTCACTCTCTAAGATAAAAACCGGATGCACAACCGCGAATTAGTATAATAAGATAAGAGAAAAAGAACTTACACAGAATGAAAAGACTCATTCGATGTTACTATTTCATCATCACAAGTGACATCGCTGTCATCAACTGGATCTTTTTCCAGATCCGCCAAAACTAGTAAATTATTATCCAATCTTTCTAGCAGGTCAATTGGAGGATTGTCCAGGTCCACAAACTCTTCTGGAAATTGACTGTGTTTAAATTGGATTTTGAAGGAAGTTGGGAAATTTTTATCTTTTGAAAAACATTGTAGGATATCATTTCTCAAGTTTGAAAAATCTTCACATTTTACAAGCTTTCTTGAGATGCCATATTTAACGCAAAATGTCACTTCTGACATTTTCTACAAAAAACAATAGAAAAAAGATCAGATAAGATACATTTGAAGAAAACAAAAACGAATAACTTTTTTGATGAGCCATTTGGTAGTATAAGGGGCTTTATATTTGAGTTCGCCATGAAGTAAATCATTTTTAAGCGGCCTAATTTTTTGTAAATGTGCAGGGTGACCACTACTAAATGGTGGGTAAAAAATAAAGATTTTAAGGAGACATAATGAGAAATGTTCTCATTCTTTAAGGATATTTTGTTCGAAATGTTAAAATTTTTCTTTAAAAGGTTATTAAGGTCTTTTAAGGAGGAGTGGTCACCCTAAATGTGAGATGTCAAAATGATATGTCAAAAGGGTGAGTTAGTCTTCTTCAGCTACAGATACAAAATGTCTTAAATTTACAAGCGTTCTGCCATTAACGATATAGTTAGAAAGAGGATGCCAATTAAGTAAATCAGGAATTCGAACTATGTCAAAAATTCTAGTCTCTTCTATTTCATAACCACTAAAATGAAACTGAAACTGAAGTACCCTTAGTTTTTCAGCCAAAATGTAAGTATGGTTATCTAAGGAAAGAAAACACAATGCAACTACGAAGACGAACTCGTCATCTTCAAAACCAGCAATTAACACATAACCTGAATGATACTGCCGTCCTTCTGCATGAAGGATGTCATTTTAATCATCATTTATTTGAACAGGACATCGGAAGCTTTGGTGAAAGCTTCAATACTTACTTCAACAGCTCCTGAGCCATGAGGCGTTGTATGTGCCAGCAATTCAGCTTTACTTAAGTACAAATACATTTTGAATTGATATCTTTTTGATAAACTCTGACAGATATTTTTCCTGTTGTAATTAATATCGCTGAGACCTTTGAAATAGCTATGCTTAGCTTCAAATCTGAGAGTTTTTACTAGAGGTCCAAATTTTCTTATCATTTCTGGGTAATGCTTTAAAAAATGACCTTTTGGTTTTAGCTTAGCACTAGGAAGCAACATACGGTAAGTTTGGAAAAATTCCTCTATCAATGTTTCTAAAATAAACAAAGCAACTTTAAGGAAAGTGTGTGCACAAAGTCTCTCAATTAGTTGCATAAACATGATATACAATTTCCATACTACATCTCCTTCAGGAACAATTTGACCAACCATCAATGGAAGCATTCTAATGAAATTCTACATCTCACATGATGTTTGTTTGATTTTGAAACTCCAGAAAATAATTTTAAAGGCTGAGGTTTGTTCACGCTGTCGCATTTTGAATATTTGAATCCCTCAATAATTTCCGTTAAGTATTGTAACGTTTTCTGACACAAGATTGTTGATGACATCACTTAAGACATCAATGGCAATTCCCTCAAAAACATCATGTGCATCAGGTCTGGAGGGAGACAATAACCACATGATAATAATCTAACTCATGCAAACAAGAGTCACATTTTAAGCCATAAACTGAGCACATGCTAGGATCTTGTTCTATATTTTGAACATCGTTAATGTATCCTTCAACTGTTCTTAGAGATCAGCTACTTTAACATTGGTAGCAAGTTGTTCCTGGGTACAATAGCAGAATCTGCAAAAGTGTTTAACAGTACTGAAGTTACAGAGGGCATGTGCTGCCAAATTGTCAGCCACAACTATAGAAAGGACCTAACACAAAATAGAATGCTGTTAACTTATATTTGGTTACTTTGTTACCTAATGGATTAACTGTTGTAAAATCATCATGATACAAAAACAATTCATGTTAGATTCTGATTTAAAATGATTGTTGGACTTGAAAAAGTTTTGATATTATTGTCAATTGATATACTGTTATTGTAAGCTAAACCATAGCTAAGAACATCTTGATGCTTCAAAAGACTACTTATAATTTTTAAAATCGGTATGTACTGAACAGAATCAAATTTATTTGTCTCAATATCATCACCTATATTCACTTCAATTGGCTCAATATAATGTTCCTTTGACTTAATGTACTGAGAGAGGGCTTTCTCTTTACTAAATTTTTCACAGGCCCCAACAAGAGGGCTTTGGGAGTTTAATTTTGATTTATAGTCTAAAGGGACTGTGTTTGATTGACTTTGATATGCCTCCAGAAATTATTTTAACATGTTGCTTTTGATCAAGTGACAAAAAGAAAGACATTTTCTGACTTACGAAACAAGTTGCTGCATTAGAAACTTTGTAAATTTCTCGCCGTTTAAGCAGAAATTCTGCCATGATTAACATAAAATCAAATGAATCCTCATAATTTTCTTGGCCTTGTTCTTTATGGTTGCTCATTTGTAGCAAAATTCAAGATAAATATTCACATTCAAGAAACTTTTATTAACATTCAACAAAATTATATGCGCATTCAAGAAACTGTCATTTACTTTCAAGAAATTTTTGTTCACATTCAACAAAATTATATTCATATTCAACAAAATTATAATTAACATTCAAAAAAACTTTTATTCATGTTCAAGAAAATTTTTATTCATATTCATGAAAAAAAATTACATGCAAGGTGTAAAATTACTATTCAAGGAATTTCGGTAACTCAGATCTGGTCAGTAAATTATCGGTCACTAATGGAAACTGATTAGCGATACGTGAACAGGCGAAAAACAGATTTTTGAAAAATACCAGATGTGAGGGGAATAAACAAGGACGTAGAATCAAAATATCTTGCTACGTCCCTGATAAATTAATGAATTACGGAAAATTTTGAGATGGGGTTTTATGACGGCAGTAAAAGCAAAACGAAATAAGTATCAAAATCCAAGAAAAGGTTCGTCAACAGCATAAGGTTGTATTCATTGTATTGATAACAGTTGTTCCAGTGTGAAAGGGAATGTAATAAAGTAAGATCAAATCCGACCAGGTGAAAAAGGTGGGTCTGGGGAATCGAAAACTACAGTTGGTAAAATTTTTTCTTTTCTTTTATTAGTAATGACAAAATTCTGCAAAACTAAAAATCCCTCGTTTCTTAAAATTCCGAACAAAATGTCCAGAAAAAATTGAGACTAATTTTGATTCTTGTATTTTTGTAGCACTATTGGAAATCTGTAACTAAAATTCGTGAAATAAGTTTCTGAACGGAGAAGAAAAGAAAATGTTTTCTCAAACGCTCTGAATTAAGGCTTTAGCTTCAATAGAAATATCAACGCCAAAGCTTTCTGAATCCCTAAAAAAATTAAGTTGCAATATGTGTTCCAAAACATCTTCTGGAAAATGATTCGATACGTCTTCAACATCTACTGATGAAAGACCATCATCAGTAGGAGAAGGAGCTCTTGGATCAAAGCCGAACCAAGAAAGGTCATCTGATCCAGGAGTGGAAAAAACATCAGCAACTTGATGTTGTTCTCGATTTCGAACATCCATCATTCCATTCATCCACATCTTTTGTGGCGACCAATTTCTTTCGGTTTTCTAATAGGATGCCTATTCCAACCTTCGATGAAATAAGATACCGCTTGGTTGATTCTTGGGAGAAAGACCAAATGTAACAGATATACATCTTCTTCGTTATCCATATTCAAGTGTCCTAAATGAAAGATGATGTTTTTGTATGACCACTAACATTCAATAATTGGTATTCTGTGCCCATTACTCTCATGATCAGTTTGACGAAATACATTGCCGTTGCAATTTGTAGGAAGAAAATTGTTAAAAGGAAAGATGCCAGAAAACTGGTGGTTTTTATGAAATTTATTGTTAAAAAATTGTAATAATTTTCTTTACCTTCAGCTTCCATTGCTTGAAATGCGTAGTAAAACTGATGAGCAACGTTTACTCACATATCTGTACCATTCCCAGGTATATAATAAACAAAATGATGATCGTATACAGTTCATCCAGAAAATTTGAAAACTCTTTCATTATTTCCCTTACACTATCTTCTCAGTCACCGTTCTTTCATCTTGTTCAACATTTTCCACATGCTATTCCTGCCATTTTCATACGCCATGCGGTTATCTCAGTTTTTCTGCTAATTTTGCAGACCAGATTTAGGTTACGGAATATCCTTGAATATAATTTTGTCTTGCATAAAAAAACACCGTTGAATATGAATGCATCAAGTAACTTCTTAACTGTTAATGAATCTTTTGTTTGAATGCGAAAGAAAATTTACTTAGGAATGTTAAGTTCTTGAACATGAATAAAAAATTCCTTGAACGTAAATAACAGTTTCTTGAATGTGCATATAATTTTTTTGAATGCGAATAAAAATTTCTTGAATATGAATGCAAATGCGTATGTTGAATTTTGCTGCAAATGAGCAACCATAGTTCTTCTACTTCTCCCTCTTCCTCTCTAGTCTCTGAATGGATGGAATCATTACTTTCAACGCCCTGAAAGTTCTCAGGTTCATTATCGGTTGCAGTCTTGGTGTGAAAGTATGTCATATGCAAATCAAAAAACCACTCATGCTTTTTTTGGCATGCCTTCGATAACTTTGCTGATTTGTGAACTTAGAGGTACAGCCAGAAATGCCACAGTTGTATGAAAATCCCTTTTCAATGCTGTGTTTGTCCCAAATATGATTTAAAACTCTGTTGAAATAAACTGATTGATAAATACAACTCGGAAATTTACATTGGAAAAGCAGGCTTTCGTTCATTAAGATAAAAACAAATTTGTTCTTTGATAATTGATTTGCATGTCACACGGCATCAAATTAGAAAAGATTAGGATTCACGTGGATATAAATAGATATAGATAATAAATCAAAAAATCTACACCTCTATGGTTGCTTATTTGTAGCAAAATTCAAGATAGATATTTACATTCACATTCAAGAAACTGTAAGAAACTGTGATTTACGATCAAGAAGCTTTTTATTCACATTCAAGAAAACTATATTCATATTCAACAAAATTACATTAACATTCTAGAAACTTTTATTCATGTTCAAGAAACTATTTATTCATATTCAAGAAAAAAATTTATATGCAAGGTGTAAATCGTTTACCTGCTAAATCGTTTACGATCAAAGCTCACTCGTGAAGCTGCACTACAAATCTACAGAGGTATCATTATGCCTGCTTTGTTATTTAACAGTTCGATGTTATTGAAAATGAATAATTCTCAGTTGGCAAAATTAAACTCACTTGACAATCGAGCTTCTAAGGTAACCTTGTCTACTGTTCCGAAATTGAAAAATGAAATTGAGAAGCATTGCTGTCTTCTAGTTAAAAAGTGCTTGGTTGGGAAAACTTGTGAAAATTTTCAAAACTACTTTATCATGTGTACCCATGGAAAGAATACAAGAAACAATGGTTATATGATTACCCAACCTTTGGTAAAATTAGAATGTACGAAAGCTGGATTCTTTTTTTTTTGGTTCAAAATTATATAATCTACTTCCACTAGATATCAGGAAGTGTGACTCGTTTAGCCAGTTTAATATTTTGTGCAGGAACCACTTCTCATAGCTTGTTGAAACAATTTTTAGTTTTTAGTCAGATCTCGAATTATTTAATCTTTTAATTTAAATTTTTTTCAACTTGACTTTTTTCTTATCACTCGAGATTTTTACATTTGAGATTCAAAATATACTGTTTGACCTCCTACCTTTTTTTTTCTATTTGATTTTAAACTTTTTGAGTTTTTCAGAATTACAATTTTTAACATTTTTTTAACTTGATAAATAAAATATAAGTGTATTGCGCAGGGTATTTGGAGAAAGAAATATCTCTTCCTTTCTAGCATATGATACTTTTTCTCCTAATACCATGCTTAATTTTTATCTTATCTTGCATATAATTTTGTTGAATGTGAATAAAAATTTTTTGAATGTGAATGCAAATGCGTATCTTGAATTTTGCTGCAAATGAACAACCATACACTTCACCTTCACGAAAATGTCCTCGCCACAAATAGGAAATGGCAGCTGACTCGTCAGCAAAAAATACTATAATTTTCAAGACCTCAATGACTAATAAATTACGGACCTGAAAACAAGTTCTCGTGTACAATTAACTAATGATGATCTCGGGACACAGCGATCGAAACGTTTAATATACAACATTTTTCAAACATCAAGCTTCTTGATTTAATATTTATAATCAGGTTCTCATTTTTTGCTTCGAGTGTAAAATAATCATTCATTGTGGTTGGTAAATTTGTTTTCCCAATTTTTTCTCCCAACTGCATTGTGGGTAAAAAGGCATATTAAGCATGCGGTCTAACCAAACGCCCGTGAGAGTATTTGGTGGGGATTAAGAACACCCTTATAAGTGTTTTCGGCATGAGGGAGATTTGGTAGCGATGAAAATGCTTAAACGGGTTTTTAAAGGTACAGTCATACATAAAAGGGTACCACACAAACTATGTGGGTGTTTCGAAGTAAAACAACTGGAAAGGTTTATTAAACAGTTAATTCTTTCCGTGTCTTACATTCTACCTGAACCATTTTATTGTTACTAAATTGTCATTTTAGAAAATTAAGGCTTGCTGAAATTAAGGGAGGATTTTTTTACACGTATAAAATTAACACGGCTTCAATTAACGCGATCTGGCTCATTCGTGTTAATAAAATGACCAGTTATATAAGTGTAATAAGGTATATAAAAGTTGGATTAAAAGACAGAGAAAAGTTATTACTTTCTGTCATACACCCTATCCATATGTATACTTGTAGAAATTGATCAGTAGAAAAACATAGTCGCTGTATCCTCCCTCTAACAATATGTTTAACAACCACTAATAGACAATCATCTTCTAAGGTTGACTCCTCTCTAAGTAATTATAAATTTTGTTGTTTTTTTGCTCTCGTTGTTTCCTCAATTCTTCCAGTACTCTGACTCTAACTCTGTCAACAATGACTGTGCAAATGCCTCATCCTGCTCTGTCATCAATATTCTCCTATCATTTAAATTATCACTTATCATTGTTATTGGTTTGCTATGGTCATCCTTCTTGTTTTTTTATCAAGGCAAAGACTCATTTTTATCCACCTTACTTTGATCTACAAGTGATGGACCAGTACTTGCAACATCCCTCCTTTTCTTTGCTGTTATTTCGAAGTCAGAAATATCTGAGGAACTCATGTTTTCAGTTAAAGCCATAACTAAAGATTTTGTATGCAAATAATTAATGTTCATTATCTTTAATGAGTATTTTTCAGCATATTCTTCTAAAGTTACTGAAAGGCCCTCCAACTTTTCATTGATCCTTCCCACAAGTGAAACTTCCATCAAATTGAGAGATACATCCTCTTTGCTTTTTCCTGTTTGATTTGTTATCTCTTCTTTGGACCATTAAATTGTTTGCTTCTTGACCTGACAGTGGAAACAAATTTAACTTAGCTTTAAGTCTTTATTAAACGATAGGAAAACTGTTGCATTAACAGACGTGAGTCAGCTAATCATATTCCCATTTCTTCGAAGTCCTGGGTATTTAGTGAATGAATACCTTCACCACATACCTGCGAGAAAAGGAAGTAAAGACTAATCTAAAGATTAAAACTAACCAGATAGTTGATTATTTAAACTTTACTTTACACGTAGTCCTCATCGACAAAATCACCAAAGATGTAAAAAGGAAACTGCAAATGAACTCGTTATCGACTTGATTTACTTTACTTTTCATACAGTAAAAGAAAATGCTTATAGAAAGTCTTGAAATTTCTATCATCATCTCCTACCCGACTTTTTCGTACTTTTTCTCCATATCATCTCTTCTCTAAAAAACATCTAATCTAGATAATGAAACATCAAAAACGATACATAAATGACACATTCACGTAGTCCTCATCGACAAAATCACCAAAGATGTGAAAAGGAAACTGCAAATGAACTCTTTATCGACTTGATTTGCAGCTGCCATCTGTGTTTTGGCACTCTCCTTCACGGCACGGAGAGCTAATGCACAAAAAACGGATCTGGAACTAAACCTTTGTAGTTGCCTGTTCATGTTTTTGTTGTTGCCTACACCGAAAGTATTAGAGGTGCTACAAGGCATCTTTGAAGGTGTCTGAAACAGTCCCGTTACGCACACGTTTTACGGTGGCAAATCCGGTTAACCATCTTAAGGGTGCCATATTCGTTGTTCCAAACAGCACCATGGTGTTAAATATAAGGGTGCTAAATATAACATCCCTCAGGGTTGTTGATTCAAAAGACCACTCTAGGGGTGCTTACTCTAGCATCTCTGCAGTATTCAAATAGGTGCTGCATTACACCTTCTTCGGTGCTGTTACTCGACTTAGCAGAACCGTTGGGGTTACTAACTCGCATAATTTAGAACCGTGATAAATAAGAGTAAATGTTTTAATTAATTATTATTAACGAATTGATACACATATGAACAGAGCAAATTAAATAGGAATGCAAATTTAAAATTATTACAAATTGACTCTACTACCGATATTCTTAGGGGTTAAAAGTGATCTGATAGAAATGTATTCTGAAATGAATTAAAACTTTACCAAACCATTGTATGACAGGAGAAAAATAACCTTAAGTTAACTTCACTTTTCATTCATTTCATGATAGATAAAAGTTGACTGTCCAAGGAAAATTAAATATTTTTTCAAAAATACTACTGTACATGCACGAACTATTATTTCAATTATGGGAGAATATATACATAATTTAAGTGAATAAACGAATCATAAGTGACTATTTCATCATTAAAGCATCCTTTGTCATTTGTCTTTTCGTGTACATTATTGTTATTTATAAACTCCATGAATTTATTTCAGGATTAATACCATTAGTCAAATGTTTTGCCATTACTTTGGAAGTTCTTATTGCTCTTGATTTGCTTAAAACTATAAAACATTCTAAATATCACGAAACATTAAAAGAATTAAAATAATAGTTAAATACAGAAACATAAGGAAGGCGTCTTAATCTTTCAATAGTTTCCAAAACGAAGAAAGGGGATTTCCGAAATCTACACCCGTGTCAATAATATCAAAATCGACTTCTTTAAATTTTATTTTTCGAAAAAACGTCTGCCATCAAAAATCATACATCTTTTTTCTTTTTATAAGCATATTATAAGTACATAACTTTCTTTTCTAACAAACTAAATGTCTCTTTAACAAACAAGGTAAATGACAAGAAATAACCCATTAAGTGTATATACCACTTTAGGTTAGATATGCTTAGTATATCAGGGTTGCCAGCAGAAATTAAATTTCTATTTCAAGGTCATTCAAGGTCTTTCAAGGCCATGTTTTTAAGCAACATTACTACTAAGGTCTGACCTTGGTTGCTTATATAAAAACATGTATTATAGCTACTGAAAAAAGTAGGTACCAAAAGAATTTTGGAAATTTTTAAACTTATTAAGACAATGCAATGCTACACATAAGAAACATTTGATTGTTACCTACTGATAGGAGTAAGCGAACAAAATTTACAGAAAAAAAAATCACAAATGAGAAAAATGTTCAAATTTTCAAGGTCATTGAATGACTTTTCAAGGTTATTCAAGGTCCTCAAGGTCACTTTTCTAAATTCAAGGCTTTTCAAAATTTTCAAGGTCTGCTGGCAACCCTGTATATGCTTATTTTTTGACAAAACTGAGGTTGGGACATACCCACTTTTTCACATACACCTTGAATGACTGGTCTTCTAACAGAAAGTTTCCTGGACTCTCACCAATAGGAATTGAGGGAACAATAGATGGAGTGAAACGTTCACCATCAAAAGAATGGACAGTATCTAAAAAGCATCACATTTGTAGCCTGTGTGCCAATGTGTAAATGTCAATGGGCTTGTTGAATCTGTTGATAATTGTTTTTTGTTCTAGTACTCAGTGTGGCTAATAAACCAAGTAAAACAAGATGATCCAACATACAGGAGAATTCATAACATAACTGTTACGGAATAAAATCAAAAAAGAATAATATACATACTTGAACTCCTTCTGCTAATATTGGATAGTGGCCCAATATATCAAATATCTTTATTAGATTAACAATTAACAATAAGCGTCTCTCTGGAAATGTTTTATCCATACTAATGTCATTAACCGACATATTTCTTCGACCAGAAGTAAAATCTTTTTGTTGCTTTAATTTTCTGATGTGTGATGCAATACTGGCATCATCCTCACCAACAACCCTTTTGGGCCAGAAACACCTCAAATATCTAATTGAGTTGCATTCAAACAATTGTCTGTATTCTTTTGCTTGTGCGTTCCATATTTTTTGCTATTACCTCTGCATTATTGACTAATGCAGTAGATCGTCGCCTAAGATTACGAAAACAGCTTCGTAAGCGACTTTTCCAGAAAGCTAAGGCATCAGCATGGGACAGACCTTTGCTCAAGTAAGCCCATCGGTGTAGTAAAGCACAAACCATATCATCATACTGCGAAGATGATGGGTATCTAAACATAAAGTAGTTGCTTGTTCTTATTCCAAAAAGGAGGATGAAATTTTATGTCTTTTATGATTGTTGGTATGCCATACAAGTACATGTGTATATGTGGAAACTATAATTAAACACCTTACAAGGTGTATTTAAAGCAAACATCACAAAGACTCTCAGTTAACTTGATACGTTCTTTAATGGATAACTTTTGCAGCACTTTTGCAACACCAATGAATTTACAAAGGAATCCTTGATAATGAAGGGGTAAGGCCAAGAAGAACTGTAAGAATTTTTGCTGAAAATACTGACAAGTTTAACATGATAAAACCATTGAAACTACTAAAAGAGATCAAAATAAAGCACACACTCCTAAAATATGTATACTAATCTTCGCACTAGGAAAGGGAGTTATCAAGTAAATAAAAAAATTATAAAAAACACTTTGCTTACACTGAAGTATTAAAAATTAAAAATTAAATCATGTAAAGAATTTAAAGTCTCGTCTACATCTTCAATTTCCTCGCTGAGTGAGCTATTGGATTTTTTAAGCGTTGGAATATGTTGAATTTGAAGTCTCTTGTCAATAGTGATACCTAAAGCACTGATGTCATCCAAACCTATAAATTCTTCTAGACTATCGTCATAATATTGAATAATAAACGGTTGGTTTTTGTCAAATATAGGGCAGTTACTAAATGCCAATGTTATTTTTTCTTCAAGTTCTTCTAAAGTGGTGATTCCATGTTCTATAGTAACAACCTTCTTAAATTGCTCAAGACCAACTCTAAATTTCTCCATCAATGAAATTTATGTATAATACTGTCTAGGAAAGAAAGCACAACTCGTCATTTCAAAACAAAAAGGCCTCAAGTGCATTTTTCTTGTTTTGAGAAAAAGCAAAAACGAAAATTGACTTAACAATACTTCTTGAGCCATAAGCTGCAAAATGAAAATTCTTGGTAATAAAACAGGTAATTTGGGATACTTCGAATACAGTGAAACAATCTATTTGGAACTATGAACATCCTAGAATTCACACAAATAAATAGAAAAATAAATATCACAATACAAAATATAAGAAATAGATTGGGAAAATACCAAGATTAGAAATTCAGAGAAAAGGTGTCGGTAACATCGAATATGTCAGCTAAACAGCAACTCAGGGAAGTTCGGCTAACAGCAATAAAACCTTTTTAACTTCGAGTCCCTCACTGGGCTCCATTTAAACTTTCTTGAACATCAGAAAGGGACACGAGGAAAATACGGTGGACACAAAGATTTATCCGAACTTTACATAGCATGTTATCTTGTCCCAGTCCAAGAAAGAAGAGAGTGAACAGACACGTGCTCGCCGATATATGCATAAAAGAGTCTGAGAACTAGATAAATTGAAAATGGTAGATACAATAACAAAATATAGTGAAATAGTATAATAGTAAAACATATCATAAGTGAACAGGAAAAACTCGGCTTTTTACAGAACTCTGACTTTCATGTCTTTACACAATCATCAGCTGTACAAAATAATCACTTGAAAAATTTACAGAAAAAATGCGTAATCAGATCTTTTGACACGCATAATTATTGATATAAATAAAAACAAAGATATTGAACGTATGCACACGACCTCAGGGGACGTTAGGAATAATCTATTCAGTCTTTTGATTTATAATTCGCGAGTATATACTTGTTCATGTGGCGGCATTTTGAAATCAATTCAGTTCTTTTGTTTAGCAGTTCAGTTTTATTAGGGTAACTAAGTATTTCCAGTTTTTCCTGCAAGCACAAGGGACACGGTTTGGTTAAGTCTGAGTATGACTTGACACGTTTCACGATCGACCAATCAAATAACGGATTCAAATTTTGCTCTTTCAAACTCCAAACATACGTTGATAACGCAGTGCTATTCTTGTATTTTGCGTTATTAAAAGACTGCTTGTGTCCATTGAAGCGTTGTTTAAACTCTTTTTCTGTTAGGCCAATATAACATTTCATGGGTTGATTTGGTGCTGTTACATTGCATTTATAGACAACGGAAGATATTCTGCAATTGCCTTTCAGTGGACAATCTTCTTTGTTTCTACAGTTACAAGCCAAGGTTTCTTCTGTGTTATCCGACATAACTTTTTTGTTGTGAGCGTTGATGATGGAGTGCATATTTTCAGTGCAGCTATAACTAACTTTCACGTTGTTCTTGTTGAAAACTTTACGTAGGTTGTTTTCATATGTGAAATGTTTATCAATTAGGTTCAAGAACGATTTGGCGATATTGGTTGAAACGTTCTTATTAAAAGGCGGATTGAACCATATTATGTTTCTCTTTCTATTTCTCTTTCCCGGATTGATGTTTACGGGTTTTTTGTAGAATAGGTTTTGCCCTTGGTAACCACTGGTATGGAGGGCTTCTTCGTATTCTGTTTTTGCCTGGTTGAAGACTGCTTCATTCGATGAATTTTTGGCGAGTCTGTCGTTGATAGAAATAGGTAGCTGTTTCAATATGTTACCAGGGTGATTTGATGAAGTGTGGACGTACTGTAGGTGGTCATTCGGTTTCTTATATGGTCTATATGTGCCAGTTTGTAGATCTAATGTGACATCGAGGAAGTCCACTGTTTTCAAGTTAACGTTAATATCAATATCGAATCCAATGCTTTTGAAAACTTTGATGATTTCTTTGCGTGTCACATCAGCAATTCTCTTAGTTGTATTTCGTAATATTATTAAACCATCATCACGGTATAATCCTGTGTCTTCTTTGTTAACGATCGTGCACAGTTTGTGTAAGATGAAAATGCCGACCAATTCACAAATTTCGGCACCGTCGTAGCTTCCCATTGTAACGTCGAAAGAGTCGTGTGCGGCTTTCTTCTTCCATGTTTCATCGTTGAAAAATAGTAATGATTTACGAGAGTGGAGGATAGTCCTGGTATCTTTCTCAGAGATGGTTGTGTGCAATCTGGCAAAGTTCAAGGCTTTCTCCAAGATCTCCTTTGTTATGGATGGGTAGAACTCCTTGATATCCATTTGAGCAAAGGTGCACGACTTCTAGTAATAGACTTAATAGTAAAACAAAAGAAATACAAGCTGATCTTTCGTACTTTTGTATGGAGGGGTTTCATCATTTGGGAGTTGGGTCCTATTATATTTCTCATGATGCAATTTACGAATACAATGTGTTTTAAAAAATTAAATTCAAAAATTACTTTCGTAGTTTCTGAAGGAAATATCTAATTAATTTTTAAAACGTTTATATCGATGGAATCTGTATCCTTTGGTCTTTCTCATGATGTATTTTTTGTAGAAAATGGAAAAGTAGAAGAAGAGAAAGCGAAAAAATAAGTTTGGAAAAACTTAAATTCTTAACGATTAATTAAGATGTTCAACAATAAGATCAATTACTATGCTAAGATCTTTCTCTTCGTACACATGCTGTAGTTCGTTTACACCAGATGATAGTGAGACAATCGCATCACTCGACTGGAAAATAGGTTGCCATTTGTTTTATGGTTTCGTAACAGGTTTGTACTTTGTTTTCATCGATCTCTATTCTGTTTTTTTTTTTTTTTTGTAAGTCCTTTGGTTTAAATATTTCTTTTGTCATCCCCAAATCCTCTTCCATGTCAGCTCGAACTTTTGCAGCAAGATGATTCGATAATACCCATCGTTGCACTTCAGTTTTGGCAAAACCAATGATACCACCTGGGCCTTTTTGGTCCTTGTTGATGATCTGCTCAATGACTTGATCAAGTGGCACTTTGGTGAACTTTCCTTTAGTTTGATGAACTGAAAAACCACCAGCCTTGATATTGAATGGCGAACACTTGAGTCTTGTTGTGAAGCCCAGTAATATGCGAAATGACGTGCATAGTTGTAGTGGTCATATGCATGAAACTAAGGGAGTACATTTTCAGACGAGTGCATGTGTAGGTCCCAATCACCAGTTTTGCTGGATTTTACATAGTCTCTCAATGCTTGAATAATTCTGACGTATGAGTTCTAAAACACAGCCATTGGATATCTCTTTTTGTCTGAAATAGATTCTTCGAACTCTTCAAATAAGGTGAACAATCGCTTTGCAATTTCAACACAAGGTTAAAATGTATAGTATCCCTCAAGGTTGTGATAGATTGGTAGATGTCAACTTTACCTTCGGAATACAGCCAATCTTTAAAAGCATCTAGCTTGATTCCAGTGAGTGCTTCAGCAACGTAATGATGGACTCTCAGAGCATTGTTGTAATGCTTTCAGCACTTGATCGACTTGTTCTTTTCCACTGAGACATGCTTCCACTATGATGTCCAATAAACCAGCATCACCGAACCTTTTGCCTATGATCCCGAGAAAGATGCAGGTAGCATGAATTCCAACCATTCTTAAGTTGACGAATGCTTGTAGATTTGTGTGTCATCCATCACAATTTCAAAAGCTTTGCAATAAATTGCATGATCCAACACCAGATCAATTTCCGTTTGACCCAGTTGCCTTGTCTTTTCTTTGCATTGAACCAATACCTCTTCTACTGTTTCAAATTTTGTGCGAGAGCTATTAGTCATTGGCAAATAACATACCACATGCCCATCGTTAGCGATTTGATACACATCAGGAAAGTATCCTTTCCAAGCAGGAACAATTTGGTGAGTACTATTCTTTACCGAAGTTAGCCCCATACAAAATCTTCGCATTTCGAGATCCAGCCATACACTTTCCACGCCTTCGATTGGTTTAGGGTTAGGGCGATGTTTTGGTTTGATGAAAGGTTGAAGTTCTTGTAGGACTGGTTTGAATGATCGACGTTTAATGGATCTTGAACTTGAAACAATCTTTGGTTGGACAGACGTATTATTTTCATTAGAAACTTGATTGAATTAAAGAATTACGTAAGGTAATGTAATGTAATGTAATTCCGATTTTATAAATAAAATCGAAAGAGATCTAATACTGGTTACTTCCAACCCAACCCCGAGATAGACTGGAACCCAAGACTGAACTTTGGACTTATTCACTTCCATCATTATCCGTTTTTCAGACACCTGGTAATTCACAAAGTCTGGTATAGTGGTGGAAAAAAAGCCCCTTGCTCCGTTGATACATCCTCATGATAACGGGTGAAGAAAAAACTCAATAATTTGTAAATGAAGTGTCATATATGCTAGATGTATCATCGTCTTCGTCGTTTACGATCCTACATCAAAAAGAAAGAAAGAAAGAAAATGTACGTTAAATACATAATTATGAATCCGATCGGGTAGGGTCCACCCACTTCGCGCCCTTACGTAATTCTTTAATTTTATTTCATAAAATATCAGTCGATCTAATACTGGTTACTTCCAACCCAACCGCTACAGTACGACTGAAACCCGGTCCTTCAACCTCTGCTCAAAGCCTTATCGCTTTTTCTTGAACAATTTCCCTTGAAAAGACTCCTCTGGAGTAACTATTGGTTTATTATAAAACTTTTGCCAAACAGATTCATTAGACCATGAGCCCATACTAAGTACATCAGACATGGAAGCACCTGACAGTGCTGCGCTAGTAGATGCAGCTGCTCTAGAGGAATGTCCTTTGAAAATATCTGTATTAATTCCTGCCAATGAAATAACTTCTTTTATCCACCTGGAAATAGTACTGTTAGATACTTCCTTGTGTGGTTTTATATGGCTTAAGAGCAATTGTGTCTTGTTGTCCCGCCATTCCTGTGATCTATGAATGTATAATTGTAGAGTTGTTACAAAACATAACTCCTTATCGGCGGTATATTCATAATATCTGATTGCAGGTGAAGGTTTGTTGGCCTTCTAACCTTTATGCAGTCTTCCAAAGCGAAATTGGATAAAATCCGAACGTTTCGACATAAGCATTAAGTCTAAACAATGAATAGTACAGGCTCTGGAGGCTGATGTAAAAGCTAACAACATCACTAGTTTATATGTGAGGTCTGTATCGGATAGATGTTTTTATTCAGCCCAATTTTGTTTCATGAAATTGTACATCCCAAGTAGAGGTATACCGAGGCTGAGGGGTTTCCTTGTGAACACGCCTTTCAGTAGAGAACAAACATTAGGGTGTTCCCCAACTGCCTTACCATCGATATGAATGTGGTATGCCGAAATTGCAGATTTATATGAATTGATGGTTCTGTATTCATAGCCTTCCTCAAAGAGTTCCGCCAGAAAATTTAAAGCAAAGTTTACAGGGCATTGAACCGGATCAATTTGCCTTTCAATGCACCAGCTAGCCCATTTTTCCCAGGACGAGTCATAATTAGAGTCTGAGCTTTGTCTTCTTAAGCTGGTAATAAGTGAAGCAGCTGCTCCTGAAATTACCTTATTAAGTAAGGATTTCCTGAAACCTTCCATGCCGCTAACCTTAGAGAAACCTTCTGGTTTTCTACTCAAGGGTGCCTCTCCTTTCTTCCGTTTGTCAGGAGATGTGGTAATTTTGGCACGACCGTGTTATCCAGACTGGTGTGATAAAGATTAACATGTGAACTTGATCTTGAATAACTTTGCTTAAAACCCTTGGTATGAGAGAGAAAGGTGGGAACGCATCTTGGAATCTTCGTGGAGTGGAAGGCAGAACTAGGCATCCTGGAAGTCTAGCTTGCACATGTACTCCCCTTTCCTGAGCATAAATCTTATTAAATGTAAACCTACCATTTTGAAATGCTCGTATAGTATAAACTGATTAAAATTGTTTAGATTTATTACAGGTCTAATGCCTCCCCCTTTATTCTCCACTAGGAATATGGTGCTTATGAATTCTCTGGGAGTATGTCCTGTGAGACAAATTGCCCCTTTCTCTAACATTGTCTCGATCCCCAATTCCACTAATTTTTTCTGTTATCGACTCATTTGGGGTGTTTGAGGATGAGAAGTTTGAATTGGTTTGTTTTGTGATGGTATTCTGTACCCTCTTATTAAGGATAATATTTCTGGGTCTTTTGTTACAGATTCCCAGGCTTTTTGAAAGTATTTCTGCAATGGGAAGATCTTGTTTCATTTCTTTTGAAAACAACTCTTTTATCATTGGATGAACTAGTTTGAGATCCTTTTCTGGAACTAGAATAGCATCCGGGACATGTTTGAGAAAGAGTGTTTGATTGTTTGAAGGTACTCTTACCAAACTTTCCGTTTCTTCTTTGCCAGTGGTTTCCGCTTTAACTCTGGTAGTGGCTGATTCTGTTGTTTGGTAGCCATCTTTGTTTATAATGTGGCTGGTACCTTCCTCCTTTTGAGAGTAACAGTTGTCGCCCCGCAACACTCCTCTCTGATTGATGATTGTGGTGATTCTTCTTTGAATGTTTTCGATGTGAGAACGCCTCAATTGTTGTCTTTTTGATTTAGTGCTTTCTACGATATGTTTACGGAATTTTTTCCCGAACAGATTTTCATCATGTTTTTGCGGAAGTTCTGCTTTCTCTCGTAATAATTCTTTTGCTTGAGTGGATGACGCCATCAAGCTGTTGAGGATGTTATACCTTCGATGATATGAAACAGTATTTCTGATTTGCCTCACTAACAAGGCTGACTGTTCCATTAATTCTTTCATATCATACAAAGGAATCGACACATTCTCTTCCGTGGAAGATGTTGCCTTTTCCAAGGTTATCAACATTCGAGAGAGTGGCCCCATTACATCCCTGATCTTTATCTGGATTTTTTCCAGCACATTGTCCGTGTTGATAATTTCTTGAAGTGTCTTGTTTTGTTTAGAATCCTTCAAGATACTCTTGGCAAAATCATCCAGTTTTTTAACTGGGTCTAAATTATCCGGTACCGATCTGTTAAAATGGCGTTTTTCAGTTCTTTGTCAGGAATATGCATTTCAAACTGCTTGTTGATATATGAAGCCATTGAGTGAGGTAGCTTGTATTTAGTCTTCCTCCTCACAGAATACTTTGAAACGTTTGATTGGTGGTTCTACATCACTCTCCGATGATGATGATGATGAAAGCGACTCTTCTGAGTCTGAACAACCACTTGAGGAATCTGCGTCCTGTTTTCTTTTCGATTTTTCCGAAAACTTGGAAGAAGAATAACATTAAAAGTTAAAAGTGTAAGATGGTTGTACCGAAAAGCTTATGCTAAAATAAAAAGATTTTACACTTGTAACTTTTAAAATATGGCAAATACTTCACCACTAAGAATAACATTCTTTCTTTTTACGTTTGCCACTTCTGCGAGATTTTTTTCTTTGGTATTGAAGTCTCGAATCAGGAGAAGAGATACCCTCTTTGACGTCGTAGCTCTTCAAAAGTTTTGGTTGAGAACTTCCGCCATTCTGGCCAGAAGGTTCGTCAACTACGTCAGTAACCAGGTTAACATGAGAACTGCCTGCGACTGTACGGTTGTCCTCTGCCATTGATTCGATTAATGTAAGCAGATTTGAAGATAACAATGATATTTTCTGCTATTATGAATTCTTGAAATTCTTCGAGCTCCAATCACTTTTGCAAACAAAATTAGAAGAGGATGAAGGACTGGGTTGGACTGGGTTTTTTGTCACCTGGAGCTACTATAATGCTGTTGTTATTGATTATACCCTTCAGGTTGTGGTACATGTTATCTTTTTCTTGGTAAACGTTTTTGGAGAATATGTCCATATACGAATGTCTTAACGTTGTTTTTTGTTGGTGAATGAGTGGTCTAAACCAATCATTCTAAACCAAAACTCAGGGCACGTTTCTCTCTTTCTGTCAACTGAATTTCAGATAGGTTAACAATAGGTATGCGGTATGATTGACAACCAGGAACGATACTACTAAATTTTATAAGGTGTTGAAACGAGCTTGACAATTCTTGTTCTTCTTTCGGCTTGTACTTTCGCTCTTTCACTAAGAAACTGTCCCTTAATACGAGCAAATTTCGGAACAACTCTGTAATACAAACATTTTTGTATAAAGCCAATACTTGAAGCGATGTGGTGTAGCTTCAACATCAACTTGTAAATCTTGTCTAATCTGGTGGTGATCCTTTCAGGTAGTTTCGTAATGTAGAATAAAGAATCGTGTGTAGTATTGTTAAACAAAGGGGATTACGTTAGTAAACTTCAAGGTATAATCGATGATGGCATAAAGAACGGAATCTACACGCCTTCTGAGAATGCAACACTAACTGACCTCAAGCATTTCAAGGACTTCCTTTACAGAAACTTTAAGAAATACGAGAAGTACAAAGAAATGGTCCCTTCTTCAAACCAACCAGCCCAAATGTATGGTTTAGCAAAAACACATAAATTTGACAATATCAACGAGATCGATTTTGAAAGATTGAAATTCAGACCTATAATTGCCCATACTGGTACCTGCACCTATAAAGCAGCCCAAGTAATTGCCAAATATTTACAGCCACTTATCTCGGAAAACCCATTTGTCATCAATAATACCCAACAGTTCCCTTCGATGATTAAAGATCTACCACCACTACAACAAAATGAAGAGCATGTTTCGTATGATGTTGAAAGTCTCTTCATCAACGTTCCAGTAAAAGAAACTATAAAGTATATCATCTAGAAAATTTACAGAGAAAACAAACTACCGATTATTGCTTCAAAACTGTTTTTCAAGCGCCTGTTACTCAAACTCCCCACAAACAGTTTATTCATGTTCAATGACAAATTTTATAAACAGACAGAAGGGTGCACAATGGGTGGTCCACTTTCCGTTGTATTCGCCTACATCTTCATGACATAAATGGAAAATGTCATTCATGTCATGAAATCGTCATTCTAAAAAACCCTGTCTTTTACAAAAGATTTGTCGATGATTCCATCAACCGTAGAAGCAAAAATAAACCTGATAGACTCTTCCAGAAATTGAATTCTTACCACAAGAACATTAAATTCACAGTGGAGGTTGCTCCGATTAAGTTTCTGGATACAGCAATCGAGTATGGTGAAGATACTGTCAAGACATCAGTATATCGCAGTGAAAACAAACTACCTGTACATTGGACGTCAAAAATCCCAAAACGATACAAGAGAAACACCATCAACGCTGATCTGCATAGAGCTGAAAAGATCTCTTCGAATTTTGAAGTTGAAAAACGCACCATCAAAGAAAAATACCGGAAAGCTGGATACCCATCTCGTTTCATTGATAGCGTTTACCGTCAGTTTGACGGGAAAAAAGATAAAGACGAACTTATTATACCGGAATACTTATTTCGAGAAACTAAGAAATGTATAAGAGTAGATATTCCATACTGTCAGAGAAATGAAGAAGCCTCGAAAAGGTTTGTAGAAAAGTTCAAAGATTTTACCGAAAATAACTTTGATGTATTTATTGTTTGGAAAACTAAGAAAGTTAGAAATCTTTTAAGATCAAAATGTAACAATCCGCACCTAGCGTGTAAAGTTTACTCTGGAAAATGCTCCTGTGGTCAAACGTACATAGGCGAGACTGTTAGAAATGTGGAAGTGAGATGGAAAGAACACAATTCTGGTACTGGAAATTCCGAGTTTTCTAAGTATTTACAAGAAAACGATCAACATAATTTCACTTGGAAAATATTAATGAATGTTCCCCAAAACAGCAGAGAACGTAAAAATTTTGAAGCCTCGTTAATTGGTCAGCGCCAAAGGTAGCTGATCTTTCATTTCCCCGTGTCTGTCAGTCCGTCAGTCAGTTAGTAAGATCGCAGTTCTTCACGCCCTGGTTAAGCGCCCGTTATTGCTAAATTTCAGTTTTTCGATTCAAAATAAGAAAGTTCAAAGCACAACATTTATATTTGGTAGATATATCGCTAGTATGTAACTAACTATTATTATATTGCAATGCAAAGAGGGTTCATTTCACTCAAATGAATAAATGAATTAATCGTTTTAATGCGCCCTTTTGCCACCCTTAATTATAACGTAGGCCATCTTGGGAGCGATACACTACTGCAGGGTAAAATTAGCCGAATTAGTTTTACATTGAAGCATATTGAATCAAAACGTTTACAACTATAGATAGGAGAGAAATTTATTGAGGAAGAAAAAGTCAGGCAAGTTGCATAAATTATTTGTCTATGTCAATGATTGAAATTGTTTTCTTAGCTCACATATATACCTTTAGAGAAGACTAGGTGTGATGAGAATTATTCTGAATTATTTCACTTCCACTTCCATTTTGCAGTTTTATAGTGAAACTTTGATGAACAAGAAAAAAGGATTTGAGATGACGGAAATATATCCTCTTGTGCAGGGAGCTCTGTACTTAGCTAGAGAATAATATAATGGTGAAAATATTCTACTACAGTTCACCATCATAATATCCATCCCTATGCAGACAACCGACAAATTTCCTTCGCATCTAGCAGACCGGTCTACTTTTGGGTTACTTTTCTCTGCCTTGTTGAAGCTCATTTGAGAGATATATATATGCATATATACTGTGAAAAATTTCGTATAATAAAGCTTGAATTTTTTATATTTATATATACTTGCAGATACCTGTACTGACTATATGTTATCACTGATCGCCCTAACTTCGGACATCCTTCCTAACTTCGGACACAAAAATTATATCCGCAATATACAAACCACACCAATAATAATCAATGCTGCACTGTCAATTGAACTAAATCCAAAACTTATCTGAGCTTTGCAATGTGATTACGTACGTGATTTATTAAGGCTCTATCTAAACATCAGATCCATGGAATTCACACAGACTTTGCACATATTTATCGTGATGTGTATGACATTGCTTTCCACATCCTGCTCACATTTTCTTACTTCGTCTTTCCCAGTTTATTATCTGAAAGTTATAGTGTCTGTTTGGATTTTTAGAAGACTTTTAAGAAGGTCCCTTTTCACTTTTCACTTTTCCGCAGATCAACAAATACCTTATTACACGAAATTAAACCACGCAGTGGCGGATCTAGAGGTATTAGCGGGATTCGGAAAAATCATGTTTCGTTTACACGAAACTGTTTTTCTATAGATTTGTAGGGAATAATTTACAACTAAGTAGAGTTGTTCGTGAATCTTTCCCTACAAAGTCATTAGAAACTTCACATCAACACTTGAAATAAGCGTGCAAAGTAATGATGTTTCTTTTGATACAACAAAAGGCTTTAAGTCTCTGAAGTACCGTTTTAATAGAACAGTTTTAAAATAATTCTTACAAGTAATTGATTTTTTTCGTGTAACAGGCTCGCTGAGTTTACGAATCCCCCTAATGTCGAAATTTGTGTAGGAGAGCATTAACATAATTTGTGAATTCAATTTATATTACCAATGGGATTATTTGATCACTTTTCTTTTATGGTAAGATTGCTAACACTCTCCTACACAACTTTCGACATACCTCTAGATCCGCCACTGACCACGTATATATAATACTTATATAATTAAGCTGCACAGCATAGAAATAGTTTTCATTAAATGCGGCTTAATTTTTAGCACGGCCTACAATATTGCGATAGTTAAAAAGATTTTTCCCAGCAGGCACCCAACGTTATACTCACGTTAGTGTTACGTTATTTTTTACGTTGTGGTAACGTTAGTGGTTGGTTAGAATGAAAGTCTTTTTTTAATTAGTATAACGTTAGATACTTACGTTAGTATAACGTTAGATACTTAAGACTAGCCAACCAATGAAAGACCAAACCAGAGACCTATTTACCTGGATATGTAAAACTACAAATGGATAATGTAACACCTTTACTTCTTTCCGTATAAAATATATTTTTATTTACAGTTTAATTTTCCTGTTTTGCAAAAGGAGCGAATTTCAAAACCAATCCAATTTGCTCCTTGATATCGGTCTCTGTTGCTTCTTTCTTCTGCTGTTGGACACAATCTAAAAAAAAAACAAAAAACAATTTAATCGATTCGCCACAACAGAAAAATTGGGGAATTTAACTCTCGCGAATTAATTTTAACGTCAATTAAGAAACCTTTTCAAAAAACCTATGGTATGGTAAAATTATCCTCAATATCACCGTTTGTAGGAAAAAATTGATACACGCTGAAATTTTCCCTAAGACATCCCACATGGTATAATAGATTATATTAGAAATAGATTAGAAATAAATCCCCATCCATTGGACAATGGGAAACCTCGTTTATAGGCCCTTAAAATAAGTGCTTGAAGCAAAAGCAGACCATTACATTCATGAAAATTCGATGCCAAATTCAAAAAAGGGTTTTATACCACTAGATCGGGCTTACAGAAAAAATGAGAAAAACGAGGTAGCTTGTCATATTTCGTCAACCAGTTGCCGTGACGTCAGCAATTTTTTAAACATTTTCAGAATAAAAGATTTAGTTAACGAGAGATATCTGTAAAAGTACTACAAGAAAGAGGTAAAACTTATGTCTAAATAACATCTCGAGATGTTTGCATTTGAAGAGTCATCATTTTCCCCTCTTTTTTAGCCATTTTATGTTGAAAAAGGTTTAGATTTATATCCAAAAAACGTTGAGTAACTTACCGATAATCGCTTTGCAAATGAGCTTATCTTGAAACCCCTTTTTTTTAGCGTCGCCACGATTCTTCCCCGTCATGTTAAATTGCGACATAACACGAGTGGATAACAACCTAAAATAGTTTCAAATTTTACGTTATCTTGAGTGCTGTTAAGTACAAATTAAAAGGGGTACGAAATATAGCCTACTTTCATGCGCGAAATAGCCAAAACAAGGGTCAGTAGCAAAATATTGTTTTGATTGTTTCCCATGTAAAAACACGTGCGTATGTATCATAATATATGACCCACCCAATTTATTTAGAAAACGTACAATCCTAATTGAATTATATAAAACTTTAAGACAATAAATATATCTCATAAATAGATGTTTTCTCAAACCAGCCAGAGAGACAATTCTTACCTAACTTTTTGAGCTCTACAACATATAAAAAAACTTTTGTTTTACCAGTTCATACATATCTTTTTCTCACCTCGTCATTGTATTTTTGGTTATGTCTTTCACCTGTTTCCCTCCTATGGACTTCAATTGTGATACCTAGGACCAAAAAACCAAAACAATAAATGTCATAAAATTGAATGACTTCCTAAATTGTAATGTCATTTCCCAAGAGCACCAAGAAAACTTATTCTCGAGATTAGCATTTATTAAACGTTTACTCGTGGAATTCAGTTAAATAAACTTGATGATTTCATTCTGGACCTAATACCAAAAATAATGGTAAATAAAACATTTCTTGTGATGCAAAAAATCAGTAGTACACAACAAGTGACTCAAATATTTCTAAATAATTAAAAGACTTACCAGCAAATTGTACTCTTCTTCCTGCTTGATCTTGTCTTCAACTTGATCCAACTCGAGAAGATCTGTAATCTGCACGAGTGACGCGAGTGATTCAGGTGGATTTTGAATGTTGCCTCTAGCCCCGCAAGTGCATGGGCAATTGCAGTCTTTACTCTTGGCCTTGTTTTGTTTCAACAGAGTCAATACGCGCCTCTGAAAGTCTGAAAGAAAGGAACAAAAAATAATGTAAAATGATTGTATAAAGTTAAGGGGCTGGGGGTGATACTATGATATTGTCAATTAAGTTCGAGGGTCCACTAACGTTTCAGTAAGTACAAGATATCAATTAAAAAAAAGGTATTATAGGGTCTAGGGTGCTTATTAGATACCCTAAGGTCCCATTCATACTAATTTGTTTCCCAAATTAAAGCCACGAGAATTACGGAATTAAAGAATAGTACCTCCTTGTTCCATAGGAAATTTTGACTTCAGTGTGGAAGCAGAATCTTTTCTGATTAAAACTCGATGTGATGGCGGAGTGTTCGAACGCAATTGCGGCGAAGAGTTCAATGAAGCGAACGGTGAACAGCCAGATGACGAGCCCTCCGAACTTAAGAGAGACTTCTTCCATTTTTCGCTTGATCGGTCCTTTGGTCTTTTAATTGGTTCGGGCGAACTGGAGCCTGATGAGCTTTCCGAACTCGAGTAACGGCACCTAAACTTTTTCTGTTTTGGTTGGTCCTTTGATCTTTGAGCTTTTCTTGAACCCTCACAAGAGCCCGTTGCTGGAGATAATGAATGTTCTTGCGAGCTGTTAATGGGAGAGGAATGTGGTGTTCTATGAGATGGTGTACTGGATGAAGTCAAAACTGCCATTACTGACGACAGTGGCTTGGTTGGCAATGCTACTTCGGCTAAAAAAAATATATTGAAACTTCTTTTCACATTCTTACTCAGTATTTTTAAACACCTTTTTTATTGTTGAGAAAAATGGTGAAACAAAGGACCTTTACAACAAAAGAAATGCTAAGCATAAATGATGCTGATTCAAATTTACCTGATGTTTATAAAAAAGGTGTATACCTTATAGGAAACAGAGTAAACATAAACAAACAGTGTAATTGAACCCTCATTAATTTATTTCAGCAAGAAAATATTCCCCAAGGCAGTATATAATTTCAAATATCATAACCTTACCAACATTATTCCCATACTTAGGGGTTTGTTTATTCGGAGCTTCAGTTTCACTGCTAGTTGGTAAGGCCATGAACTGGTGACAGACACTTTTATCCCCTAAATTAAAAAGAAACAGGATTTTAAATGAAACTGAATAAAAAAATGTGGTCCCATTTTGAGGGACACTTCTTTGTCGTTGCGATTTCATTTCAATTCAAATTAAAACACCTCACTTTCAAAATGGCCACAGTAATGTTAAATTGGTTTTTTTGATGAATGAAAAGCTAGAAGTGAAACCTTTAACCACAATTTGGACAATTTTAAATTCCAGCCATGAGTCCTCGGGGTCTGTGCATTGCTTTGACTCAATCGTGTTTCCAGGAGGCCAGAACAACAATTCTTTTTCTGTGTCCACCCATCTCATTGGCACAACTGATTTTGCTTCAACTTCATCTTCTATGAAAATCACCAATGCGAATTCTTGCTCTGTACGGGCACTACGACGGTTAGACATATCGCACTACTTTTTTATATCAGAACTAAATGAACAACAGAAATTTTCCAGTAAAACAATTACAACACAATCTGGATATTTACCTAGCTGCTTATCAATTATCCCTACGCAATGGTAAATATTCTGGCCAAAGAAGTTTAAAAACACCTTGTCGAATGGCATAGAATATGTGGACCGAAATCCCCACAAAAATTGAGGAAAAAGTCTTATTGTACAATATTATTCAACAAAGCTCTCATCATGTAACCTTCCTTGTGATGGAGACAAACTGCTTTGCGTAACAACTCCTTCCTTTCTATTTGTTTTCTTGTCTTGCAGCGCAAATTTCTAACATAAATGATGTTGAATTGAACTGAGTCACATGGTTCTGTAAAGAGAGATTTGTAGTAACGCTTTGAAATGACATCACACACTAGAGTACCATCTCCATTCAGGTCATGAATTTGGTAAAAGCGTCCTGTACGTAAGAGGAACCAGCTATCTTTATGGTGTTTCGACACTTTTGTTTTACAGCTCTTCTGTGTTAATCCATTCAGTTGAAAGTTTTCTAATTCTGAAACTCGTTTGACAATTTGAGACAAAGGATTTTGTGTCTTCCTGACAAATTTTTTGACAACTTGAAGATGGTTTTCGAAGGGAAAACTGGAAATGTTATCCAAAGGCAACTGGTAGTTACGGCTGTCATCGCAAAGATGAATTAAACTATGCACATTATAAACAATAAATTGGTTACCATAGATAGTCGAGGAAGATGACACAAAATATCTAAGGAGATCTCATGCATAGTTAAGAAACTCTCTCCTGACTTGAACATCTTCTTCAAGCAGTATGCTCATTGCAAGAGATAAACAAACAAAGTTCTTATAGGAGTCAGGTTGTAGAACACCTTTCAATGCAACCAATCCAGTGTAAAGAAGAAACTGACGGAACTCAGTTGCCTTCCACCTTTAGACGTCTTCCAATCTTCTGGGTTGTCTCGCAAATTCTGATGGCATTTTCCCTGACAAGGAAACGAGACAATCTGATATTTGCTTTATTTGTCTTGGGGATAGCTTCAGATGACGGGGTCCTTTTGTCCATAACATGAGCATTCTTTTGACCACTCCTAAGCAGACCAGATGCATGTAATCTAGTGGAAATTGGGAGATACATTTGAATCCAGCATCAGCTAAAGGTGTTTTGCCAAATTGGTGTGTTCCAATGTACAGATCACCAGCAAACTCTTCATCTGTTCTCAACTCACAATCTAAATCAAGTAAAAGCATCCTGTACGACTCCCAAACCCCTTCAATAGTACATCTTTGACATCCGTAATAGCCATTATGACCTTTTATCATCTTTAGCATTTGACGTGCAGAAGCATCACAAACAAATGCCAATAACTTGATGGCATATGTATGTCCCTGATATTCAAAACCATTTGTGATCAAAGCTTGGTGCTCACTCATAAAATCTTGAAGAAGATCAGTTGGTTTCGAATTGCCGACGAAAACAGCAATGATGAAGGGAGAAATCTTTCCAAACATACCTAGCATTGGCCATGTTTGTACATTAGATGATTTGTACAATGGAACGCCATCAACATTAACAACCAAATTTATTGTATCACTTTTGATAGACAATTTTGGATTAGCTTATAATTTTCGAGAGATGCCTGTAGCAATTCCTAGATAAATGTAATCTCCACCACATTTTTTCTGACTGTCAACGTACTTTGGTGTTTGTAAGATGGTCCTGGTGCATTTTGGCAAATCCTCATGTCCATTCTGGCGCAATACTTTTAAGAGCTCATTACTGGCATTTCTTGATATTTGAAAAGTTAATATCCATTTCGCTAGATCATTTACGAGATCTGTTTCTTCAAATTCATCAACAATATCAGATTCAATGTCAGAAATGAAGGAATTTTCATTGTCTGAAGATTCAGTGGATCTTGATGAGTCTTTAAAGGAAGTATTATCCTGATCTTGAACTATATCAGCACCTACATATGTATCTGATATTGATTGTTCTGGTAGAGGGTTGTTTTCAATTGGTTCGTGTTCAAAATCACTGTTATCAACTTCAATTTCAAATGAATCTGCTAAAGACTCATTAAGTTCACGATTTAATGTACGCCATTGCCTAAGATAATCTCGTTTTCTTTTTTTCTTGCCCATCTAAAAAAGTGCATAACTTCAGTTAAATAGCTCTCCTAAGAGTTTTGTTTCATGAATTCCACAAGTTTAGTACCTTAAGGGAAGACATTTTTGCGATATATATTTTTGCGGATAAATGACCCAAAAATGCCATATTTTGCGGAAGAAATTTTTGCGGATGACGACTTCAAAATAGATTTTGCAGAATTAATTTTTGCGGATACAAGAAATTTAGTAAAATCGAAAGTAGTAAGGAAAAACCTAATTCAGTGCTTGGGTACAAACTTTATACAAACTTTAGTTGGAATGGTAGAAGCAGATTTATGGAATAACATCTATTTTTCATCAGTTATAATATCAAAAAAGAATACTTAACTGTAACAAACAGATAATGTGGCTGGGTTTTATCTTTGTTCAGAGGAGGTTCAGAATATTACTCAGTCTAGGTCTACTTCCCATCCGTAAAGGAAAAGTGCAAACAACAGTAAAAACTGTGATCCACCGACATCGTTTCTCAAAGTAAAAGCAACAGAGCGCAAGTGCATTGAGCTGTCTTTATGAAGTCTAGTTTCGGAAATTCCAATAACACTAAATTGAGTTTTCAAAAGGGTCAGCAGGGCATTTAATTCGTCAAAATGTTTTGGTAATGAGGCGATGTTGAGATGTAGACACGACGTTGAATATTGACATTGAGAGTTGAGCTTACCAAAGTCATCACACTCATAATACTTGCAATCATTAGTTTTGAAGGTAGATACACTGTCGTTAATGTTATCGTTTTGACATCGACTGACTACAACTATTTAAATCAAACATAAAAGATTTAGTCTGCTCATTAATACGCAACACAGGGCTAGAAATAGACGGATTTTCGGAATCCAGAGAACAAAACGGTAAAATAGATTCTAAACGCTTTGGACATGTCCAATGAGAAGGAACGTTCAAGATATCTGCACGATTTAGCTTAGAACAAGATTTTAGATGAACATAACATTTACAAAACTCACAAAAAACCGACTTACATTTGTCACTGACTTCTTTACTGCATACAGAACACACAGATAATAACATAAAAAAGAAGCTTTAACAAAAAAAAATGATATGTAATTAGCGAAATGTTAAAGTGGGTAATTAAGACTTTTTTAAGAATACAAAGCAGAAATTAAACGAAACATTAGATCATCAACACAAGCAGCAAAATATCAAAATGATTACTTTTAATGTAACCTAGGAAACGGAAACAGGCGTTTTCTTAAATAAACATGGTAGACAGATATCGAAATCTTGATTAAAATTTAAATACGAAATCTGGAAACAAATCTGAGAGAACATCTTCATGGTCAATCTCTGTGAAGGAGTTTGACCCATCCCACTTAATTCGAATCATTCCATTACGAGTTGCAATTTTAGAGATTTTACCAGATTTCCTTAGTGAATTGCATCTGCCTCTTATTACTTTATTTCTTGAACATAGGGTCTCATTTATATAAATTCCTTCCCCTAGCTTCATTTTCTTGTCTAAGATTTCTTTCACTACTTTTCGGTTTGAAAATTTGGTGATAACCACACCTTTATTCCCATATCTATGGCACGCTTGAATGTCATTTTCTTTGTTTATTTCCAACCCAATACTGGAAAGAATTTTACAAACCTCGACTTCCACTTTATCGTCTTCAATATCTTTGGGTATTCCGGAAATGTCCAAGCACTCTCTTCTGCTATAATGACCAGATTTCAGCTGAGAAAACAGATGTCATCGATTTCTCGTTTTACGGCTAGACTAGCGCGAAGTATATAATAGATATTATAATAGACATATTTTCATGCGTAAAATAGAGAGGAAATACTAGGTTAGCACGGTTAAAAGCGAGTTTTTTTCAAGAGATACACTTCTTAATTGAAAAGGCGAAAATGTGTATCAAGTGCGAATCAAAATTCATATCATCCTCAAGGACTTACCTATGATAGCCCTTACTAACGTAAGTATTTAACGTTATACTAACGTAAGTATTTAACGTTATACTAATTAAAAAAAGACTTCCATTCTAACCAACCACTAACGTTACCACAACGTAAAAAATAACGTAACACTAACGTTAGTATAACGTAAATTAACGAAATTTAACGTTATACTAACGTAAGTATCTAACGTTATACTAACGTAAGTATCTAACGTTATACAAACGTAAGTATCTAACGTTATACTAACGTAAGTATTTAACGTTATACTAATTAAAAAAAGACTTCCATTCTAACCAACCACTAACGTTACCACAACGTAAAAACTAACGTAACACTAACGTTAATACAACGTAAATTAACGAAATTTAACGTTGTCCTGATGTAACTTTCTAACGTTGTACTAACGTAAGTAGTTAACGTTGGAGTAACGTTGGATTTACGTTGGTAACGTTAAACCTAGAACCAACGTTAGACTAACGTTGAACAAACGTTGGGTGCCTGCTGGGTTAGTTTCTTTGATACAAAAGTTGGCAACAAGATAATCATTTCTGAATTTCGATCAGCTGGTATCATCCAAACCATCGAAAGCCATCACATGTGGGTGAACATTCTTTACTTGGTCAATACGTGTAATTTTTCATGAGTAAGAGAATCCTTTCATTGCAAAAAATGAATTTATCCGTTTTTGTTTATCAACTAATTTTTCTTTAAGTGCGTCTTAATTAATACACATTTTTCACAACTTATGTACATTGTGGCTTAATTAACGTGCGGCTGAAATTTGACCGTCTTGTACGCGGTTTAATTTCGTGTAATAAGGTATGTTCTTTCTCTAGCATTTGTGTGTTCCATTTGTTTCTGTGAATCCTCAATCAGTAAAAGTCCTGGGAATGAGGTGATATTTTGTGAAAAACGGAAGCAAAACTAGAATCCTATAAAGTGCCATTTTGTGTTTGTGACACATTATCGTACAAGATGATTGAATTCTGGCAAAATTATTTGTTTCAAAGATACGCTAGGGGATATGGAATTTTTGTAAAAAAATAATATCGTAAAAAAGTTCTTTTCATTATTAATATAACCAGTAATTCTTCACACTTATTACGTTTCAACATCTTTTATCTGCTTCATCTATTATTTTAGTATTTGTTGTGACTTGGTTGTGTACATTTTGCTTACCAGAAAGGTCTGTCAATTACAGTGTCTAAAGTTAGCAAGGCTGTCCAAAGTTAGGACGATTGACAAAATAAAAGGCAATAAATTTGAGCAACTCATTCAGGCAGTGTAGTGATGGTGTACCGTGAATCTTCCTAATTTTGCTGAATGCGAAAAGATTCTGATGAAACTATAGCAGAAACTATTGACAGGTGTAGGTTTTTCATTTACAGACAGTTGAATTTGATTTGTGTTCTGAATTAGGAAAATTGACAGTACTGGCTAGTACTTTAAAACTGGCAGCTGCAACTCATGACAAGTCTCCTAGTCATGTCAATACTCTACTCTGGTGAAGCATACACAGGTTTTCTTTATAAAGAGCAGCAAAATCTGGCGTTTTTATTTTTGGATCCTTTCTAAACTTGTTCTCTTATTTGATCCCAGTCAATTTGTTTGCTAATTCTGCATTCATGAATGGGAGTCCAGCGACACCGTCTTTGCCTCTAGTCTATATTAATAGCACATTTGCTTTTTGTCTGTCTGTCTGCATACTCCATCAGTTATCCAAAAAATTTAAGATTGGTAGCAGGGGAAAAACACTTTTTTTCAGAAAAAATTGAAATTTCATCAAATGCTTTTAAAGTCTAGTAACTAATATGAAAACATACAGGAAAAAAATATTTTTTTCAAAAAAATTCCTATGACGTCACTAGTCACGTGCATAATTAATGAAATTTTGACCATAAAAATGCCCTATCTTTTAACAAAAATATCTCCTTATTGGTACATGCAAACCTTTTCAAATTTTGAGAGAGTGTCCCTGAATAGTTTTAGAATGTTTTGAGCGAAGCAGATTTTTTTTAAAGATAAAGGTTGCAACACAGTTGGCTGTCAAACTCGAAAATAGAAAAAAAAGTGAAAGAGTGCCACATTTTCATCCAAGCATGACAATTCCAACTTGATAATCTAAAAAATGGTTTCGCTCAAAACATCTGAAACATAGCAAGGAAACTGTGTTCAAAATTTCAGATTGAAAGCTCTACTCTATCAAAAGTTATCTTTGTTAGAAGGTCGAAAATCTTGCAAAAAATCCAAATTGAGAAAACAAAGTTTAAAATTTTCCAGAACAAAAAAAAATAAAATTACTTATATAACACTATCAAAATGATCCACTAGCATATGTCTCTCCCTCAGCAAGTTCATGTTTATCATTAAAGCCTTTCCTAATGGCTCTGAGAGTTCTACGTCTAACTTTCGTCCCATCGGTTGACTTACGATTCGCTTGCTTAATTTTTTTTTTATTATTATTATTTTCATTTATTTAACGTTAGTTTACCATAGATTTACATCTAATTTACACCAACAATAAAAAAAAATTAAAATTTCAAAAATTGAATTCAATAAATTTTGCAAATATTACAAGTACATAGATTTAATAGTTTGAGCTCGGACAATCTCGATTTAAAAGTGGAAATATCTTTGGAATCCTTGATTTCATCCGGAAGTTTGTTCCACAAGATGCTCGCTCGGAAGGAAAAAGAATTAAAGCCATGGCGTACGGTTAGGACGTTTTTACGAACTGAAAGGAGATTTGTACTACGAAGGGTATATGTAATCTTCCTAGACGGAAACAACCATGACATGAAGGCAGGATTTCCAAGATTCTGTGATTTAAAGACTTCAGAAAGTAATTGACGAAGGTGTAATTCATGAATAGTTGTAAGACTACGTTCGGACACCTCTTCTGTCTCAGGAGGAATCGAGTTTAGGATTTTCAATCCACGTTCAAAAACTTTCTGAATTCGTAGATAAAGTGTCTTGCTGCAAAACATCCAAACGATAGGGGCATACGTAAACTTGGAAATAATAAATGCGTTAAATAATAATATAGATTGTTTATAGCTAATTAACTTCCTAATTCTGTTGAATCTAGTGACATTGTAGTTTGCTGATTGACAAAGATTTTGAATATGTGTTTCAAACGAAAGTTTAGAATCAAACACAATGCCAAGTAGCACAACAGAATCAGAGTTTTTGATAATAACATTTTCAATTTTGATTTCTGTAGATTGGTCTATATTGTTACCTAGCAGCATCATCTGAAACTTTTTCGGATTTGCCACAAGCATGTTTGCTTTGAACCATTCTAGGACGACTGCGAGGTCAGATGTAAGATTCGATAGAATGGTCTCCATGCTTGTGTCACACGAAAAGAGAGTGTTGTCATCCGCAAAGTTACAGATGCTGGCTGGATCTACTGTGGTTAAAAGATCATTAATGAATATATTGAATAGAAGAGGACCAAGAATTGAACCCTGTGGGACACCGAGGAAAATTTCCAGCCAACTGCTGAAACAGGATTCAATTCTCGTTCTCTGATGTCTGTTACTTAGATAATTTTTTATAAGACGTAGACTTTGAAGATTTAAACCATAAGCAGATAGTTTAGCAATAAGAAGGTTGTGATCCAAAGTATCAAAGGCTTTGGATAAGTCGATTAAAATAGTTCCGACTTTTCCCTTGTTGTCCAGAGATTGTTTCCACTTAGAAAGAAGTCGAAGAAGGGCATGCTGTGTGCTATGTTTTGATCTAAAACCGCACAAAAACACAGAAAAACTATCTCGAAAAAACCTTTCCAGCTGATTATAAATTATTCGTTCAAAAACTTTAGAGAATGCTGGTAAGAGACTGATAGGCCGATAGTTAGCTTTATCAAATTTATGATCTTTCTTGTGAACTGGAGAGACTTCGGCCAGTTTGAGACTGGAAGGAAAAGTTGACGAGAAGAACATATCATTCACAAAATTTGATAGCCAAGGTACGATGGTTGGTTTAGCAAGTTTCAAAAATTTGATTTGAATATTTCCACATACACTTTTCTTCGGGTTTAGCATTTTCAACACGTTTTCCACATCATCTTCAGATACAGGGGTGAACTGGAATTGGTTGGCTCCAGCACTTTCTTTTATTTTCAGTATGCTAGGATGATTTTTGTATTTAAGAACAATATTTGATACTTCATCGTAAGCCGGCTCGATATTATTGGGAGGGCTCCACTGTTCGATGTTCAGATTTTTGGTAATGGTAGTAAAATAATTATTGAAAAGGTTTGCAATTTGATTGTTGCTTTCGATTAATTCATCACCTTCTTGTAGAGAGATTCTTTCATGAATGATGTCTGCATCAGAAAAGAAAGGTTTCAGGGTTGACCACATTGACTGGGACGTGCCAAGCTTAGCATAGAATTTCTTCCTGGTGGATCGATTCAATGAGACAACGCGATTTCTTTGACGTTTGTAAAGAGTCAACCAGTACGGATCTTTACTTTTTCTTGACTTGTTGTATAAAAAGATCGTAACATTATTGCTTTGCGAATTTCCTTGGTTATGTAAGGCTTATGGTTTCCCCGGACACGGTTGGTTTTCTTTGGGGCATGTCTATTTAGAACTTTTTCAAAAACAACTTGGAAGTGTTCAAAGTGTTCAATATTTTCATTAGATAGAGTATCTTTAAGATCTTTGTTGAAGTCATCGAGGGAAAAATTTCGAAGGCGACGATATGGAATATTTTTTGGTTTGAGTTTTGGTACAGTTTTCTTGAGGACGGTGCAGATAAAAGTATGGTGGTCACTGACGTCATTCTTTATTGCTCTGTTATGTTGGAAGCATCGATAACGATTGGTAAGTATAAGATCAATGCATCGACCTTTTTCAGATTTAAAACAGGTTGATGTATTTATCATGTTTTTTAGAGACAAAGTTTCCATGAATTCGCGAACATGGGTGTCATCGGTTTCTTCATTGAAATCACCAAGTAACAAAATATTTTCATAAGTAGAAAAACTGTCAATTAGGTTTGAGATTTGATCGAGGAAGTAAGTGAGACGTGTGGTTCTTGGGTTGCGATAAATATTGAGAACTAGCCATTTTGTCGTTCTGACATTCAGCTCCAAAGCTATACATTCGATGTCATTTGGAAGATTTGGGCAGTTTAATTCTCGTGATGAAATGTGCGATTTTACATAAACAAGTAAGCCGCCACTACTGTCTGTGAGATCTTTACGGTACGGTTTTTTGAATTTATCAATCATGAATTGAGCGGTTGTAAAGGAATGATTGAGCTTGGTTTCACTTATACAAAGCACATCGATAAACTTTGAGAAACTTTTAACATCAATAAATTTGTTTCGGATAGAATTGATATTAAGGTAACATATCAATAATCTTTCCTTATTTGCGAGTTTCAGAGACTTTAATTCCAGTTCATGTGAGGGTATTATAGATCGTCGAGGGCCAGTAGATAATATTTCTAATATTTCTAATATTAATACGGTCCAAATCAGCCATCCACTGTGTAAAAGCCTGGTTCAATACCAAGTCTTCCAAAAACTGGCAGTAATCCCTTAGCCCATCATTAAAACAGATGACTGCAGAAGCAACAGCAGTCTTTAATGTGCTGTTCCCAACATCAACCCGTTTCGGACACCTTGCCCATATAATGTTATTGAGAGATTCATCGACATTTTGAGTTTCTCCGTGTAAGCATTTAGCCAATAATGTCTCATACAACTTCTTGACCATCATTAGAGACCTTATCATGAACATCACATGCTGCATTCCTCATTGATTCATGAGAAACTTCTACGTAAGCATTATGGATAGAACTGTTTATATCGTCAAATGTTGATTTTGCCATTGGTGGTGGAATATTCATCCAACCACAGAATGTACTCATCTCGGCGTAACCTTGACCGTTCTCATAAAAAGCAACAACTGTCCTTCTATTAATTTCATATCCTTTTCTTCCAGATGTTGATTCTGTTCTACTGTATTCCTTTGAACTACAAAATTTGATGTTCCATTTACATTCAACACACGATAATCTGAAAAACTGTGCAAAGCCCATTCTCTCTTGAACCAAGTGTTCAATATTGACTGAAGCAGCACAATTGACCAATCATTAATATAAGTGACATGAAGAGGTCATTGTTCATAACAAAATTACAGTCATTAGAAATAGCTACAGCGGCTGTATCAGCTGGAATATCCGATAAAAGTTTTCTTGCAGATGCAGACAATGCAGAATTCGAAGGTGAACATCCATCTTCATATATAGCGAGATGGGGTATGAGCGCTCGCGTGAATATAGGAATCGGCGTGAATATAGGCTCTGCGTGAATATAGGCTTCGTCTCATTAATTATTAATGAGAAATCACATTGTTGTTAAGACGGGGGTAAAACATTTGGAATACTTAACAATAACAATTACAACCTCGATCCCAGGCGACCTTGTCTCCGAACGGCGTGAATATAGGAATCAAGCTCAATTTTTATAATGAAAGTGAGTATAGGAATCGAGGATTTTCAAGTGGCGTGAATATAGGAACGGCGTGAATATAGGCTTCATTTATCTCATGAATTATTAATGTGGAAAACATTGTTGAACGAAGACTTTTCTCTTGACGTGAATATAGAAATCGAGGATTTTTGTACTGACGTGAATGTAGGAATCGAGGATTTTTTGCAGAAAGTTTTGCAGAAATGAGCTCGAGTGAACTCGACGAACTATATTTGGTCTCTATAATGGTTGTAATGTGACTATATAAAAAACTGAATGCACGAAACAAAATTTCTTTGGGCCACCTCTTATAAAAATTACGCAGATTTTGTGTAATTTTCATGTCACGTGACCAGCGTTCGCCAGAGTCTTCTTTGCCGCTATCCGTATATCGAAAAGGCAAGAGACCCTGGGTTCGAGGTTGATGGTCTGTTAGTGGTTCTGCACTTTTTAACCTAACTTGGCTGGGACGGCTGGCACCACATTCAGCTATCTCCCTTGTTAGGGCGCGATAGCCACCACCAGGTCGATGAATTATCATTTATGCTCAAAGTACGAGGTACAAGGTACAAAAGTTATTGCGCAATATGTATAAAATTTCAATATAGTAAGTTGAAACTTACGTGGCTCCAAAAACAGTATAAGTTACTATAGGTTGCTTACAAAATAATAAAAAAAATTGTTTATTAACTGAAAAGCTTCTGCTTAAAATTTTAACTTGTTTTGTTTTCTAATCTCAAAATTTTTACGGTGGCAATTTTATCAAACAGTATAAGTTATGAAATTTGAAAATGCGATGCTCGAAAAATTTTATTTTTCAATACTCACGGGTCTGTCAGCACAATAGGACTTGGGGAAAAGAATTCCGTTTTGGAAACCGCTTTTTCCTTTACGCCAATGTTGTACCTTATTTCGGTAACCGGTTCCAAACACCTTTGCTAAAGATAAGTCCCATGGTAAAAATCACAATGAATCCATTTAAATTCAAAAAAAATCAAGTACGTGCCTGAGATTTGAAGATGACATTGTCAAAACGAGACTACGATATTTAACAAATTCACGCGACGGAAAGAAAAGGAAATTATGATCTCGCGTCACACAACTTGCTCGAAACACATGTTCAAGAAAGAGAGGTCAAATTTGCATAATTTTCATTTTTCATGAGTTCTTTCTTCAATCTCAACTGACCCCCGTCTCCAGTATATAACAATTGACTACGTCACACTCCTTTGTGTCCTGCCTCATATTCAGAATAATTTGAACATTTTAATCTGCTATTGAAAAATGTTTAATCCCTTTTGTTTAAAGTTCTGACGTCGATGCCTATATTCACGCAGAGCCTTTATTCACGCCGATTCCTATATTCACGCGAGCGCTCATAACATAGGTGTATATAGCTGTTGCAGTGGATTTAACTGCAAAACCTTTTCTTTTTCTCGATCTTTTATTATTATATCTACTTCCAGAACCCATTTTGAACAAATTTATACGTTCCTATGCAATAATATGTGTAGATTTGTGACTGAAGAGCAAAATCAAAAGAACGTTGACTTCTCTCCTCCAGGACCTCTGATTTCAGAACGTTGTTTGAGGTTTTGAAGGATAACTTATAGTACGAAAAAGCGTAAAAGAGAAATAATAACGCCCCGGGTTAAAACACAAAAAATTTGAATGCCCTAACCCTTCTAGTTTTTTAGATATTCAAGGAAATGTGTTGCTAAGGGCGTTGCTAAGGTACAATGATCAATACCCATGCTCATTCAATGGGGAATATATGCAGAATAATGATTCTTATCATCATAGAGACTTATGCTAAATGAAAGTAGATAGAATAAGGATTTCAAAGATGTACTATACCCATTTTTAAATTTTTTTTGAAAAACGGCTATTTTTTCCCCTGCTACCACAATACAATTTTTTTCAGATTTTTTTTAACCATAGAAAATGAAAATTTTTTCCCATGAATTGTCATGACCTGGATTTTACATTTTTAGGGTTGGTTAATTGAAAAGTGATTCACCCCACCCACCCTGAAATAGATAAATTCAGCTATTCCCTTAAGTAAAATAGTATTTGTATATCTGTCTGAATTTTGTTAAATGGGCCTAGAATTAAGTGGTGCATAACTTTTAACACTTTTATTTTTAGCAACTGCTCGGTATTGGATATCTTCATTTAACTTAATGATTGATGTCCACTTAAATTGGTAGAAAGAAAAGTTCACCTGCGCGATTAGCCAAACTCGTATGCTTGTAAGAACGTTAAGCTGGAAAGTAAAAATTGAAGCTGAAATAAAATCGATTAAAGTATCCGTAATTGCTGTAGTTGTTCTTGTCCATTTGATTTCTGTAAATATTACCCGACTAATAAGGTTTTAATTGATCGTTATGGAAACACGCGGGCGACCTGGTTTTCTTTCAAAACGTTTACCGATAATTACTTATTACTTCTATGTTTTTATATGAATTTGACTTTGGTACTTCCGTTAGAAAACAATGCGCATGTGATATGTTATGGCACTTGTTATTTGGCACTTAGGAAATTGTCTTTACATTTTCGATTTGTATGCCTACCAACCAAAAACGGGCGTACCAGGTTTTAAAAAGCAATTCGTTTCGTTTTGTAAGTAAGTGATTATAATCTTTTGATTTTTGAGAATATATTTTGCGCTGACCTTAAGGCCTATGGGCCTCTTGTTGCTATTCACAAACCTACGTTAAACAATCAACTCGATGCTAAGATTTTATGCCGGAATTTCGGAATGGAATCACCTAGAATTTTAGAAACAATGAACACACTTGTTTATATGTTTTTATGCACTGAAGATGATTTTTATCAAAAAACTTTTGCTATTTTAAACACTAGTCTCATCTATTTCTCACATATGCTTTAACCTGGCAGAATATTATTCTACAAAATACGGTGGTTATAAGAAAAAACAAAAATTTCGTATTATTTGCTGACATCAGCACGCAAAATAAAGTTTTTGGTCAGACTTGGAAGAATCTGTTCGTGGATTGGCTCAGCTATGTCCGCAAAGGGCAGTTCGGTTTCCCGATCTCTCTCACTTTGGCCAAGCTCTGTACAAAATGTGAAGAAAATACTTTCAATTGACATAGAATAACGGCCATTTTTCTTGAAAAGATGGTTTCCTTAAAAAATATGTTAATTTTTCATTCTGGTCTGTAAAATACACACCCTGAAGAAATTTGAAGATTGGGAACATTGTTTTTTTGAAACTTCAGATATATACCTTCAACATGGCATAGGTCTTTATTTGTTCAATTGATTTTCAAGTTTGACCCCCACTACCAGACGCGTCATCGAAAAGATCATTAGTTATGATATCAGAAAGAACTAATTTAGGATCATCATGTTCAGTATCTTCAAAATCCGCTACAGTACATAAATACATGTTTATCTGCAAATAAAGTTTACCAAGCTCTTCTTTATATATATCTACCTTAAATGCTGTTGTTGATAATCTTGGCAAAAAATATATCTCTTGACCCTCAGGATATAGCAACACATATGACTTAAGACGACAAAACATTTTGTCTTCGTTAGAATATTTGTTTATACAAGTTATTTAGGGTTTCTCACATGTAACATCAGTGTATACCTTAACAGGTAGTTTTTCCTCGTACAGGCTTAAATACCTACTTTTGTCTCGCAACGCTACTCCAGCATTGATGGTAACTGAACGTTTCGGTTCCACTTCTTTTTTTGTTCTTGTTGAAGACGATGTTCGTTGTTTGAGTATTAAATGGGAGCTTCCTTCAGCTGATATTCTTCGCTTAAGGTGGTCGAGTGTGATGGTTGGTTGTTGTTTGTTATTTGTTCCGGCTATGTTTAATTTGAGCCCATTTGGAACGGTTATTCTGCTTTGATTCCGAAAGTGTTGCAGTGGTTGACTTCTGGATTGTAAAATACTTTTTTGCATTGTGAAAGTAATTTCTTTGTCGGACACTGAAGATTATACAGAAATCTTCAAAAAATCGTTCCGACTAAACCACTAATCTCACTGCTTCACTTTCCTCAGATTGTTGGAAGAGGAAAATCTCTGAATCATCACTTGTTAACGGTATGTTTACACGCAGTAGAGACGTATTCATGGTCAGTCAAAAAAAGTGGAGCAGTCCAACATTAACATATTTCTTTTCAGTCGATTAGGTTAATTTCACACTTTCGTTTTCTTCTCTAAATGATTAAACTCTCCTCCACAAATTTTGACTAACTCTAGCTACGCCTCTACCTCAGTTATAAATACACATATACGATATATACAATATATACAAATACTGTTTTTTCTGGAAGTTCTGTGCCAAAAATTAGCGTTAAAATACGCTAACAATTAACGTTAAAATATCGAAAAGGCGTAAACAAATGGCAAATATAGTTAGTAATAAATGAGTATCCCAACCGGCACATTTGTTAAAAAATCTCTGCGAAGGAGTGCATTTCTATAGAAATATGCACACAATTTCAATAAAAATGCTCTCCGTCGCAGTGACTTTTTGACGATTTTGCCCACTGGGATGAGATACACAGAAAATGTACAAGTTTTCTATGGGATTTTTTCATAACACTTTTCAGCTCCTATTTCAGAAGGGAGACGTGTTGAATATTAATACCCATTGAAAATAAAACAAGTTCCGTGTACGTTGTTCCAGTGTGGTGATTTTATCCTTCAAACATTCAGGGATAACACCAATCGTTACGAAGGAAAAGTATGTCAAGAAAAAGAGGATCATCGTTTAGTAGGTTGTGTAGGTGGTTTTTGGATCTAACATAAATCTCAAGTTTCGTAGCAGATTAACTCAAGATGAAACTTTTGATAACGATTTCTGCATGTGTTCAGTTAAGTTAAGATTGCTGGTTAGTAACACTCCCAGGAGTTGTAGGTATCGGTGTAGTCTGTATATTGGTGTTGGATACTGATTGGTGATACTGATGTTACTGAACAGTACAAGTTTCTGTTTTGTTATCTTTACAATTCAGGATAAGCTCGTTCTCTTTCCAGTTTGCAAATACCTTGAATTAACATGTCATGACCTTTTCAGTGTCATCAATAAACTTTCCAGAAAAGTAAAGGACAGTATCATCTGCGTATTTGGTTTCCTGCATTGAGATAAAACTGTAGCCGAATCATTAAGGTTCGAAGAGTGGACCCCTGTTCCTGAGAGGATATTGTTCCATCATATGAAACCTGTTCAAAGCGACCAAACAAGAAACTGTTAATCCAGTTTTGTGGAGTTCCTGTCATACCAAAACCGGGCAGTTTCTCAATTATCTATACATGGCTAACTGTATCAAATGCTTTACGTAGATTGCACCATTCCTTTACCCATTGCTTTTCCAATTTTATCTTATACATAGTTGTCAGCTTGTTAGAACGGCATTTCCTGAAACTGAATTGAAATGGAGAAATGGGTAAACAGCGTGATTGATGCAATGTTATACATAATTTATCAGTGCACCCATTTCTTCAAAATTCCAGATACAGTGGGCAGAAGGCTTATGGATGTGTAGTTTGCCTCTGGAGCCAGATGTAAAATGGGAACAACGTTTTCCTAGACAAATCTTTGAAAAACTTAAGCAACTTTCCTAGGCCCAAGACTTACCCAGCGTGCAAATTTATTGGAAAACCATTGCGAAGGATTGTATTTCTATAAAAATATACGCATTATTTCAATAAACATACTCTTCATCGCAGTGGTTTTTTGAAGATTTTGCCCACTGGGTACAGTATATACCCATAAAACTATGTATCGAAAATGAACTCTTCATTGCGATGACGAAGATCAAAATGAAGACAAATGATTTTATAGATTTGACACTTCCTTTAATATATAAAAACTAGCCGCCAAGGCGGCGTCGCTCGCCGCCCATGTCCACCTGCTCTGTATCACTGTATCAATAAACGTCAAATTTCCTTATAAACCGCTCGTACAACTTGTGTTCAACCAGAAGCAGATTCGAAGTCACAACCTCTGGTAAAACCAATCTTTTATCAATACACTGAAAACTTATAGAGAGAAAACTTCAACTTGTTATTAACTTTTGTTTTAAAAAAGTTACGCGCTCTAACATGGGTGCTATCAAACGTAAGGGGGAAATGGCTTCTCTTCTTAAAAAGATCACACGGGAGGAGAGAAAAAAAGGCACGTGCTAAATGAATAAAGTGAATAAAAAAAAACGTTCGATCTGATTAAAATAGATTAAAGGAAATCGATTAAAACAAATTAAGACAACTATTATGACAAAAGCAAAAAAAAATATTTTGTATCATGATACTCTTTTTTTACCCCTCGGTTTTTAAACATTTTGATTGCTCGAAAAAATGTTCACCCGTCTCAGGCAGTCAGGCAAGGATACGTTAGGATACACTGGTAAACCGCACATGCTGCCACGTTCTGCCACTGCTGCTTTATGTCCAAAACGTTTAATCAGTTAGATTCTTTGTATTTAGTTGACGTATTGTTTTCAAAGCCAAGTCAACGTGGAATATAAAACTAACAATAATAATAAAAACAAAACGTTATTCCTATTAGTTCATCTGCCAAAAAAAGTCTCGTTCGATTGGGATTGCGATGTATTTGCTCTGAACTCACGTCGCACACAAAAAGAGAAATAATTTCGCTCACAACTCAATCTACCATTTTGCGTGACTTACAAACAAACAAACAAACAGACAGACAGACAGACAGACAGAGAATCGGCTATTAATATATAGATTTAGTAGTTTATAGTCAACATTTATTGTTTTATTTAAAAATGTTTTGTACCCAACATTCATTGTTTCTTATTTTTCTTTCCCACAATGCCTCTTTACTTGAGTCTTTTTCTTATTTGGTCTGAAATTTCAAAACTATTCAAGATTAATGTAAGCAACTGTTTAGCAATTTTCCTATGGTTTTTAGCCATTTTCCTAGGAAAAGTTGGGTTACTTATATAAAACAAAATACGTTTAGTTCAAAAAATTTTAAGAATCAACATACCTGAAATTGAGGTCCACTCTCTCTTATCTTGTATTTCCAATATCATATTTGACTTGGCAACAATTAACTTTCTTTCATTAGGCATATTATTCTAAGCTGGGACTATCAACAATGTCACCATGCATTATTTCCATGTAGTAGTGTTCTTCTATTGAATCTTGACCCAGTTCATCGAACAATATTCAATTCCATCTGAATGTAATGTAGCAATGGTTCAAGCTCGATGAACGAAGGAAAACGGAAGGAAATGCAGAATTATAAACCTCAATAAAAGAAGTGATCTCATATAGAAAACATTTGCAAGTTTTCGTTTCAAATTGCTACTTTAAGCGTACAAACTTTCTGTCGAAATGCGAAATTTCTTTATTTAACGAACATAAACTTTCGCGATTCCGAGATTTCATTTATTTTCGCGTGCATAAACTTTCGCGAAGAGCAAATTTCGAAATATTTCGAGCGAAAATACTTTCGCGAATTTTAATCGGAAGGATATTTTTCAAAACGTCTATTAAGCCTTGCTCAGACCTGGCGACGACGATTACACTGAATTTTAGTCACCGTAGTCGTCCTAATCGCCAGGTGTGAGCAAGGCTTTATAGACGTTTTGAAAAATATCCTTCCAATTAAAACTCCTGATTGCCTACCATCTTTTTTTTTGTATTTCGATATTATTGATTTACATTCTAAGATTTACATTTTCGTATCACCATCCCAGTGGGCAAAAGAAAAAGAGAAGAAAAAAAAACATGTCGGATCACCTTTACGTCTGTTTCTTCCTTGTTATTTTTTTCCCCTTTTGCCGAATTTTTTCCATGTGGACAATTTTGTTGAGAGAGGAAAACACTGCGACGAAGAGCATTTTAATTGAAATAGCGTGTATATTTCTATAAAAATGCACTCTTTCGTAGTGATTTTTTCAGAAATAAAGCCGTAGCAGGAAAAAGCATACATTTTACCAACTATGTATTTCGGCTCTATGCAAAGATTGAGTTCAAATCGAGATTTTTAGAATTTTTCATAAGTTGTTGAACGGGATCGAGATTTTGTGTTGGGACAGAAAATAAATACGACTAGCACGTAAAATTTTACGTAAGCTCTTACGAATAGAACAATGTTCATTCATTCTCTTCTTAAGTAAAAGTTCAGTAAAAGCCCTTGCGAAAATTTCCTTACAAACAAAAAATTTTGTTTTTAAGAAAATCGTAGTAAGCCTCCGTAAGCCTCAAGAAGAAAAAAACGTTCGAAAAAATTAGATCGAGCGTTCGAAATGACGTCTTTTGTTCAACATTACATCATTTTTCGCTAATGATCTATTTCCAAACGTTCCAAAAGTGTATTGTATTTTTTATTGCAACTAATTTTAGTGCACGTGAATGAAAATGTAGGTCAAGGTATTTTTTCGTGGTAAGAACTTCGTTTGGTGTTACGACAAAAACTACGTGCATGTGACAAAAGCTTAAGAACTCTCTATTCACAAGGAGTTTTATATCATATCTTAAAACAAAAGAATTCTTTGAATTTTCTATAGGTTGTCATGGTAACGCACGAGTTTTTTACATCTTCATCGAACAGAGCAAAATCATATTTTCTGAATCCTGTTTGTGTTTTTTGGTCGTTTCTGTAAAAATTTCTTTTGTTTTTGTTTCGTTTTTTTGTCTATTCATGTCAGTGACGACTTTCCATCACTTTGGGTGTGATTCGTTTTGTTAACCTCGTTTTGGACTGAGACAGAGGCTGCGTTTTAAAAATTTTATGAGGTCAGGAAATATGGATGTTCAAAATGACTTTTTGCTCATTCATTCGTTCGTTCAGCTAATGTCCCTGCTCTTTGCTAATTTACAGTTGATATAGCAACGGATAATTGAAAAATTTTGTCGCTGTTGGCGTTTCAAACAAAAATAAATATGAAAATCAACCTAGCACGTCACAGCGAATGTGAATTTTAGTGGTGAGTGGTTTTCAAGTGATCTTGGTGAGTCAGCCAAGTCTAAGCTCAGCAATTTTCCTTTTCTTATTTTTCGTTTCAAAATCGACGCATGCGCATATTAAAAGTTCTTGCAGCTATGTATTTAAGCTGCCGTGGATGAACAGGTTCCCAGCGATGAATTTGACGTCATAGATTTATTTGTTTCTGAAATAATATCGGAGCTTTGCAAAAAGTTGTTTGTTAGGGTAGAACTGCAGAAATCTTGTATTTGTCGTAGTTGTCCTTCGTCTTTCCAATATATATGTTTATGTTGTCGCAAACGGTGATTACAACTACCATAATGCATTGTGGTTTTAGCGAATTTTTAGCAAAACTAACAGTCCTCGACTATTATCTGTTACATCGACAACCCCACATTCCAAATCATTCAGTTTATTCCTAACTGAATTTCCATTGATATAAAATGACAGTTTTTCTGGGAATCTAAATATAATGAACGTCGTTTGTTTATATCACTAACACTTTCACTGCGAGTAGAGATATCACCAGTTTGAACTTTGATTGATGAATTTCTGTAAATGATCTTCATTCTCTAGCATCAATATTGTACCTTTCATATTTAGATATGTTCCTTTCCTTACAAGATTGCTTCATTTAATTAGTTTCCTTATTCTCTAAGTTCATCATTTCGTGGGACAATCCCAGCAGCTGACACAGATTATATACTTACATAACCATAGCGATGATGAAATTCAAAGGTTAGGTCAGCGTTAATGCACTTACGTTGAATAGTTCCCGAACTTAAAGGCTAGGCTATAACACGGTGTCTAAATAGTTGGACACCGTGTTATAGCCTAGCCTCTAAAGGGCTGATTACATGATCCCGGGATGAAATTTCATCCCGTCGAACCGGGATCATGTAATCAGCCCCTAAGTTTCGCTTCTTTTTCAAACTCTTAATTTCCTCTAATTATTCCACTGAGAACTGAAAGAAGGAATAACTATTACTTACTGAGAACATTATGAAATAAGAAAAACAATCAAAACCATAGAAACGAGGCGAAACTTGGTAACTAAGCATTAACGGGGCATTTAAACAGAAATTTGGGAAATGTGTATTCAATGAATTTCATGAACTTCACGCGGTGTCGTAAGGGAGACACAAACGCCTTGATCAGACGATGCTAAGTATTTCCATCAAATTGAATAGTTGTCACGTGATAAAAATGCATAAAAAGGTTTGTGAGTTTAGTGACTATTATATACATAAAACACGTGTATATCGTTCAACATCTATATATTTTCTGATATAAAGTAGTATGTACAGAATATATGAAGGGTTCTTCATCGTAGATGATCTTGCGTCATAACATCTTCCCCTGAAACAGTAAAGGGAACAAAACAAAGAATCTGGTTATAATAGTGTCCATTACTGAACTATCTACAAATGTCTGTCTTCTCTAAATCAATACTTCTTCCATTGTTTGAGTGGGCGTCGGTTGCGTCGTGGGTAGGTCTTTCGTGGTGGTGGCGATGTATTTCTTTCTGGTTGTTTTGATCGAGTTGGTGGTAAAACGATGCTGTGAGGGGTTTCCACTTCGGGGTTAGGTTGGATCACGATTTGGGTTCCTTCTTCATCTTCCTCCTCAGTGTCCATATTTAGTGGTTGTTCTAATGCTGTCTCTGGTATCTTTCTAAAATGTGTTGCGTTGCGTGTAATGTGATGATCTGTAGTTGGGTTTTGGGCACTGATTATTGTGCCTTTGATGTCAGTTATGCGGTAACGGTTTGGATTGTACGGTGGAGTGAGTTTGTTTAGTTTCTTTTGTTTTACTAATACTTTGTTTCCTATTTCTAGTACTGGATCTTTAGCATGGTGATCGTGGCGTAGTTGTGCTTTACTTTTTGATGTCTCATCGTTGTGTTTAAGTTTAAGGTCTATACCATCGTCCAGGTTCTGGGTATAATCTGGAATGGTATATCTGACTTTTCTACGGTACATGAGATCTGATGGGGCTATTTTTGTTGATGTGTGGGGTGTGATACGGTAAGCCATTAAGAATTTTTCTACTTCTTCAATGTAATTTTTATTTTCGATATGTGCAGTGCAAATGATTTTTGTGAGCGGAAGCATAAATCTCTCTACTTCACCATTAGCCTGAGGCCATAATGGCGTTATTCTGTGGTGTTTGATTCCTTTATCTGCTGTATAATTTTTTACATCTTTTGAGCGAAATGGTGGTCCATTGTCTGAGATTAACTTTTCTGGAAAACCAAAATGTGCAAACGTATGATTGCAAATTGTGATAAAATTTTTTGCTGTTGTGTTGTTGGTAAAGGTCACTACAGGGTATCGTAATCTTTGGTCGATCATAACTAATGCGTATTTGTTATCTGGTAGGGGTCCAAGATAATCGGCATTGACTGTTTGCCATACGCGATCCGGAATTTCGGTTGGTTGTAATGATGTTTTAGTGTTTTTCTTAACTGTTGCTTGACATGGAATGCAATTGTTTATTTCTTCTTCAATTAATTTATCCATACCTATAAAGGTGATTTTACTTCGTAATAATGCCTTTGTTTTTGTAAGTCCTTGGTGTCCAATATGACCAAGTTTTACCGATATTCGGTGGTATATTCTGGGTAGTACTATGCGTTTGTCCTTCAAAATTATGTTTCTTTCTTCGTTTACAGTGAGCATATCTTTCATTTTTCTGTAAAGTTTTAAATGTTTTGTTTCCTCTGAATCTGGTAATTTATCTAACTGGTGCCATGTATTGTTTACGGTAACGTCGATAAGCTTTTGTAAAAACTGATCTGCTTTCGTAGCAAGTTTTATATCATCTAGTGTAATTGCTCTTAAACTTGCGTAAGTAGATATGAAATTCACGTGATTTTCGATGTATTTTGAGTTTGACGTGGTGACTGCTGGGTGTTGGCTTAGGTAATCTGCGATGTTGTCTCCCGATCTGACGTATTCTGTGGTGAAGGTATACCCTTGGATTCGAAGTAGCATTCTCTCTATCCGTGGGGGTGGTACTGATTTTGGATTATTCAGAATGTTTGTCAAAGCTTTGTTGTCGTTGTAAAGTATGAAACTTCTCCCTAATAGATAGAGGTGATTTTTCTCACATGCGTATGTTACTGTCAATGTCTCTCGTTCGATTTGAGAATATCTCATTTCTGTGCTGGTTAGTGATCTCGACGAGTATGCTACGACTTTGTTGTCATTTTTCCCTTTTGTTCTCTGTAATAAAATCGCAGAGATGCCTACTGGACTGGCATCACAATAAATCAGTGTTTCTTTACTTTCATCGAAGTATGATATGCACGATTCTTCTGAAAGTGCGGTTTTGAGACTTTGAAATGCGTTTTCACAATTGTCGTTCCATTCGTACGTTACATCTTTTTGTGTAAGTCGTCTAAGTGGGTACGTTATGGTGCTATAGTTCGGAATGAATCTTTTCAGATAGTTTGTCATTCAAAGGAAACTTCTTAGCGATTTAAGGTCTGCTGGGCGGTCTGCATTTTTTCAATGCTAGGGTTTTCGCTGGACTTGGTTTCATACCGTCAGCGGAGAAGATATACCCAAAGTATTCTAAATTTGGCTTGTCAAATATGCATTTTGATAAATCTAGTGTAAATCCTTTCTCAGATAATTTTTTGAAAACTTTGGACAATATTTCATCGTGTTCCTTAGTCGTGGTTGCGTATACTAGGATGTCGTCGGCAATATTATCTGCTCCTTCTATGTCAGTTAGAATGGATTGAATTGCATGTTGGAGCTCCTCCGCTGCGCTGTTAGCTCCGAAAATTAATCTTTTATATTGCATGACTCTTTTCTCGGTTCTGAATGTGGTAATGTATCGACATGATTCTTCTAGTTCTAACTGATGGAACGCTGAGTTGAGATCTAATTTCGTAAAATGTTTACAGCCTTTTAGTTTTATCAACAAATCATCGATAACTGGAGTAGGGTATCTTGTTCTTGTAATAGCTTTGTTGGCTGAGCGCATGTCTAAGCAAATTCTAATGTCATTTTTTCCCTTTGGGACGACAACTATGGGATTCAGCCAAGGTGTTGGTTTTCCTTTTATTTCTTCAAGTATTCCCTGGGCTTCAAGTTTAGCTACTGTTTGTTTGACTTTATCTCGAAGAGCGAACGGAATTCTGCGTTCCGGCTGAGCGACTGGGGCTACGTACTCATCTATATGTAGTTTTACTGGGTAGTCTGTGAATTTTCCAATTGTTCCACTAAATAATGTCTCTTTATAACTATCGATCAGCAGTTGTAATCTGAGGGGTATTGTATTTGTCTTGTCGGCATTGTTCTGATCTGTGTTAGACAACTTGTTCTCCTTCGTAGATGTTGTTCTGTTTTGTTAATCTGATTTAATTTATTGTCTTGAGTCGCATGTGTTTGTACGCCAGGTGTGTTTAAACTAATTAATTTTAAGTCGATTGCCGCTGTACCATTCAGCAAATTTTTGTGATTCGTATCAATGACGTAAAAGTCTTTCAATGTTATTGTTTTACTATTCTCAACTAATAATGTGACTACGCCTATAATTTTTAAATCAGCTGGCTTTTCTTGTCCATATGTAATTACTTTTGTTGTAGTTTTTTTGAGTTTCAAAGTTCCCTTGTTATTTCTGTTAATTTTATCGAAAGTTTTTTTATTCAATATGTTCAGCGAAGAGCCTGTGTCAATGAGGAATCTTACAGCAGTGTTTGCTTCCACTATAGCTTCAGCATGAAATTTTCGCATATAATTCACTGGTGCTAATTCGGTATTCGCTGGTGGTACTTCGGTATTACAGTTGGGAAGATTTTCTAAGCTATCTGTACTAACTTTTGTATTATTTTCGTACGCAAATTCATTTTCAGAGTCAAATAATGTAAACAAATAAGAGTTATTATAATCATCATCGTTCTCATTATCACTAGGCTCGGAGGAATTAGAAGTAGCCACGTTGTTCACCGACCTTTTACCCCTTGGTTTCCTTCCCTCAGAACTTCTACAGCATCGAGCGAAATGTCCCATTTTATGGCACTTTTTGCACTCTTTTCCCTCAGCTGGGCATAAATTTGGGTGTGGATATATTCCTCCACAGCGGAAACAGGTCTGTTCCCTTTTAAAATGGCTATTTCTATTTCCAAACCAAAAAATCTGTCAATGAAACTTCTGTATTCTTGAAGGCGTACCTTCGTAATTTATTGTTGTTTGTGGCTAGAACTAACTGTTGTTTAATCTCTTTTTCCGTATTTGCTCCAAAGTCACATTTCTTTCCTTGTTGTTTAACGCGAACGTAACATTGGTGAATATTTTCGTCTTGTTCTTGTTTTAATTTACGAAACAAATATACCTCATAGTCTACATTCTTCTTTGGGTTAAAGTGTGCGTCTAATAATGCGACTGCAGTGTCAAATGTTTGTTCGGTTTCAGCTACTACTAAATTATCATAGATATCGTAAGCTTCTTCGCCTATATAGTTCAAAAATAATGACAGTTTTTGTTGTTGTTCTTCTTCGACATTTAAAGCAACACACAAATTTAAAAATCTCTTCTTATATTTCTCCCATCTAGTGGAGATAGTATTATAATCGTCCAAATCGAATTTGGGAAAGCTTGGTATGTTCAATGAGACTGCCATAACCACTACTATTTTTCTTCTTATACTTTTTAAATTTTATTATTGTTTATATACCTTTATAAAAATCCTCTTCTCTGTCGCCAATATTATATACATAAAACACGTGTATATCGTTCAACATCTATATATTTTCTGATATAAAGTAGTATGTACAGAATATATGAAGGGTTCTTCATCGTAGATGATCTTGCGTCATAACAGTGACTATGGCCCAACTTTTTATTACTGCCTCTTTTTCATCAGCCATTTCGAGGAAAACGAAGGTCTCTTCAAAACACTTATTTTAACACTTTTACAAATGTAGATGGGGCCTTGACTATTAAAGGTGAAGTGAAACAAGTCTCCAGAGAATGTTTTCAGAATGATTTTCTGTTAATTACACTTAATAACTTCAACGCTGTAGTTTATCGTAAAACAACAAATATGGAAGTTTATGATTTTCTAGGAAAAACAAAGACGTCGAAACCGGTATCAATACTTCTTCTATATTTTTCTCTTAAAAAAACTGTTGATTACGTTTTATATGAAAAACTTTTTCTTGATTTTAGTTGTTCCACTAATGTTAGCAATATCTAAGGATTTATTAAGTCACGTTTTGAAAAGTCTTCTGTCATTATCATACATGTTCAATGACAATATCATATTTCTCGCCATTTAGCGCCCACAGTCTCAGAGTCTCAAATGTTGAAAATTTTCTATAAGCAATAATATTTATATTTATGATTTCTAGAGAACTGTACAACACGTAATTAAAATGTAGTTTATACAGTCGAACTTTTGCCTTGTCTTATGTAAATCTAATGATCTGTACTTATGAAAACTCTTGCATTCTAAAGTAAAAGTATTGGCAATGTTTAATCGCAGGTCAATTGATTGACATTGGACAAGGCGAATGTTCGACTGTATAAACTACATCTTAGCTGTAACACCAAGCACTTAGGAGAGAATTTTCTATATGAATGAAGTAACCACTTTTAAAACACTTGTGCATGTCGGACACTTAACTAAATCTGCTTGCGCCCCTTCTAATAAACGCCAACTATTCTTTTATAATGATCATGCGGTATGCCCCTTAGAATATATTTTTCAAATTTGAATCATAAATGGAACGTTTTTTTTTTCTTTCATCGGCTTACGTATCATCACGTCTTTTTCCTTACAAGCAAAACATTTTGCTCGTAAAAAAACCTGACGTAAGAACATAAATTTTTAAATTTTAATTTTTAAATTTTTACGTAACGCAAGAGAATAAACATTCTCCCTTACGTACGTAAAAAAATACGAACATGTGAATGTAGCTTAAAACGTCAATTTAAATAAAAAGATATGATATGTATCCATGGTTACAGCTCGTACATGGATATTTCTTTTGTTGTCATTTCTGTTGTTTATTAATTATGTTTCGTTTTCCTATCCCTGGTTTACACTATAAAGCCTGGTTCACATTTTTGACATAAGTATGGTGGCCGAGAACTGCCACGCAAAAAACTGGCATATTTTGTATTTGTTACATAAGTGCTTTTGTTTTGCTTTCAATTCTTCTTATAATTCATTTGAAATCCATTTTTTTCAAACTGAAAAGAAAAAAAAAGTTAAAATACTTTCGAAGTTAAATTCAATTTAATTTCAGTTAGCATTTAAATTCAATTTCATTTCAATTTAAAATAGTCTAGAGGTCATAAGGTAGGATGACAAACAACTTGAATGATCACGTTATTATAATCTACCACATACATTGGCCGTTGTGGATTTATGAAAAAGTGTGGCGCGAATTCGTATAACAACAAAGATGGCTGACGCTACTAACGCATGGGAAGACGACTTATACTTAAAGAAGAGTCTGAACCAGTACGTTCAACAAAGGCTGCAAAGAAAGGAAATTCTAGATTATATGACAAGGGATTTTGCTCAATATAAGTGGAGTCTAAGAACTTTGGATCGACGATTAAGGTTTTTCGATATTTACTACATTGAAAATGTACCTTTGCCGGCGGTAAGGGACGCTGTTCAAGAAGAAATTGATGGACCTGGCAGACTTTTAGGATACCGAGCAATGCAGCAAAAAGTAAGGCAAAACCATGGCCTGCATGTAGCAAGAGACAAAATATATGACATTATGACTGATTTGGATGCCGAAGGACTAAAGGAACGACGACCAAATTTTAAAAAGAAGAAGGAAAAAGTACCTTTTACCACCAAAGGACCAAACTGGGTTTTTTCAGTTGACGGGCATGACAAGCTAATGGGATACCAAAATTCAACTTTTCCATTAGCTGTTTACGGATGCATTGACACGGCGAGTCGGAAAATCATGTGGCTTCGTGTTTGGACAACAAATTCAAACCCAAAAATAATTTGTCTTTGGTATTTGGAATATTTATATGAAACGCGGAAAATTCCTGTCTACCTTAGAATGGACAGAGGCACTGAAACAGGGATTATGGCAACAATGCACACATTTCTCAAAAAAGATGATCCTCAACTTTCGGACCCAACCAATTCTGTGTGCTATGGGCCTTCCACATCAAATAAGGTAACCGAGTTACGTATATTACTACTTTCTAGACTTTCACATCTGCAAAAATTAATCCATGTGCAATTCGTATCAAAGCTAAAATTAATCTATGCGGAATAGCATTGCATACAAGGTTCTTTTCTTTTCATGCTCTTTTCTAACAGTTTTCTGAAGCATGAAGTAAAAGACGGCAAATTCAACATCAGTTCTAAATAAAATGTAATTTTAGAGTTTAAACCACAACAAAATCAAATCAATTAAAGATACACCTCATTTTAGATAGAACGTTGGTGGAAGGAACTACATGAAAGGTTGGAAAAATACTTCAAAGAAGGTTTGGCATGGTTATTGCAGGAAAAGCACTACGATTCTCATGATGAAAATGACCGGTAAGACATCATCAGTCTGGTTGATTTTTAACCAATTAAAAACAACACTACTTTAAGAAGAGGATATTTATTATCCAGGCTAAACATCAAGACCTCGTGTGTAGCAATAAATGCAACAAAAATGTTAAGTAAATAAATAAAACACAACTTGGCCATAGTCACTATGCATGTGACAGTTAACACTAAGGTGGCATAAAATAGATAGCAACAGCAAAATATAAACAGTAAGTAAAATAACGTTTGTTTTTCGAAAAATTTTAGAAAACACTTGTCGTATGTTATGATACCTTTGGTGCAAAAACAACTAGATACATTCAAAGACATCTGGAATTCACATCGAACACGTTTACAAAAGGACACATTTATGCCAGATGGTATTCCAAACCATATATACGATTTCCCGGCAAAATATGGACTTGACGAATGCAGTAAGTACCAAATTTCAAATATCAATCGTTTCAAAAAGAATTTGCTCCATCAGCAAACAAAGAAACATTCCCATTTGTGAGAGCAGATGTTGAAATCCATCAATATTATTCTCATTTAAGGTATGCACATCAGTGAAGATGAGTTAAAGAATGTAGCATCCTTTTCCAATGTACTGGCTGCTGACAAAGATTTTTTGGAGGCCCCATTCAGAGCTTCTTGTAAAACAGTACTTCCAAATCCAGCTGAACTAGCACCAAAAGATTATGTTGAAGCATATCTTTCATTAAAATATAACTAATTTTTTTATGACTTTTTGGCTGAAGTGTAATTTGTTGCGAAGAAAGAACAAATTCTTTCCAAGATGAACAAATGTATCCCAAGTAATAGACACTCTCTCAAAGGCTATATATTTCTGAAATGAACCAGTTGCAGCTGTTCAAAAATTTTAAAGCTTATTTGAAAGTTTCACCTCTTTAGATCAATAAAAAACTCGTTATCTTGTTGATTTGGCAAAGGTAGAAAACTAATGCTGAAAGTAAGTTGCAGGTTGCTGAAAAAAGGAAAATCTTTGTCTTGTCAGTGCTGGAAATTTCAGAATTACTGCACATTCAACCCCTTACAATACACCATTTCTATTATATGGTTGAATGTCTCTTACTTGGGATACAGAATGGCTTAAGGCAACTCCAATAAAATGCATCTTATATCTACTATATCCATTGGTTAAAAATTTGCTTTCTTTTTTCTCAAAGTAAATGTAAAACAAGTGCGAATTACAAACAAAATAGCAGTAACATGTTCTAGGGAATTTTGCACAAGCCTTTTAACTTATGAAAAAAACTAAAGTAAGTGAACTGATGATTATGGTTTAATCTGCAATCCAACTGGAGTTTGCATTGAGAAATATATAGTGGAAAATATAAGTTTGATGGCTAATTTTCTCCAGTCCTTTATGGTAAATATTTCTATATATATACTATTAACTCATGATCATCAATTCACCAACATTTCACCAACATAAGATAACTAGTAAACATGTATGTATATCTTGAGAGCCCATCAACTGAGTGTATAACAAAAAGTTATAATTGACAGTTATAATTCAGGTAAGCCAGCTAGTTTGCAGTAATTATTGCACTTATGAGAATCTCTGAAATTCGATATTGCCACTGTTGTGAGGTTACCCATACAGAACTTGAGTCCATTTTCATCTGCAGCTCCACCTTCTGTGGCAATTTCAGGATCATAAAGCATGTACTGACTGCCTTGTATGTCTAACAGCATCAATTCTTTATTAGATTTGAAGTAAGAATAATGTGCAAGGCATTCAGCTTTTGCAACTAGAATTATGTCCTCTTCCTTGCATGGAATGCCATCATTATTTACATACTTGCAAAACGTGCCTGGTATATACTCCTCAATGACTACATTTTCGTCACTAGCTGAAATTTTCCCAAATTGGGCATGTCCATAAGAGAAAATTTGTCCAAATTTAATTGCATTTTCTGCAGATAAACTATGCCGAAATTGATTTGCTAGGTTTCCTGCAAGCATGTGCATTTGCACTGCTTTTCTACTCAGGCTTCCAGTTGTTTCTGCATTTAAAACTGCTTCATTGACCTGTTTTATCATTTCTACTGCCTTGGTTAGGAATTTCTTAACAACAAAGAGCCTCCCATCGGGTTGTCTCGTTGCTTTGTGTACAGATCGAAACGCTCCATGAGCAAAGGGTTCCTTTTCAATGAAGTAACTTTCAACATTTGGTTGGCTCCAGGCCATAGATGATAAATCAAAATCTGACACTTCAATGTGTTGAGGTGGTTCTAAAGTTTTTGAAACAAGTTTACCTAAACGTAACATTGATGATACTGACAGGCTCTGAGGTGGGGGCTTCGAGTTTTTACGACGATCGTTACCACCGTCTCTTCTCATGCTGCTGTTGTTGGAACTATCAGGTTGTGTTTCTTGAAGTGGCAATGATTTTGCACATGAAGTATTAGGGTTTTTAAAGCATGGAGAGTTCTCCATCAATTTGCTCCAAACATGTGAGTCATCATCTCTTGACTTAATGAAACGTATGTGAATTTTTTTAAAGTTTGGTATATGTGATAATTTGGAACACGAGGGACCATTTTGAGAAGCTAATATATCGCATACCATACCATCTAATTGAAGTGTACCAGAGAAATGCCTGTTGCAAGCCTCTTTAATGTTATTGACTGATATCTCGTCATAGGGATAAGGCACAAATTCTTGTGGTCCCAGCCTCTCATACTTCATTGCCTTGCCAGATGCCTCATTGGAAAGCCGCTGAATTATCATTTCTTTCTCACTGAGAATACTAGATCCAACAGCATTAGCTTCTGCCTTCCGATCAGTGTCTTTGTTGATTCTCTTTTGCTTCATTTTAAGGGCAAATTTGTCCCACTTTGCAGCATCTTCATTCGTTCTTTTCGCAGTCATGCTTCCTTCTTTTCTCAACGGTTGATTCCACTTATGGTACTTAGTTCAAAACGAAATGATTTCAAAACAAAACTAATTTAAATGGCAAAGGCGATATAATTCACTTAAAAGTTGAATTAAATGCAAAAAAGAATCAAATTAATTCAATTTTTATTTGAAATTGAAACATATTTTTTTCAAAAAAGAACGTTAAAAGAAAATAAATCGTTTTTCACATGCTTTTTTTTGCGTGGCAGTTCTCGGCCACCATACATAAGCATAAGCATAAGAAAATGCCCGTGTGAACCTTCGCGACATAAGCATAACATAAACATAAGATTATCAGAAACTTTTGATTAAAATGTAGCCGGTAAACAAAGAAACGTAACAGACATAGAATCATTTGAGTTTTGTTGAAACGAAAACTTTTATCAACATGGCGTCGATTGAAAAACCTGTTGCAGAACCTGTGTGGACTTATCGCGTATTATGTGATAAATCATGTCACAATTTTAAAGAAAAAAGAAGTTGGCTTGGGAAGATGTCGTTTCCACAGTGGGATTAACGGATGGTGAGATTGTGAATTAATAGTTATTATTTTTTACATTGCTTACATAAATTTAATTTAAAAGAAATCTTTATATTTTTCAGGTGCTTCAGCTGAAAAGATTTTTAAAAATTTAAGGAACATATATTGACAGCTATTGACGGGAGCGTAAAAAGTCTAAGACCAGCGGAGATGGAACTGGTGACGTTAAACATCCCAAATCCAACTTGTTTTCGTATATGCACTGGTTGGATAGTTATATCCAACCACGGGAAACAGTATCAAACTAGCCGCCAAGGCGGCGTCGCTCGCCGCCCAATGTTCAGCCTGCGTCCAGTTCACGAAAAATAAAATATAGGAATTCGCAATGATAGGTGTGTCCATGTCGAAGAGCACAAAAAACTGATCAAAAAAATGTATGGGGTCGTTTTGCTACGACCAACCGTTACGGAGATATCGTCGATCAAAAATTTTGATGACGTCACAGACCCGTCCCCCAAAAAAATTAGACCCAAATTTTTCGTCACCCCATCGCCTGTATCGTGGACCCCAAAAAACGTCAGTTATCCCTATTGGTTATCGAGATAATTTTCCCTAAACGTCGCATTCGATTAGGGTCTCAATACAATGGTTTCACACTGACGTCGCCCACAAGAAGAGAAATAATTTATGTGTGATCTTACATTGCTGACTCTCTTTCGCAGTTTCACAGTTTCACATCTACCATTTTGCGTAACAGACAAACAGAGAATCGGCTATTAATATATAGACTAGCCGCCAAGGCGGCGTCGCTCGCCGCCCATGTCCACCTGCTCTGTATCACTGTATCAATAAACGTCAAATTTCCTTATAAACGGCTCGTACAACTTCTGTTCAACCAGAAGCAGATTCGAAGTCATAACCTCTGGTAAAACCAATCTTTTATCAGTTTAACAATACAATCAAAACGTGGAGAGAGAAAACTTCAACTTTTTATTAGCTTTTGTTTTAAAAAAGTTACGCGCTCTAACGTGGGTGCTATCAAACGTACGGGGGAAATGGTTTCTTATCTTAAAAAGATCACACGGGAGGAGAGAAAAAAAGGCACGTGCTAAATGAATTAAGTGAATAAAAAAAAACGTTCGATCTGAAGCACATAAAAAAAGAAATTAAATTATTAAAAGAAAAGCAAAAAAATATTTTGTTTCTCTTTTTTTACCTATCGGTTTTTAAACATTTTGATTGCTCAAAAAAACAGTCCCAGACAGTCAGGCAAGGATACGTTAGGATACACTGGTAAACCGCACATGCTACCACGTTCTGCCACTGCTGCTTTTTGTCCAAACTGTTTAATCAGTTAGTTTCTTTGTATTTAGTTGATGTATTGTTTTCAAAGCCAACGTAGTCAACGTAGTCCTTGGAATATAAAACTAACAATAATAATAAAAACAAAACGTTATTCCTATTAGTTCATCAGCCAAAAAAAGTCACGTTCGATTGGGGTTGCAATGTATTTGCTTCGAACTCACGTCGCACACAAAAAAAGAAATAATTTCGCTCATAACTCAATCTACCATTTTGCGTGACTTACAAACAAACAAACAGACAGACAGAGAATCGGCTATTAATATATAGATGTCAACCCAACAATTTCTTCTCAGTTTGTAGAAGAAACTGAACAAACGACGACGAATACAACTCAGATGTAGATGACGCTGCTTCACAAGTGTCACTGAGGAGTAGCGTCAGTGCCGTTACTGGCAACGTTCGATATGGAAAAAGGTATAAAAAGGTACTAAATTATGCAGGGTAAAGCTGATGATATACACAGCGAGCTTGTAGGAATCGTTTTTTATAGATCTAGTGTTGCTGAAAAAAATGCGTCACCAAATGTCGATAGTCTACTTGTACAGATTGATAACTGTCTTTAGGAGGGAAAAGAAAAAAAGCGAAAACGATCTATTTGGTGAAATTGTTGCATCAAAGTTGTAAAAAATGTCAAAAAAGATGAATTAAGCAATAAATGACATAGATAAACGTCTCGTTTATATATGAAATGCAAGAGTTCAGCAGTTGAATGTTGTTGTACTCGAATATGGGAAGCACGACATCAAGTATTTCAAATTCGGAAGTTGGCTCACCGGTGTATAGCAGATTTTTTCCATTTAATATTGATTTTTCTCATTATGCACAACCGTATTCAAGTACTGCAAGTTAGTTATGTATAGCTACTATATTTATATGTTTTTAGCAACTGTTAAAAAAGACAACAAACATTTTCGCAGTTTTAAAACTCTTTCTCCTCTGCCTTATACATGATCCCATTGTCATGGAACGGGTCCCTCAAAAGAGTCGACATAATCTTTACTAGCATTACGCACTTCAACAGTATTTCTCGAAAGTCGAGATCCTCTTACGCCACCCAGCGGTTTAAGTGAACCATCAGAAGAAACTATACTATAAGCCATTCGCCAACTTTTAGCCGCCCCGAGTCATCGTAGCTGTCTACAAAGCCTGCAGGAAAATAAGATGCAATATTTGTCTGCCTCAAGAAATTTGAAGAGCCACAGCTGCCTGAACAATTAATTGCGGCGCCTCTACACTGGTTTGAAGCGGCCTTAAGAAAATTCTCCAACGAGCAGCCAATATTTCAAAGGTATTTTCGATCACTCTTCGCGCCCTCGATAGTAGATAATTAAATATTATGCAGAACGGGTTTATTATAAATGCTGCTCTGGTGTCCCATAAGCCCTCGAGTATGTACTTAGAAAGGATTTAGTTATAGGGTGCTATGCTCTGAAAAAACATTAGCGAAATCTTTCGAATCTCCGGTTGTTTTGTAATGTAATGTTTTTGTATAAATATTATCTGAAAAATCATAGGAATGTTTAAATATCAGGCTAACCGTATAGCAAACACACGGTTTTCCGTATTAACACCCAAATTGTACCTTTGAACATTATTGTCAAAATTCAACAACCAAATTACGTAAAATATAAGTGAACCAGAAATAAATGGCTTTATTTGAACCACATGTCTTAACTTAATCTAGTAGATCCCTATTTTTTCTTGTTTTATTCAACTGTCTTTTAAATATGGGCTAAGATATTCCTTGTTATTTCGTTATGTCACTTTCTAAATTTATCTAAATTTCACATTTAATTAAAATTTTTCGAAGATATTTTATCTAGCAATGGTTATTCACGTAATTGCATTGATTGATGTGTTAGAAGGTTTCTTGGTAAGATATGCACACCCAGGGTTGTTGGTTCTACAATCATGGACAAAAATAGTGGCGAAACTTTTACTTGAAGCTGCAATTGCCCTCTCTCCCAAACATCAATGTTGGACAGGCGTTGTGGCTGTCCTCTGGGTACACCACAACATTGATTGTTGGGGGGAGGGCCAATTTACATTTCTTTTTCACTTTTGCTACACATGTTTGTCCCAGATTGTAGTTATGATGTACCTATTAAAAGAGTTCCCCTTGTTCTGCTTTACTTAGGATTTGTGTCATTACAGGTCAGGACACGTTTAAGGAAAGTTTTTGTTAACAGTTACACAGTTGTTCGTTGCAGGTTATTTTTAATTCCTCTTTGAGGCTGTCTACCACGTTTCGTTTTAAGGATAGCTTTCAAGGTCTTTAGTTTCATGCGTTTTTTTTTTGTTTTTTTTTTTTTAAATGAGTTGCTCCCTGCAAGGCCGAAGCCACTACTAGGCAGAAAGCTACAAGATGAGAAAAGGAAGAAGAGTTATAAAGACAGATGAGATGGATGAGAAAAGGAAGAAGAGACAGAGCAAGGTGGCGGTTAACCTTGGATTTTAAAGATTGTAGATCATACTCAGCAGGAAAACAACTATGAGGGAGAGAATTCCAGAGGCGAGCAGTCCGAGGGAAAAAGTTAGATGAATAAAAGTTCTTATGGCAAGTTGGGGCCTGAACAGTCAAAGGATGAGAATTCGAAGAGAGACAAGTGTTCCGAGAGAAAGTCTTAGGAGAAGGAGTCAGTTGATGCAAGTCATCCGAACAATGCCCATGAAAGTATTTATAGAAAAGAGACAGGGAAGCAACGTTTCTCCGATGTGAGAGGGGGTGAAGATTAGCACAAAGATCAGGGCCAACTAAGTATATACATTTTCGTGTAATGGATGTAAATGTAACTATCTTGTGCTTTAGAAATTAAGAGAAGCCTATGTATAAAAAAGAAGGGACCTCCACCTTAAAGAAATATTACGTCAACACCGTTATATCTGTTTAACTAATTTTACTTTGAATAATCTTGAGACATAAATTAATTTTCACAGTATTTGTACATTATTCGTGACCTTGAGCAAAACATGCGCAAAAATGAAGTGAAAGGGTAACATAAAAACATTATACCGTTTTCTAATATTTTGGGAAATTTTGATAGAATCAATCTCACACCGATTCATAAGATGTGTTGATGGATATGAGTTTGAATATATGATGATGTACGCAATTTTATTTCACATACTGACAAAGTATATGGCATATTAGACATAAACCACCACCGCACACGTATAGTGATCACGCAAGGTTTGGACAGATGAACCACGATGACCAAAACCCGTTTTAAAGTGTTTCTTGATTACACAAATATGCAAAAATTACAGTCAAAATTGGGATTTGTTTCGTCTTAGCCCCCTCTTGAATAACACTGATTACTTGGCGTAGCTCAAATCACGACAGTCTTCTCCTGGCTTTTCAATAGTATTTACATGTAGTGATGATACACAGACAAACATCTTACTTTTTATTAAGATTAAATGTCATGATGTATCGGATAGGATTATTTACAATTTCAAACTTTCTGAGATTTGTAATATTTAGACGGGTTAAGCTTACGTTAAGGATTGGAATTGTGCTGAACGGCTGATATATTAACAAAAAGTAGTTATGCAAATGGTAATAAACCATGTTTATATGGGAAATAAACTTAAAAAATGTTATGGACCATTTGGAAGAATTTCAAAAAATGATGGAAGACGGTTTTTCAATTCCTGACTTATTGTCATTTGAATGTTTTTTTCAAACCAGGTCTCCATGGTAACGTGAAATCACATAGTTCAAGAAGAACTGACATACAAATATGTAAACATCTGAGGACGTTGTAGTGATACAATGCTAGAATTTTGTTTGAGTAGGTACAAACACCAACAGTATGAAATCACAACAAATTAATGTTGGCATGGTTATCCCGGTTGGGTTCCAGATCTCTATCATTTTTAGTTGACAAAGCTATACATCAGCATCCAACGCTGTTACCATGGTAAATGTCGTTGTAAATTACGTCCAGCAAAAACTGTTCGATTTTCTAAAATAATCTCCGTTTATGTGTTTGTCAGTAGAGATCTGGAAACTAGCTTAGGTAACTAATCTAATGGGAAATGATTTGTCATCAAAACGAAAGTGAAACTTGTGAAATCTGAGAAAATCTGCTAGGAAAACTTCTGTGACTATCTTCCACAATTTTCTTTTTTTCGATTCAGAATAAACAGATCTGTTTTTCTATTTTCTTTTAGGTTTATGCGCGGGAAAATATTTTACCAATGAGATTTAGCAAGGCCATAATGGTGACGTTAACATTACTGATAAATGAAATCGATGCATTTGAGTTGGAATATTTCATTGGATTAATCAAAGAATGGTTCCTTGCATTAACATCGATACGGTCAGTTGTTTTGCTATATACAAACATACAATATAAAAATTTGAAGTTGGATTTACTTTGGAAACAAGTTAAGAGTATAAAACAGCAATAAAGTTTAAGCTTCCTAGTTAGCATGAGATACATATGTACACACAAGAGCAGAATAGGTTGGCCGCTTGCAGCATGTGTCAATCGTACGCCCATCGAGTAAAGAACACAAATTTCAGAAATATAAGCCTTTCAAAACGAATTTGCCTTTCATATTTTCAAAGAATGCCTCTTAAATCTATATTTACAACGTCAGTCAATAACAAGAGACAGATGGCTCAAAACGGTTGCACCAAATGTACTAAAACGTTCTTTAAAGCTTGTTTTTTAGATATCTTACTGGTGGAAAACAGGCATAAACGATAAATAAGTTAAATGATTAGTAAGTGTAAATAGGGTCTAATGATTAAACGCCAGAAATTAATTCAATCAAGACAAAAGAATTATACATGTGTGAGCTGTATAACTTATGTGTTTTTTTTCATTAAGGGAGGTTTACACGTAAAGATTATTGAAACATCTTCCTTTTAAGGAGGTGTTTTAATGCTTGAAATTTAAATTGTACATCAAGTCAAGTTTCAGCGTCTCAACTCATTAATTATTCAGAATCTTTACGTGTAAACACTATAGACAGGGGCGGACGCAGAAATATTTTGTAGGTACAGCTCAACTTTTCGGATTCCAATAAGTATTCCGATTCCCGATTTTTATTCGGGACAACCCGATTTCCGGAAAATGCCGTCCGAAAATGTGCGATCATTTTAACAGACGAGTTCTGTCACAGTTACTCACGGTGAACACCCCAGACACCAAAATTACCTTTCACTAAGCATTGCAACCACAGAGCCATAAAGATAGAAGCCAAAATTTAAAACTTTATTCGATATTAGCACAACAAAAGTAAATACAACATAATATAAAATGTCAACGTCTTTTTATGTACAAAGTCATAAGTCATAAGTATTCTATATCCAATAAAACATGTTCCTTCTGTTGTACGAAAAACCTCCTAGCATGCTCACTTTCAAGAAAGTTCCAGTTCCAGACTTGATTAAATTAATTTGCTGTTTGTTGCTGCAGCAGTAGATGCTGATACTGTTAATGTTTCTAAAAAGACAGACAATGAACAATTAAGATATGTTACATTATAGTAAATTAGTATGATATATAGTAACCATTAACCATTCAGTTAACTGATTTTTCAATCTCTAAATAAAATACAGATCATGAAATCTTACTTAAATTCCATGGTTAAATTAACAGGGTACACCATGTGAAGGTAAGATATTGGATTAGGAATCCCAAAAGGAGAAATGCAAATGCAAGTAAATGCAAATCAATCATATCATTTTTGGATATAAAACAAAATCTAGTCAAAGTCTAGTCAATATTCAAACTAGCAATCAGAAGTATTTCTATCTATTGTTGTACATTGTACAGTCCATACATACTAAAGCAAAACTGTAAACACAACAAAATACATCCTATTTCAAGCTATAATGGAGATGACTATAAACAGGACAGCTGAAGCCATGCGACATGTTCAGTGTACATTTCTCATGACGTTTATCAAAACTTATTAACTTTCCTACCAAAAAGCACACAATACAAACAGTTTATAACATTCATGCAGTTTCTCTTTGTTCTTATCACTTGATCTTCTGGGTATTTGTTGCCAATTTTCATTTCTTTTTATCTTAACTGTTTTATGTCTTTTTATTGTAAATACAAGCAATTATTGAGCTGTGTATAAGTAAGATATCAATCTGAATATTTTTTAACCTGAAGATACCACATAAGCTTGTACTTGGGGAATAACACCACAAAGAATAAGCATTTAGCCTTTTCAACAGAAATGACTGTCCATATGTTTTTTAGGAAAAACACAGGATTTCTATAAAGAACCAGACTTTTACTAAGAAAACCAAGAACCAATGGAACATAGCGATTATGGGGAAAATGCTTGAGGTCTCCTCAAAACAAAACATGGATTGTGAGATTGAAGGGTAACTCCTTCAGGTTACAAGGCTACATTAACTGATCAAGCGTTGATTTAATTTTGCACTGATTTAAATGATGAATGTTGTGATTGAATTTCAGTTTGCTTCCACATTAACTAAATATAAACCTATCAGTTACATCTGAAACATCAGAGGATACACAGAAATGCAACAAAGAAATAAAATTTTTACGACTTTTTAGAAACGGTATTACTTAAGAATCCCCTAGACAATTTTATACTTGTAGGTATGGTTTTAATTTTATTGTAACATATACCTGAAGATGTTCGAGAGAACACGAGAGAAAGCTTCGTATAATTTTGTAAAATATTTTTAACTTTTGTTTCTGAAAAAATATATTAATCTCATGGCTGCATACTTCAACAAAACACAACAAGGAAATGTTTCCTTTAAATATTTATCCTTGATCTTTAGCAAATGCTTTTAACAACAAATGGTTGTTAATGGCAAACATATAAACAACAAATGGTGATCACTGTAAAATGCAGAGTTGAGCTGTGAAGTATTAATCATGTAAGAGCCCCTAACAAACTCACTGACGAATTATTTCCAAATAAAGCTAGCAAAACATATAGCTATACAAACAGTTATCACACCAAAATATCTCAAGATAATGTAATAATTTTTAAAAATCAAAGTTAACGTAATGTAAGTTAGCAAACTCTGTATTTTTTTTATCACGACTAGTGTACCATGTTCAAACTACATAACAAGTTTTTAAAGTAATCAAGACAACATCAACAACTCGGAGTAAAATTCTAAAGTTCAGAGTTTAGCAAGGCAAAAGATAATAAAAAATCATGAAATTATGTTCTTTTTCCACAAATTTACAAATATATCAAGAGTAGAGATATGTGTGAACAAATTATATTGAATCTAAACTCACATTCATCTTTGTTTATTTGTTCTGCATTTAAATTAAACAAATTAATAATTAAAACAAAACAAACAAAACTGGTGAAGATTTAAAAAATACAAAGTTTTAATAAAAGAGAAAACATAAACTTACTTTGCATCCATCACGATGTTTTCTTTCATCTTCTGCTAGGTATTTCTCAGCTCTAAAGTACCTTCTCGTTTGGAGAAATAAAAAAGTCTTGGAGAACAATGATTCTCTGTCGTGGTAAAATCAAGAAAGAGGTTCCACGCACGTGTATGGTATGGGCTTTGAGCTGTATTTGAGCTGTATTTGACCACTCTACCGACGACCGAAAGACCTAAAGGCTTACACTTTGGGCTAAAACCTATTATCGTTCTACGTACTTTAGGCACGAGAGCTGTACTGTTCAAACAGACGGAAGAACGAAAGAATTACTGCTAAGCTGTGATTAGGGCTATGGGTGTCGAACTACCGTAGAATCGGGACTTGAGCTGTATCTTTGAGCTGTATCGATACAGCTCAAAACTGTTAGTTATAATTCGTATCATCATAGATCAGAAGGGGCCGTTTTTTGAAATGTAAAGAAGAACAATCAGGCGGTGGGGTTTGCAGTTATAGCTTACCTAAAATTTGCGAGTCAAATGGGGCGCCAACAAATAATGCGCTAATCCATAAATAAATGTATTAGACAGATTTTTGAGTGACGGCGTCGCGTCGCGTGATAAATGACGACGTAAAAAATCGACGAAAAGAATAGGAGAACGGCCGTAACTCATTTAGTAACCATTCTCTTGACGAAATTTTACTACAGCTTGAGCTGTATGAGCTGTACCCTGCGTCCGCCCCTGATAGAGACATCTTTTATATCGTAATCCTACCAACACCTCATTACCGACATACACACACACACACACACACATACAAGTACTAGTTTATATACAGTGTGACTCCATCTTTTGATCTAAAACAGTGTTTATATTTGCTTAGAACTGTTTGCATTCATGGCCATTTCAAGATATTAGATTTCTATCAAGTTTCCCGTTAAATGGACGCAAGAAGGTAAGTCCAGTATGTGTCGTACTAGAAGCCATCGAGGCAAACGTCATCAGATGAATGAATTTGATGATTTTGAGTGCACATTTGTCCTTGCAGTTTTCAAAAAATGATTCCTTCCATCAATAATAATAATTATGAGGCTTAGTCAATAACAGCCAAATTCGTATGAGATTATTTATAAGAAACATAACAGCGCCTGGCAACTCACACCTGAAAATTTAATATTGGCATTAGTTTAGATATTGTGTGACATGGCCTGCTGAAATTTAGACCGAAATTCCCTTCTACTAATGGCCATTTGTAGATTGTACATTTTTCTTTAGGTTTCACAAACAGCATCAAGTTCCTTTTGGAATAACTTGGACGTTCAATATTGCGGTTATTCAAGCAAAAACTGTTAGATGGATAATGTCGTTGCTTTTGAGTTGGAATTTTGTTTTGGAATGATTCATTGGCTTCTATACCGATAAGGTGAGTCTTAAAATCAAATCAAATTTGTATGAGGGACAAGATTTGTCCTGAAAAATATTGCAGTTTTTGGGAAAGGCAATGGCTTTTTTGGATTCAAACATTTGTATGTAAATTTCTTCTAACAAACTCAATATTGGAAGAAGTTTACATAAAAATGTTTGAATCCAAAAAAGTCATTGCCTTCCCCTAACACTGTACTTATGACAATTTGCGAATAATGTTTGCTTAGGTTTTCTGGTGAACAACGTAAACCATAGAGTCCAATGGTAGAATACGATTGATTTTTCTGGCATGTGTCATGTGCGAGGCTATTGACTAAACACAATCAGATTGAATGAATTCGATTCATTTGAAAGCAAATTTGGATTGAACATTTTCATAGAATGGGAGTTCGTATCATCGGTCTTAGCCGATTAAATCCAATATCAAATGAGGTTACTTGTTAAAAGCTTAACAGCACCTGACGAACGAAATGTTAAACATTGAAATTAGTTTCGATACTGTTTGACATGGCCCACTATCAAAGACAAGCGTTGGTTTAAAAGTGTTTGCAATCATGGCCTTTAGGATATTCAGGATTTCTTATAGGTTTCCTATTGGTGCAACGTATCAATGGATGCGCATCCGTGGAATCTGTTCGGCGTTTGCTGACATGTGTCGTACGAGACGCCATCGAGACAAACGTCATCGGAGTAATGAATTTGTCAATTTACAGTGCCAATTTGACCTTGGATCTGTCAAATAGTGGTTCCTTGTAATAATAACGCTAAGGTGAGTAAGGTTTTATATCGGACGCTTAACAACGACTGATGACCGACACCTAAAAACTGGAGATTGCAATTAGTTTTGATGCAGTGTGACTGGCTGAGTTACTTTAGAGTGCTTTTATCAATGGCCGTAAAAAATTGAATTGGTTTAGGTTTCTCAATGAATACGACGTTCCAAGAGACACGAAAGAGTGGAATAGGTGAAACGTCTGGTACGTGTTGTTCCTGACCAAGCACTTGAACGTTCTGAAACACTTGAACGTTCTGGCATGTGTAATACCTGTGGCCAAAGATCCCCCTCTCACACTCTATTAAAATAAGTTGAGATACAAGAAACAACGAGAAACAAGGTCCCCCTGAGTTCAAACAACTGAGTGTTTGGTGTGGAAGACGCACATGTGGACACGAAAGGATAGCCTTTGAGCGCAAATTTGTGCTTGGATTTGCCAAATAATAGTTTCTAGCATCAATATTTATAAGGTGCGTGTTAGTAAAAAAATTTCAAATTCGCATAAGGTTCAGTTTAGGAAGTTTAACGAAAGTTCATGTCCGATAGATGCAAATTTAACCGTAACCCTAAAAGTTTGATACAAGGTAGAAAAGCGTTCTATGTCCAAAATGCCCCAAACCTCTTTCTAAAACACCTTATGTTAATGGTTATTTGAGAATCATGTTTTCTTTTGGTTTGTCTAAGACGTACATGTGAATAATAATGGATGGAATTTGTTATAGGTTTCTGGCTTGTGTTGTATGTGAGGCCATCGAGACAAATAAAAGCACATTATTGATGCTCTGCACTTATTAAGTTGGCCTTGCAGTTTCCAAAGAATGTTCCCTTGCGGATCTTAGAAGGACGTTGGACTTGAAATGTCAAAGAATGGTTCCTTGTATTGACATCGATAACGTTGGTCCTATTCAATGAAGACGAAATTCGGGCACGACGTACATATGAAAAGATATGGTGAATCATTCAACTATAAAACGAGGCAGCTGTGAAGAAAATGATGAATACGAGTAGATAATCCGTGTTCCTTTTTTATTCCTCTGTCACGAAATTGCAACGATAGCATGATGAAGGGAGTAAACAACAAGACTTATTTTATTGATCTGTCGCCGCCCATGTAAATAGTTGAAAGGAAGAAACGTTAAACACATAAAATTGTGCTTTTCTTTATTTATGTCCAGAATTGACTGTGCAAGTAATTTGGTAGCAATTTTATGTATATCTATAAGATATCTTGAATAATATTATGGTAAGTGTCTTAGCTAGTGAAAGGTTAGGAGATATCAAGACTATTACTATTACTAAAATATATGTTGTGAGACGCTAAAATCATGGATGACCTGTATAACTTGTTGCTTTGAAGGCAGCACTCCTCATTTCAATTGAAACACAGATTAGTAACTTGGAAATCTTAAAGTGAGGATCAGTGTGACGGAGATGTTTCAGTGACACTTTTGTAAAACCGCAAGTTTGAAACCGCTGCAAGACCTTCCTACTCTGCAGTCCACTTTAGAACTTCATTTAGTTTCCAACTTGGAAGTGTTAAAGTAAGAAAAACGCAAACGTAAAAGTAAGAACTAACAGTGTAACAGACACCTCTCAGTGACACACTGGTATAAACTGTGGCACTGGTAGTAGATTAGTCGATGGTTCGAAACTGATGCAGGACATTCCTACTGTTCACTTCAACATGAAACTTCATTTAGTTTCTAAGTTGGAAATGTTAAAATGAGAACAGAAACTATCAACACAGGAAAAATCGCTACAACCTGTAGCATTGGTAGTGCATTAGTCGAGGTTCGAAACCGATGTAAGGCATTCCAATCTCGCACTTCAATTTTGGAACTTTAGTTAGTTAGTAGCTTGGAAAACTTAATGCCGACAAAAGCTAGCATTGCGTGGGCATGTCTCAGTGGCGCACTGGCCTAAAATTTGCCTCTGGTAGTAGATTGGTCCATGGTTCGAAATAAATTCAAGACATTCCTATTGAATTGGAGCTTCATTCAGTTACTAACTTGGAATATTAAAGTAAAAACATAAACTATTAATATCACAGACATGTCTCAGTCTCAGTGGCGCACTGCTATGAACTGTGGTACTTATGGTAGATTTCACTTCAATGTGGAACCGCATTTAGTTACTAACTTGGAATGTTAAAGTTAGAACAAAAACTATTGATCTGACAGGCATGTCTCCGTGGTGCTCTGGTATAAGCTGTGCGTCTGATAATAGATTAGTCGATGGTTCAAAACCGATGCACGTTTCACTTCAATGTAGACGCCATTTAGTCGCAGTATGAAAGTAACATCAATAAATGTTACATCTACAACCATCCGCCTGTGGCACAGTGGTATAAGGGGTCGTTCTCAGTTGAGATTTAATGGTGGTTCGAATCTCGTTCGGGGTAAACAGAGTCGATTAACTGAAACACTCAAGGAAAGGGAAAATCAAACTTTCGAAACTGCCAATCTCTCACTGTGCCACATCGGATACTCTGGTCAACTGTCATAGGTAAGTTGTGGTAAGTAACAGTGGTTCGAACACATTCGAAACCGATCAAACGAATTGAAAGCCTACGGAATAGAAGGTGAGTACTGTGTGCAACAATCAGGTAAGAGGTTGCAGGGGAGGGTAAAGACAGCTGAGATAAGGATGATATCACAGCAAAGTAAGAAAGAAGAACAGGGGATCTTATTAAATTTTTCAATATCTTTCGAAACAATAAAATAAAAAAATTACAAAGTTTTTGCAGCAATCGAGCAAGCACTTCTGCAAGTTCTTGCATTCTCCAACAGATTATGTCCACTCCATAACAAGCCGAACTAAATATCTCCACAGCTAATCATCTTAGCTTGGCTATAATAAGTTCGGCTTTTTATGAAGTGGGCATGATCTGTTAGAGACTGCAAGTACTTGCAGAAGCGCTTGTTCGCTTGCTGAAAAATGGTAATGCATCAGCTAACACTTGAAGCCTTACAAGCAAACACCGTATCATGCACAGATTTTCAGTAAGATTCTATCAAGGGATTTTCCCAACAAACAGTTTTTGCAACGTAGAACAAACGGAAGAAAATGAGGTTGCTGAAGTGTATGCGGGTTTCCTTTAATGACAGTCCACTGTAGAAAACCCGTTGACCAACATTCAAAAAACAAAACAAAAAAAACAACAAACAATCAACACGCAATCTCTGAATAATGAAGAAATATTCTGAAAGGAATTCTCTGTTGTTCTTATTGTTTTTGACAACACAATGTATTTTCAGATTCAGCTTTTCATTATTACAGGGCAAATAAATCAAGATTTAAACGTAATTCCGAAATTCAGGTAGTCCAAAGCAAGTCACAGAAATTTTGAGTTTAACTAATTTAGATTTTCACCTAAACAAATGTTTCTTTTCAAGATTGGACCAGCCAAAGTAGAGTTTAACGAACACTCATGCGTTATCCGCTTTTTGCAGATGGTAATGTCGATCAAAATGACTATAATTTTTCATTTAGGTTTTTGCACAGTCAATCTCTAAACAAAACGTTTACTGTTATAAATCTGCCAATATTATTAAATAACTTTGCTCATCGAAAGATTACTCCAAAAACAACAAACTCTAAGCGCTGTTGAGAAACAGTTAATTATTTAGCTGACAGCTAAATGAAAGTTTCAAAATGATTCAAATAATATTATCATTTCTATTTTTAGTTGCAAATTATAATAGGGAAAATTCCTCAGATATTGAAAGCATAGGTTATTGGTCATATTCATATGGTAAACATAAAATGTTAAACTGATAATTAGGCCCTTGTTAATCCCGATGTCAATCTCACTAAAAGCATTTTAGGGTTGGTTTTATATGCAGAAATAAAACATCTATTATATTGTTCGTTTGATTTTTTTCAACCCGAAATCCATCATGTTCAGAAATCAAAGTCTTTTTATTCTGGTAGAATATTTTGAGGAAGATTACTCCTGATACATAGTCGTTTCGTGAGTTTACTCCTTTCTTCTAGGATACTTAACAATCTAGAAATCCGAAATATATTAAACAAATTTTGCAAAGAACGCGGTTTTTATTGATGTTATGAACATCACATTTTTAAGAGTTACAATGTTACTTTTTGTTACTTTCAAAAAGATTCCAAATATTCTCAAGGTCAACAAAGTTTATAGGTCTTTTACTTGATGGTCATTTAAAGAAAAGCATTTATTAGTCTCAAATTCACGTTAGTTCCTGCTTTCTTGAAATCACACAAACAACAATCTTTGATAAAACGAATGAAGGTTGGACTACCAAATATGTAGCGTTAAATCATTAAAATGTATCAAAAAAATTGTCAAAGATTTTGACAAACACATAGAGTTCCTTTCTAAGTATCATCTCCATTATATCACACACACAAAAATTCACACAAACGCGTTTAGTCAACGCAAAGCCGTCATAGCTTCATGTCACAAGGCTAACTCATCTTAGCATGCCATTTACTCCCCCTGGCATGCTAACACATACACCCGGGGGTCAGCAACCTAAAATTCTAACGTCCCTCCTTAGCGTTTTCAATGGCCCAACCCCTCCCTGAAATCTTCCCTCTAGATAGAATCGTTACTTAATCACTGCGACGTTAGATACGGTATGTTCGCAAGTTTAGCAGCAAGCATTAGAATCGCATTACCATTTTTTCACAATGAACATTCTAAGTATATCAAAGTTCCATCGATTGATCGACGTTCTTGATTGACGAATATACGACCGAAGACATCCTTATTGATAAAACCAACTCGATTCCAAATTCATCGCTGTAACTTTGTTCGTTCGGTTACAAGTTCGTCTTATGGAATGCAATGTTCTTGACTGACGAATACGCACGAGCGATTCTAATTTCATCGCATCGTTGCAAAGTTGCTCGATTGGTGAAGGTTCATCTTATGACACATCAGGCGCAGTAGACTTCTTTACTCCTGTAAAAACAAATGGAATTTCAGAAGGTTTGATGACGTTGATATTGCATCATTCCACTTAGTAGACAACAATGCCTCTATTGCACAATGGTACCCTATAATCTACTCCTGGAAGATATTCATTTTTAAAGGCCATGAGAGTTTTTAAACTAACATGGTGAAAGAAAGACAGTGGATTTACAGGTTGTCATATTTTGTTTGGAAGAAAAATATAATCATGCCATTTACGTATTAGCAGAACATGTTAAATTATGGTTCGAAATCATATCGAAAACAAACTCGTAAACATAATTATATTTAACTTATCCTGTATTTGACTTAACCTTATTTTCTGTTTTCATCAAAGGTTTTGATAAAACAAACCTAACTTTAACATCTTCATTTCTTTGCAATTTACTGTATTGTAAACGTAAACAAACTGACTTTCACATTTTCGGTTGTCATTGATACTTGTGCAATTTTCTTTATTTCCGTCATGCCAGTTTTTCAAAAAACCTAATTCAAACATTTGATTACCAGCAACCTGACAATATTTTCGTTGTGTGCTCGTATCGTTGCGTTTCCATTTAGCTAAATTGAAAATGTATTAAACATAGAAAAGCAGAGTTTCTCAGCAGCCAATTAACATTTATTAAGCGCTCTTATAACCCCAACCCTTTCTTAAAAAATTGTTATTTGTTATTTGTTTTTGCGTTTTTGTTGGCTTGTAATAAACTTATCATATTTCTGTGATGACAAGAAAAGTGATTTTGCCTTCCACTGCGTACTTGTAATTCATTCACCCTCCACTTGCTGCGGATAATTTGTTGGAGCTTGGAATTGATTTGATTTGGTTTTATTGTTACTAGGCAAACCTTGCCTCACCATTGCCTTATCATTACTTTATCTTAGCTTCATTATTGCCATACCATGGCTTTATGATGCTTCATCCAACCTTCCAGTCCTCTCTTCGTTGTCTTAAGGAAATATTCTTATAAACATTACTAAACATGCTCGATTATGAATTTCAGGAAGTGAGTTAACATTAGAGGCTATCCAAACGCCCTTGTGATGTTGTGATCTCACAATCGATTGGTATTTTTACGTTATTTCGAGACAGCATTGTAGCCTTTTATGTTAGTCTGTTGTGGCTTGTAAGCCCCTTAAGTGGAGTGTAGTGGCGAAGCTACTTCAACGTAACGGCAGAATTTAAAAATTAAGACTCAGCAAAAGATTTTGTTGTGTAAGTAGTCACAAAGTGTGTTGCAAAGTATGAAGAAACGTTAGAACGATTTGAACATTAAAGTCGGCATCTCAGCTACATGCTGACACTTCAAGCCCTGGCGTGTCATAGGATTTCGATCGAGTTACGATGACTTAAATGTTTCTCTGAACTAGTGCCATCTGGCAAATCCGAAGTGTTGCCAAAATAAGCCGCGCCAACCCACATAACTACGGGGAGGTGCGCACCAATGCAAGTTTTTAACCAGAACATGGGAGAGCTTTGATTCCCTTCGATGATTCATTGACCTCTCAGACGAATGTTCGTTTGGCGTCCTTTTCGTTCCAAGAAAACTGACAAATTTTTTTTGTGTTGCCAAGATGTTGAAATAGCTGTTGCCTCTACTTTCATTTGAAATTTTGGCTTATTTGTGGATTGCTGACTAAATCTGCTGATGTACCAGAACTAGGTGGCAATCACAGGCGGAATTGTTGAACGGAGATTGTTGTCTGGATTGTTGTCTGTCTTTGCCAAAGATATTCTTAAGTACTGATTCTTTACCTGCAGATATACATTTGATGGCATTTTATAAAACTTTAAGGAAATGCATTGTCAAGACGGAAAATGGATTTCCATAGTTTGGAAATAAATATTATACGTCATCATGAATTCAGGATTCGCTCTTGAAACGTGAAAAATTGAATTTCGAAGAATTAAAACGAAGAATTGTAAGAACATCCTCTTCCTCATGTTCATCAGACGTATCAAATATTGAAACTTACAAGTTCTTGATGTAATGCTTTTAAAAATTCACTTTCACGTGGTCTGGTTGTCGTCCATTTTGCTTTTATCATTTTTCTTCTGCAACTTCCTCATGCTGGTTTTCCATGAAATGGAATTCAAACATCGTTCACTGCCAATTTGAAAATATATTTGCTGTGTTTTCATTTAACTAAATTGAAAAAGTAGACGCATAAAATAGAGAACCAGAGTTTCTCAGCAAACCATTAGCATCTTATCGGAGCTACTCACATCACATTGTGAAGTTTGTATTGTTCCAACCCCACCCAGTCACACCCATAAGAATTGGATTACGATCTTGCCACAAGGGATATTCCAATCATGTTGAATTTCTATCAATTGACGTCATCATTCTTTATTGACGAATACATGACCGACGATTTCATCTTTTACGAACATTCGCCTGCCACAATTCATTTAATAGAACGAGCTGAAAACGCAATTAAACGTTTATAAAATTAAATCAAAACAATGTCATATAATCATATCAAATTTTCCAACAAACACATCTATAGCTTGATGTATCTTAATCTTCTCAGTTGAGCCATGTTATTATAATAATGAGCATGCGTGTGCAACACATTTAATATAGAGAATGGAAGATGTTTTCAAAATTAACAGTCAAAATCATCTTAACTATGGTCATATAGCAGTATTTAGACCATGGATGCAACTCTTGCAATGCACATACAACGATCATTTGTTTTGACACATGATCACCTTTTCGCTGTTTTTATTGGTTACCGAAATCGAAGAAACTATAGCAACAATGTTCGTTAACAAAAAGTTCTTCGTTTCTGCTGTTCTTTTGAAGAAGAAACACACACTGAGTTTTCCAACAAAATCACCGCGGAGCAGGGTGGCTAAGGAGGCTTTAGACTAATTTTCTTCTTCCCACTCACTTTTTGCCGACTAAGATAACAGAAAACGAGTAAAGTATCTTATTTTAAACAAGGGAAAAGTAAATATACAATCAGTCTATTTCTATAATATCTTTAGAAGTATCATCCTTTGCTGCGTTCTCATCAGTTTCTGTTTGAGTTTCTTCTTCTTCTTCCATGTTATTCTTCTCGTCTTCTCTTTCTTTTTCGTAGTCATCACTGGCATTGTCGTCAATCATCTCTATCTGGATTTCTTCATTATCATCGCTTTCCTCTTCCTCACATACCTTTTTGTTCCCCACAATAAGTATACAAGCGTACAAGTCGCTGATAAACTGTTTCATTAAATGGAATATTCTTTCCCTTTTAACAGAGAATTTTAACAGCAACGGTACTTCTAGTCCACGAGGTGGAATGGGAGACACTTTGAAATCTGTGAATATTAAATGTCCTTCGATACTTCCCTCTTCCTTTAAAAAGAAGTAACAATGGCGAGATATTTCCCCAGGGATATGCCCAACAGTTAACCAAGTGTGAAAATACTGGTGTTTTACCTTGATTTCACAGGCGTAAGGATCTATTGATCGAGATGATTTATTTGTTTATATTTCCACTTTAACTCTTTGGTTAGTTTTTGCGTGATACATGATACGCTCTAGATGCAATTTTAGTTTCGAACGAATACATTGTAAGTAGTTATGATAACTGAGACTTCTTCTTGTAACTCTTTGTGTCATATAAGAAAGTTTAAAACAATAAATTTCAAATGAAATTTATTTTATCATTGAAAAGTATTCGAATCATCCAATGATGTTCTATTTATTAGACACATGATGGAATTTTGAATGATAATTTCCACGAGTTTAAAAGTTTACTTTGTAGAGGCAGGAGAAATATGGCAAAAGTCAAAGATCTGAGAAACTACTTTGCAACAGCTACGAAAAAAAAACTAATGGTGCTTCTGATGATAAAGAGTTACCTTTCTTAAGTTCTGCATCTGGAAGTGTAAATCAAACAGAAATATCGATAATAAATAATGAAATACAATCTTCTTGTAAACATCGAAAACATCATAACACCTTGATATCTGAACGAATTAAGATTGAAGTTGGTAAATACGCTCTACTAAATGGAACAAAATCTGCTCTGGCCAAGTTTGGAAAAAAGTACTCAAAGTGTACTTTTCTAAGAACATCAGTTAATAACTGGAAAAGGAAAATTGGAAATGATAAAAAACAGAATAATGCTACTGCTTACAAAAGGAAAGGAAGATAAAATTTGTTAGAAGATGATTTGCAGATGAAGATGAAGTAATAGACGTAGTGACTGGAGTGCGTATGGCTGAAGGAGTGATTTCAAGAAGAAGGGTAATGGCTATTGGTAGTGGAGTGAATGCAAATCTGAAAGAACTTAGTAGTCACCTAGAACTAACGGAAGGTTGGGCAAGAAGTGTATTAAATTAAATGGCTTGGTCAAAAAGAAAGGGCGCAATCGGTAAGATCGAGCCAAGCAAGCAGTTTTTACTGGAAGAAAAACTTACTTCCAGAGAATCATTTCGACGATCATTGAAGGGCATGACGTACCAAAACAACTTATCCTTAATTTAGATCAGACACCTCTATCATATGTTTCCCCGGGAAATACACTTTTAATCCAACAGATTCAAAGACAGTACCTATCAAAGGTGTAGACGATAAGAGGCAAATCACTGCAACTTTGACAGTGAGAATGAGTTTTTACCAATCCAGCTAATTTACGAGGGGAAAACGAAAAGATGTCTTTCCAAGTTTAAATTTCCTGGTAGTTTCATGCTACATATTCTGATAATCATTGGTCAAATACAGAGAAGTAGATCGAGCTTCTAGGAAAGGTCAATGAAAGAAAGTCTTCATTTTCCAAAAGAACAAATGTCATATCATGGACACTTTCAAGGGTCAAGACAATGATTTGTTCCTTATTTCTGCCAGGTAGTTATAGTTCCACACAACCTCATGACCAAATTTCAACCTCTTGTTTACCGACAAGCCATCCAAGTCTTTCATATCAAATAAATATAACGAATGGTTCGCAAAGCAAATTTTTAAGCAGCTCGGACAAGGCATACAGCCTACAGATGTTAAAGTACCTTTGGGTCTTGTTGAGTTAAAAGTAATGCATGTTCAATGGATTTTAGACTTATATCATTACTTGTGTAGCCAAAAAGAGATCAACCTTAATGGCTTTAAAGCTGTCTGGATTACAGAGGAGTTGAGAACCCATTTAGCCAAGATGAATAAAAATGACTATTGTTTAGATTATCATCTTAGTTTATCAAAAACATTTTGCTTATCAAAAATTTTTATTGTTGATATTTTCTTAGAAAGAAAGGTTAATGAATACACATACGTGACGAGTATGAGAACAAATAATATCATAAAACTCCGACAAAAAAATCTTAATTCTGCACTTTCCCATCTAGTGCCTGTCTTATATCTATAAATTTAAAAATAGGTTTTTTAAAATTATCTCTCCCTTTGTCTGAAGACACGAACAAGTTTTTGAAGTATTTTGACCTAAAAGATTAAAAAAAGCAAAATGAAGAAGGGGAAAAAATTCAAATATTTTTAGTCAAAAAAAAGGTGTAAAAACTGTTGGTCGGTAAAAAATATTAACCGGTAAAAAATATTAGTCACTTGCTTGAAATTTAGTCACTTTAGAAAGAGAAGAAAATTGATTTATTTACAAAAATTAAAAATTGTGTTACATTTGTGAATGTTTTCTTTTCTCAGAGTCGTAGCAACAAAAAGAAAGACTGTTATGTTATGACTGGCTGTTTTGGGAACAAAATACAAGCTCTCCTCTATCCACTTTTGCCTCATTTCACCCACGTTTTTTGTTAATGTTTCCTTCATAATTTGGTTTAGTAGATTGATGATGTTTGGTGCTTTGTCTACCCTGTCTGCAAGCTATTTTGTGTTTTTTTGTTTCCTTCAATATTCAATATTCCTTCTTTTTCGTCAGAAAGTAAACAGTGTATATAAGTTAAAGAAATGAAAAAAAAGTTAAAGAAATGAAACTGATAGTTAAATCTTGAGGGTTACTAAAGTGAAGAATGGATTATAATATGTATTTCAGAAATTCATTGATTTATTATTAGTGTCCAAGTGTGCTTTAGTTCATATTGTCATGTTCACCCATTATATATGTTGTGTTATGGTAATAATTTTCAAAAAAAAAAAACAATTTTGATTACAGTTCTACGAGTAGGAAAGGTACGTGAAGCCAACGGTTATTCCATTGTGTAATCACCTCTGTTGCATTATTCACCCTAGCAAACTGGATACATACCCAAACTCTTTGTTGTAACGTGAGTCGCGTCATTTCTCAAGATTTTTTACATAAGAGTCTTTATTAAAAGTTGCAGCGAATAAAGTTTTAAGAAAATGTTGAAAAACGTAGGAGTCAATTTTCAGCAAACCATCAACATTGTTTTGCCGATTCCTTAGCAATCGATTACTCGATTTGTTTAACAGACCCAATTCGTTTCATTGGACTGACTTTCGTCAGTATTTAAGACTTTCATGGTGCAGTTGCACATTTTATAGCGACAAAGACAATTATTACACTGTATATGCATCTACCGGTTTCAAACCAGCTAATCTTTACGGTCAAAACCTTGTTAAATTTGTTTGGGAGGGTGAGGTTTTGGCCAAGTGATGTCTCGTTCTTCCAAACGCTTTTAACAGAGTTTTCACTGAGAAGTTTGATGGTTTGAAACCGGTAGATGCATACACTCTACAGGGAGGTGTAAAAGGATAGAATCTTATTATAATTCTACATAGTAACCGCTTAGTTTACGACATTTACGACGAGGAACGTTGGCGTAAATAATAGAAATGTCTATCCAAAATAAAGCTATTTGTCTTAAAAAATGATATAGTAAATAATGTGTAATACAAATTCATTCCCTTATGGTTTGCAAAAAAAGTATAAATCTTGTTTTGAAACATTTTGCTCGACTTTTTTGTCCATTTTGCGAAGATTTTTACAAGGACCACTTCCAGTTTTTTGTCCATAACTATTTTTCTACTTAACCAAACTAGAAGAATGATACACCGAAATATACTTCAAGGATTCCTCTATTCAGTAAAAAAAACTATCTTCCATTATCCAATCTAAAGATATTTTTTGTGAAACACCGGTACTTTTTTGACTCAACCGGTATAAGTTTTGCATCATGTTGTTATTGCTGTTCTATAGCTATGCAAATTCTGTCATTAAATTTGTGCTTTTAATTATTATTTTTAGGATATAAATGGGTACTTGAATTTTGTTTTAGTTTGTTTGTGCTTTTTTGGTTCAATTTTTTATTTTTTTGATGCTTGGTTCTTTATTTTACTAATCCTTTCCCTGTGGTTTAACTCACATTGAATAGAACTGGTCAAAATTTTTACCCGGGTTCCTAGTGTAACACATAATGCTGCACTTCAAGTGCTGAACTTCAATTCCTGCTGGAAACACTACTGAATACACAAAATTTCCGTATTTTAACATAAAATCAAAATAAATGGAAACATGTCACGTACTTGTTGAGTGCTACCATGATACCATCTTTCCACTTAGAACGAAATTGCTGGATAATTGCGGAAAAACAAACCACTCTCGTAATGAGCAGCTCGACAAAGTAATACTCAGGTAAACACAGCAGATATGATGACCGGAGAACAGACTGTGTGGCTAGCAAGTGCAAAACCGACTGACGTCTGTCCCATTTTTGCAAGGTAGTTATGTTGTACACGGAGAAGAAGATTCAATTGTATTCTGACCACGCTAAAGAAAGAAATGTTTTGCTCATGGTAGCACATGAAAGTATCAAGCTATGTAAAACGACGCGTCACCAACAAGTTAGCTATTCATAACTGTTAATTTTAAATGCTGAAATACACGATCAGTTTAAATGGATCAATTTAAACTGACAGTTTTTTTTTCTTCAGTTTAACTGATGAAACGCACCTGTCTACACGTTCAGTTTAAAATGAAAAAAACCGTCATCTTTTCTTCTTTTTTAACATGAACAGTGCTGTCAAGGCGCAGTAATTGCAGCGGTTGTAGCTGTTATCGTAAAAAGAAAAAAGAAAAAGTGCAAAAAAGAAACGAACAATTTGGGTGAAGCCGTGGTTACAACAGAGACATTTATTGGGTGCATGCACCACGTTGTGAAAATGAATTAAGGCAGAACGATCATTTGGAGAATCAAAAGTTCTTCTGTATTGAACCTGTTACTTTTGATGAATTACTGCTCCTTATTGAACATTTATTATAGAAAGGAAATTCCCTCGTTATCATTTTTCTTCATTCGATTTGCCATTTTTGGCGTACAAATAACCACTAACTTCATTTTCACATAAAATTACCACAATTCAGAAGTATTCGTTATGTGTTGAAAACAAAAGAAACATTTGGTTTATCTCATGATTTCAATAGAATAATTTCATCAGTTTAACCGAAGAAGATGAACACGTCCATCTTTTAAAAAAACTGATCAGTTTACAAGGATCATGAAAAATTAATTGATAGGTATATGCTAAGGTGTTGATTTTCAGAAACCGTCATAGCGATAATATGAAGATACAGTGAAAATTGTTACAAGGTAATGGTGGCGAGTTATGGACTTATAATGACGCGTTGAAAAATGCAATAGACTTTTCTAAACTATATTATTGTATGGATCCCAATTTGATGATTAAAAAAAAATACTACACAAAAATTCCATTACCGTTTCTTTCACAGAGAACTTTGATAACATATTGAAGTCTCATCGGTTGATATCAAACGTTCTTGATTGGCGAATGAATTGCGTAATCGAATTCGGGAAAGGTGTAATATAGACATGTTACAATATTGAACGTTAGTAACTACCACTCACCTTATCTATATGGATGCATGGAACCATTCTTCCAATAACCCAAGCCCAAACTCATATTTATTAATCGATTGGCTCACGTTTGACAGATGCCAGAAGTGACAATTTTGTGTCCATATCTACGTCATGCTTACAGTAGACCTAAATAAAATTAATTAATTTTTAATTGCCATGAATAAAGAAATGTATAGGTCAGTAACTGTTGTTTTAGACGCAAGAGGTCATACCAGACTAAGTTTTCGATTGTTGCATAAGGTTAACGCAGGAATGCCGAATGCCGTTTATTTTGTGACATATTTTCAAATATTTCAAAGAAAAGTTGTGTTCAAGAATATAATCTGATTAAAAAGTGAGATAATTTGATGTGTCATCGAATTATATCAAGAACATTGACGGCGGTATTATGCAACTTGAAAACGAGGTGAAGGCTTTAAACAGCCTTTTGATATTTTAAACATTTGTCAGTGTGGATTAGAAAGGGGCATACGTTTATTCAGTTAAGTTTCAGACATGCAGTTATTTCATTCATATAGTTAGCAGCCTTTTGATGTCTTGAACATTTGACAGTGTGGAGTAGAAAGGGGCGTAAGTTTATTCAGTCAGTTTCAGACATGCAGTTTAGTTAACCGTTATATACATTTATATAGTAAACCGTTCCTGAATTCCATGATGTTACATCTTAAGGTTACTCGTTATACATTTCAATAATTAAGAATGGTATTATTTGAAGTAAATTTCCACCCTTGGGTTGGCGAAGCCGGATGGCGTTGACTAAAGGGTATGGTTACAAGAGTGCAGGCGCCAATTCATTTAATTCAGTTCGTGTAATTTTCTTCATAACGAGATCTTAACAAAACGACCTTAACCACGACGCGATATTATTTTTTTAAAGAAACGCAACATGAGAACGGAAACAAAAACGAAAGAAAAAACAAGAAGGGTTTCTCATATAATACATGTTTGAAAATCGACAGCTTTTTAAGAAAATATACGACAAAAAACGCTGATACCTGTATGGATGTCTTGCAAAAATATTTTCCATTTTCTGCGATTAATCTTATTTTCCAAAATCCACACATTTTTGTTTAGAAAGAAAATTACACTTGAATCAGAAAGGTTTATCAACACTTGCAAAAAATTTTATTGAATATTTGAATTGAAGGGAAACCGGCACTGACAATGTAAAGGAAGATAATGTAAGTTTACCATCTTCTACGTTAGAATCTCTGTACAGCCAGAGGCTTAGGAACCCTAAGAATGTTTTGCTGTCTTATCTCAATATAAACTCTATAAGGAATAAATTTGATGGCCTGAAACATTTGCTGAAAGGATACATCGATATTTTAGCCATAGGTGAATGTAAGTTAGATAAATCATTCACAACAAATCAATTTCTTATGGAAGGGTACGCTAGTCCTTACCGTTTAGACGTTAACGGCCGTAGTGGGGGATTATTAGTTTATGTGAATGAGAATATTCCCTCACGTATCCTTACAAGTTTTGTGTTTGAGACCGATTTGCAAATTATTCCTGTGGAGCTTAATCTTAGGAAAGAGAAATGGATTGTGTTTACCATTTACAGACCACCTAAGCAAAGTCTAGCAACTTTTTTAAACGCTTTATCATCAGCTGTAGATTTCTATACCAGGAATTATGAAAATATATTAGTGATTGGTGACTTTAATTCGGAGCCACTTGACCATTTGCTCAGTACTTTTTGTGAAAAACATGGCTTTTACAACCATGTAAAAACACCAACATGCTGGAAGTCTGATTCTGGTACATGCATCGATCTGATTTTATCAAATCAAAAGTTCTCCCTCAAAAATACTGGGACTGTGGAAACTGGTTTGAGTGATCACCACTCACTAATATATACAATGCTCAAGTCAACTTATACTAAACTTGAGCCTAGGAAATATAATTATAGAAATTTGAAATTTCTAGGTGATTCTAACTTTAGACATAATTTGTCAATAGCCCTAAGTGACTGTGACCCTTCTTATGAGAATTTTCACGAAATCTTTACATCAACCCTTGATAAAGCAGCACCCCTGAAAACGAGATATCTTCGGTCCAATGACAAACCTCACATGACTAAGACCCTCAGAAAGGCTATCATGACTAGATCTCGTCTCAAAAACAAAGCTATTTTAACCAAATTGCCAGAGGATATCTTGAGGTATAAAGTCCAAAGAAATCTCGTTGTTCGCCTAAATAGGAAGGCTAAGTTATCCTTCTTTAGAGCTAATTCCACCAAGGGATCTAAGTCTTTTTGGGACACCTGTAAATCTTTCTTCTCTGAAAAAGGTGCTGACGCTAAATCTAGAATAGTTTTAGTTGATCATGATGAAATCCTCTCAACTGATAGGGATATTGCCACTACCTTTAACAACTTCTTTGGTACTATCACTAATTCGTTATCAATCCTTAAGTGGAATGCAACTTTTGTTCCTTGCACTGATGATCCCGTTATCAGTGCATTGAACAAATTTAAAGACCACCCTAGTGTTATTAACATTAAAGATAGAATCTCCTCCGCATATTCCTTCAACTTCCAACATTTTTCTGAATCGGAAGTCCACGAGGAGATCTTGAACTTGGATGCAACTAAAAAGGCTGGTGGTGGTATCCCTATCAGGGTCCTCAAACAGTGTGTGGGTGAAATCTCACCTGCACTTGCACGCTGTTTTAACAGTTCACTTGATGAGGGTTCTTTTCCAGGTGAACTTAAGCTTGCCGACGTGATTCCAGTCCATAAGAAAGGCTCTAAAACTGACAAGGGTAATTACAGACCCATTAGTTTACTACCTGCTTTTTCAAAGGTATTTGAAAGGCTTATTACGAAACAGCTTTTGCAATTCATGCAGAACAAGCTGTCAAAATACCTCTGCGGTTTTCGTAAAGGTTTTTCCACTCAATATGCCTTATTGCGTCTACTACAATCTTGGCAAAAAACCCTATCGAATTCAGGGAAGGTAGGTACTATTCTAATGGATCTTTCAAAGGCTTTTGACTGCTTGCCCCATGATCTTCTTATAGCAAAACTGGAAGCCTATGGTCTCGGGTATCGTGCATTGAAATTTATACTCAGCTATCTCTCTGACAGAAAAATGCGCGTACACGTTGGTGCTTATTTTAGCGAGTGGCTCAACATTTTACTTGGTGTCCCACAAGGCTCTGTGTTGGGTCCTCTTCTGTTCAATATTTTTATTAATGACCTATTTTTTCTGGAACTTGAATCGATGATTTGTAACTTTGCAGACGACAACACTCTCTATGCGTGTGACATCTCACTTGACTCGATCTTGCAGAAACTGCTACCCGATGTCCATGTTGTCATCGACTGGTTTCGTTTTAACGAGATGGTTGTCAATCCTGAAAAGTTTCAGGTTATGTTTCTTGGTGTTGACAATCAAAGTTTCCCCGTAACAGTTGATGGCAGCATCATCAATAGTTCCACCTCTATTAAACTCCTTGGCGTTAATATTGATTCTAAATTATCATTCAATAACCATGTTTTTGAAATGTGTAGCAAGGCTAATCAAAAGACACGTGCCTTGCTTAGAATCCGCAATTTCTTAAATACAAAGCAAGCTGAGATTCTCTGTCATTCTTACGTTATGTCAAACTTAAACTATTGTCCTCTGCTTTGGATGTTCGGCTCCAAAACTGCTGGAAAGAAAATAAACTCCACTCATAGACGAGCTATAAGAGCTGTGTATCTTGATTTCAGCACCAGTAGTGATGAATTGTTTGAGGTATACAACATCACTCCTTTACATAGAAGAAATCTAGAGCTACTCTTAATCGAGGTTTACAAGACTGTAAACCACCTAAATCCTGAAATCATGTGGAATCTATTTTCTGAAAAACGCATGAAATATAATCTACGATGTGGCAAAATCCTAAATCTACCTACCCTTCCAGCACGCAAGTGTCAAAACACACTTGTCTTTAGGGCAGTTATGGCATGGAACAACCTTCCCTGTCATATTAAAATTGCGGAGTCGCTGACTAAGTTCAAAAGTCTTTTGAGTTGCCTTGCTCACATACATTGCCAGTGCCAATATTGTATATGAATTTATTTATTTATTTATTTTACTTATTTGTCTATTCATTTATTTATTTTTACATCTCATTTTATATTGTTGGAATGAATTAGTTTTATCACAGAAAACTATTGTAAATTTTAGTAATCCAACGTTAAATAAAGATTTCTACTCTACTCTACTCTACTCTACAGTTGACATTATTAAACGTGATTTACAGAAAAATTTCAAAACCAAATCTCTGGAGACTTGTTTCACTTCATGTCAAATCTGTTAAGGTTCTATCTAAATCTGTAAGTAGTTAAAGTAACAAATTACTTAAATCGATCTTATACCCCGTTTACACCAAAATAAAAACCAGCTTTAATCATGTTTAAAATTACTAAGTTTTGGATGTTACCCGTTCATTCATAAGTAAAACGTCTTTTAATAAACTGCGTTTAAGTTAAACGAGTTTTACACAAAATAACATAAAATAAACAGTCATACGCGAATTCATCGAATCAAACACTATCAGATTATTGAAACGTGTCAACTAAGTATGAATTTATCCTTGGGGATTCGACAAAGAATAGTTTCTTGCATCAATATCGATTAGGCGAGTCTTAGTTAATAATAATCAATTTTGCATAGATCATTGAACAAAACGTTTAACAACGCCACACCGCTGTCAACCACACAGTTAGGGGCTGATCATATGGAGTTTTTTTATCCCGGCAGGGCGAGATGAAAATTGTCCCGGGACGGTTTTTACAATGCTATCATATGAGATTTTCGCCCCGCCTTGTCGGGATGAAAATCATCCCAGAATAGTTTTTATGTTATTGTTTATACAGTGTGTCCACGAGAAAGTGGGCACCTAACTTTCAATAAGTATATCTTTTGTTTTTCGTCCTTGTTTTTTTCAATTTTTATATTAACAGAAAGAAAATTTTTTGCTCTTTCTAAATATATGACCTTTTTCATAGAAAAAACAATTTTCGGGAAATATAATCGATTTTACCATGAAACCATGACATTAAATCAATAATGATCAATTAACGCTTGCTTGAATAGGAGTTAATGACTCGATTAACATGGGAAATCATAAAAAGCTAAAATATTGTAATAAAGCTGCGTTTATACAAGGAAAACTTTACGTTTTTACAGGCTTGAAACATGAAGTTTCATTTCCGTTGGATTTCTACCCAGAAACTGTTGTCTAAAATCCTGACTAACAGCTACATAACTTTTTGACTCATGAAACTTTCTTCTTATGATTGAATGAATTTCATAAAAAGTTTGTTTTCTCGCTTATAAAGATTTTGGCAATGCGTTTGGAATATGAAATTATTAAATCATAATAAAAATTTTAAGGTAAGTTTACACAATGAAAAAAAGTTTGTGTCTTTTCAAAAAGTTTCGTGACAAAATTAGCACAATACCATCAACAGCGGTTGTTTCATCGAAACAAAAGGTTAATTGCTCGTTAAAAGTCTGTTTTATTGATCATTACAAAATTAACAACCGTGTCGAAACAAAAAATACTTAATATTCTTTAAAATAAAAATTTCTGTAAGTAACAACTTATATTTTTGGAAAGCTCAAAAAATCCTCTATCCAACGGTATAAAAACCGCATTGTATTGTTGAAAATTCGAAAAGTTATTTGTGTTTTAAACAAGGTGCCCACTTTCTGGTGGACACACTGTATAAAAAATTTTATTAATGGGCACACGTGAAATATTTTCCCGTCCTGGCTAGACGAGATAACTGTTATCATATGGTGAAAATCACCCCGGGATAGTTTTTATGTTATTGTTTATATTGTTATTGTTCACCACATTCATGGCCAAATCGTTAGTTTCAGTCTAATAAGCTTTCTCATTAGCACATAAATTCAAAAATATAAAACATAAAAAATACGACCATAGTATGCTTTAAAACGGGGGTTGAACGTATGATTCTGTAGAACGAAGATTTTTTTGTTTTCCATATGATCAGAAAAAAATTTTAAGCGAGAATTACGTAAAACCTAGGATCTCGTCAAAATGTCTCGTCTCGCCCTGCCGGGATGAAAAGCTCCATGTGATCAGCCCCTTAATGTGGGAACTAGATACAGATACAGAGTAGCAAGGCCTTATGAGATCAAAACAGTCATTGGAGGTGCACAAAATTGCTTGTATTCATGGACATTTGTTATTAATGGAATTCGTTTAGGTTTTTCGGTGAGCATAACGTACATATGGACACGAAAGCTCAAAACATTTTGGATGTTGCTGGCATGTGTCAGTTGTGAGGACATCGTGTCAAATACAACCATGTTAAAGAAATGTATGTACGGATCTAAGTAGGATGTTTGACTTTATTGATAGTTAGGTCAGAATTTAAAGAGAGTGATTCCTTCCATCAATATTGACAGGTGAATCGTACACAATAAAATACAATTTCATGTAAGGCTTCGTTCAGGAAGTTTAAGGACTTCTAACGTCCGACAAATACAAATTGATACTGTGTGACACGTTCTTTTGAGTGCAATAAAGCCATTGTCTACCGTAAATCCTCTAATAAACGTTCCCCTTCTTTTTAACGCTCCAACATTACCAAGCATATTCTAAAGATCCCACAGGTAAGAACAAAAGAAAAATCAAAAGGTTTACATTTATCAGCTTTGTTTTGCTATTATTCCTCATACAATGGATGGAAAGTTTTGATAAATCTCTTTGATTTAGTAATAAACTTACAAAGTCTTTATTTTCTCTTGTTTAACTGCTCCTACAATACCGAAGAAATCCGTTTGCAGACAAATATTTCAGCAAAAGCTACACCTCCCTTTTCCGCTTTACCAATGACTTTTATGAAGCTTGCCGGATCAGCATTTATGAAATGATACATCAAGCTTGATAACTCCAAAGGGATATACCCAACCAAATCGCTTTCTCCACTTTGTTTTTCTTTTGTAAATCCCGATTGAAAATTTATCATACTCTCTAGCTTCATCTCTCTTACCCGTGCCATCTCTGCGTTGAGATATCGTTTATGATTTTTCCAATTATTAAAAACATTCGAATTTGCAGAGCATCTAACATTCAAGCATTTGAGTTCGAAGTAGCAGAGATATCTATCATATGAACATTAGAATTCGAACAAGCAAAGCAACATGGCCGATTCATAAGAAACTTCCCACGTAACCCTTATCCTATTCCATTCTCAGATGAGGACGATTTTGTAAAGTTGTGGTTTCAGAAAAAAAATTAACAAATTAAATTTTTCTAAATAAACACCCCCTCTTAAAACCGAAAAATTAAATTAACACCCTGGGCGTTTATTAGAGAATTTACGATGTCCCTAAAACTGCATGTATTCATAGGTATTTGTTACATAATACAGTTGTCTCCAATTTCAGTTTAAACATTGTGTGGTGGCTATCAAATATCGCCTCATTTTAAAGATTGTGATTATCCCACTGGTGAATGGAAATAATAAGTAAATACAGTGTGTTTCATAATGTTGGAGATGGAAATTTTAAAGTTGTTTTTTTAAATGAATGTACAGAATTTCGAAATAATTTTTACGTAAATGGAAAGCTATTTTCAAGCTCTTTCGGCTAGTATATTTTTGTGAAAAATGAAAAAGTGGTTTTTGAAAAAATAACGAAAGTGTCTTGGAAAAATGTAATTAAATTTTTATAGAATGTATAGAAACGAGGCGAAAAGTGATAGCAAGGCATTAACACCTTGTTTGATCAGAAATTCCAGATTACCGAATTGAGTTTGTTGACATTTTTGTAGCGAGGACGACGTTTATACGGATGTTGACAGATGGTGAATGATTCAACTTCAAAACGAGGCAGCTGCGATGTAGTTGATGAATTGGAGTATATAATCAGTGGTCTTTGTTTATTCATAGATATTTTATCACTATCAATGTAGATACGTAAATTAAACGGCAGCAAGGACAATGGCGCGGGTCAATAATAGATTTATTATACTGGTCTGTCATCGTCAATGCAAATAGATGAAAGGAACAAATGTTTAAAACGCATAATATTGTGCTTTTCTTTATTTATGTCCAGAATTGACTGTGCAAGTAATTTGCTAGCAATGTCATGTAAATATAAGGTATCTTGAATGATGTCATGTGATCAGATCTAATTTAATGAGAAAAATAAAAGTTAAGGAGATATCGAGACTATATCTTGTAATAGGATATACAATGCTATGCAGTGGTATGCAATAATATGCAATGGTATACTATGCTTCTGAGAGTGTCGCTACAAATGGTTCGTAACTGGTTTCAGTTACACACCAAAACTTTCATTGGATTTCTGCGAAAGCAAGAAATACATTAAAACCGGCTTTGTTTTTCTTTTTCTTCTTTTTCTTACTGTCCAAACCTAGCGGTTTTTTGAAAATTCATGCGTGCAGTTACATGAAACCAAAGCACCGTGGAAAGTGTCAGTGGAAAGAGACCCATTAGATTTACACAAGTGGATTTTTAAGTTGAAAAACGAAAGTATATAGAAGAAACTTATAATTATCTTGAACTGTGATCATTCTTTTCTAACTAAAAAGAAATTCTCAAGGTTTTGTAAACAGAAGAGTCAAAAAGGTATATATTTGTTTATTTTTAGTGGAAACATGTCTTGAGATTCTTTAAGCATAAAAACAAAACAACCTTATTTGTTTCGTATATGGGCTGTTATGCTTTTTAAGATCTGAATACTTAAGCTCAGCTCAGTTTCCTCTTCAGCTCCAACATCAAATATGTCCACACTTACTTTTAATGTTTGAAGTTCAATATTTAGATGTTTTTAATATGTAATATTTTATTGTTTGATCATTTGTTAAGTTATACACTGTCAATGTTCCTCATTGTGAATGGCTTTCCTAATCACATTAAATTAAAACATCTTCCAGCTGTCTGTAAATTCAAAACACTGCACATCATGTAACACAATAAAAAACTGTCCTTTCAGTTATATAATAATTATGTGTGTGCTTTAGGGCATACATATAAGTATATATGCTTTTAATGATCAAAAACTTCGTTAACTTTTTGTGTTTGGAGTATTGAGAATTCCGTTCGTAATTAAGAAGATTGAAAAGCATATAAGTATATAAGTATATAAGTATATAAGTATATAAGTATATAAGTATATAAGTATATATAAGTATATAAGTATATAAGTATATAAGTATATAAGTATATAAGTATATAAGTAATATAAGTAATATAAGTAATATAAGTATATAAGCATATAAGTATATATGCTTTTAATGATCAAAAACTTCGTTAACTTTTTGTGTTTGGAGTATTGAGAATTCCGTTCGTAATTAAGAAGATTGACGGTACACATCAAATGTTTAAAGAATATGATTTACATACGTACACTGTGATATCTGAAAAAGGTCAATATAAGCTTTATATTTCGTACCCGCAAAATAAAAGATGTTTTATGTCCTACAATAAAGTTTCACATTGTGTCGATTACACTTTCACAATGCATATAAAATCAGAAATGCAATGTTATGTTGTAAAACTCGTTCAACCTTTTTTCGAATTTTTACAAACAGGTCATGAATTTCAACTTAGATCAAGAATGTTTGTGAGTGCATGTCACATCGTTAATCAAACTAAAACAGAAATTCAGAACTTTTAGAGTTTATGAGTCACGTGCATATTCATTGTGATATTTGAAAGGATCAATGTATCCTTGATATTGTTTCGTAACAACAAAATAAGGAATATTTAATGTCATTCAGATGTATTCCAGTTTATTGGCAGCTATATGCATTATAAATCTCACGTAGTGTTAATTATCCTTCTTGACAATGTCCTGGGAAATACATGATTAGAAATGTGATGTTTCATTTTGCAAATCATATGATCTTTTTTCACATTTCAAGTATGTCATATGTGATCTTTTATTTTTCAAGCTTCAGCAGATTTTGCAGAAATCCTTTTGCCTGTTAGGGCATCTTGTTTTGACTTATGCTGGCATTGAGACGTTATTGTGGATGCACCAGTATAACTTGTTGCTTTGCAGATAGATTAGTAAATTAGTCAGTAAATAGAAAGTACTCTCACTGTTTACTTGAATTGAAACAAAAATTAATTGGTAACTTGGAAATCTTAAAGCGCGGATAAGACTATCAGTGCTGGAGACATGTCTCAGTCGCACATTGGTACAAACTGTGCTTCTGATAGTAGAGGTCGTTGGTTCGAAACCGATGCAAGACACTTATACTTTTACAATTTGGAAATTCATTTAGTTTCCTAGTTGGAAGTTTTAAACATAAGAGCAAAAAACTAACATTGTGATAGGCATATATATATTCCAAACTTTGCCGAAAATATTTTGGCAAATTAAGCCAGGAGATAAAAACAAGGTAAACAGCTTATTCAATTAGGTTTCCGGCATGCGGATATTTCGTTCATATAATAAACCGTTCCTGATTTCAAAGATGTTACATCTTATGGTTATTTGCAATACATAATTACCGTAATTATGCATGTTATCGTTTAAAGTAATTTTTCACCATTGGGACGGTTTGGCGTGGTGGCGTTGACAAAAGATAACGCATACAAGAGCGCGGGTGCAAATTCATTAAATTCATGTCATTTAGCTTCAGGAGATCTTATGAAAACGTGACCCTGCATATATCATCAGATCCAAGACTTGATATCAATTTTTAAAGATAAACAATATTGGAAAGACAACTAAAACATTTCATTTCCAAGAAGTGATTCTCATATAACACACATTTCAAATCGACAGTTTTTTAAACAAAACAAATGACAAAAAACGTTGATACCTCGTCTTTGCAAAAACATTTTCCATTTTCTCCAATTAACCTCCAAACCTTTTCAAAATTCACGTCGTTTTTACGAATTTGTGTTTACAGTTGACGTTATTAAATGTGATTTACAGAAAAACTTCAAAAATAAGTTTTCCCTGGAGACTTGTTTCCCTTCATGTTAAAACCGTTAAGGCTCTATCTAAACTTGTAAATAGTATAAACCAGGGATTTTTAATAACTATGGTCAGACACAACTAACACATCCTATTTTTGATACGTCATTTTGTCGTTTTTAGTGAAACGTAGGTCGATTTGAGTAGTTCTCAAATAAAACTTCTACTCAAAATCACTGCAAGTTTTTAAAGAGCTTAAACAGATTTACGATTAAGTGAAACGAGTCTCCAGAGAACACATTTCTAGTAATCACATTTAATAACTTCAATCATAAACACAAATGTGTAAAAACAACGTGGATTCTGGAAAAGTTTGAAGATTAATGAGAGGAAATGGAAAATGATCTAACTACACAGGTTATCGGTATTTTTTGTCGTATATTTTGTTTAAAAAGCTGTGATGTTTCGAATGTGCGTTGTGTGAAACTTATCTTAAAAACAATATCTGATATGAAATCTTGGATCAGGTTTTCAGGATTTCACAACATCTCTTTATCAGGAAAGTCAAATAGAGAGATCGAACCTCCTTTGCTTGACGTCCGCATTCTTGTAAGCGTTCCATTTAATCAACGTGACGGCAGCTCAATACTAAAAGTTTACTTTTAACAATATTTTTCATGGTAATCATTGAATTACAGAGCAATTAAGCTTAAGATGTAACATTGTAGAATTCAGGAACGGCAATTAGAACCACTCGAGTCGACTCGAGTTTGATTAGTAGAAGAGTTTTTGACGAGTGTGTCGCTCAGGACGAGTGTTCTTCACTGTTCTTCATCCTCCTTCCTCCGCGAAATTGAAAAGAATCAACCTCGTTCTCAGGCCTTCTTGCCTGTGAACGGGGTCGGAAAAGAATGATTCGAAATAAAAATAAGACAAGTGTGGCAATGACCACTTGTTCATTTGAACTATTTATTCCGGAATGCTTCGGAAAATTAAATATTATAATTTTTGGCACTGTTATGTTAATGATTATAAAATCCGTTTTCTCGATGCACCATACACAATACTACAATTAAATTTTACGACTATTATTGAGCAGATGCTCTCATATATCGCAAAGCAGTGCTCTTCCGTTAGGGAAAAGGTTTTGTTTTACATAAAGTTGCACCACCCCTAAGACAAAAAACGCTTACAGAGGCAAATTTTCCCTAGAGCTATGTTTCTATGCGGTTGCTATGCTAGATCACCATCATTCAATGGGATATATTTAAATAGAAGAGTAAAACAATATATTATCGATATATATCGATAATTCACAATTCTTTATAATAAATCACGATTATTTTACCGACGGATTCTGGTCGAGTGGTCCTAACTCAACATTGCATTGTATTTGAAATACTATTTCATTTTTGAAACCTTACTTAATAAGCATGCGCCCCTGACATTGACCGTTGACCTGGAAATTAAAAATCATCTCTATCTACTGTAAAACGTGACACAACGTTTTATTAATAACGCTACATTTGTCTTGTATTCTTCTTAACGTTATAACGTAATCCATACAACGTTTGATGGATTGTTTTCAAAATATCCTGAAGCAACACACAATTGCAAAATATTCTGAATACAAATTTCACAAAATTGATATCATTTATCAGTTCTGCGTGAGCCCTATAAAGCCTTTTCCTACCTATATTGTGGATATTCCAGAAAAAGAAAAAGAAGCTATGCCCGACGCAAATATGGACTGAAGCAGTCGTATTAAGGAAGAGGTCTTTAGTCATTCATGTGTCAATCAAGAACGTCGACATCAATTGATGGAACCGCAACGTGTTAACAAAGTTTTTTTTGAGAAAAAATGGTAATGCAATTTTTGTAGCAGTCAAACATAGCAGAGAACATTACGATCAATAATACTATCAAGATGAGCGTGATTATTGAGTTTCTTCTATTGTTTAAAATTATTTTCAACGAAGATATTTATGCAACTCTTCTTTTTGTTTCAGCAATGGTTACAAGAAAACACGTTGAAGTGAACAAATCTAACAGTATATTTGCCTTTTCGGCTTTATTGGTATTTTTCTTCATTATTTGATAATTTTAATCGTGTTTGTATCGTCTGTAGTTTAGAAAAGTCTGTTACATTTTGCAGCACGTCAATATAAGGCCCTATATCGCTATCATTGCCTTGTAGTAATTTTCACTGTAACTGCTATGAATATCAACACAAGATATATAGGAAGTAATATTGATTAAAAGCTGTAACTTCATGGAATTTCGGATAAATGAAATAACTGTATGCCTGAAACCTAACTGAAAAAGTATAATCCAAACGGACAAATCACAGCAATCTTCAACTTCTTACATGGTTTCTATATTAACAATAGGCATAGGAATTGACTGTTGTGATTGGCTGGTGGGAAAGCTACACTCAATCTTTATTCAACCTAGCTACTCGTTTTTGAACGTTTTCCTTATCCAATCAAGTGGAAATAGAATTTATCAAGAATTCATACTTGCTTTTAGTTAACAAATTGATTATAATGTTTATATCTATTCTCTAGAAGATGTGCTGAACTTGTCCTTCGTCTATGTCTTGGTGATTGTTGGCTACGTACAAACGTTTCTAATCAGCGAAGATTTTAAACGGAAGTGGACCATGTCAGTTCTGAGAAAACCGTCCAGAAAGACTTCGGTAAGTATCTTACGTAATTTAGGTTTCCGTACCCATAGACACAAAATGGCAGAACAAGTTGAATTTTTTTCGAATGTGCCATACGTCGATCCATTTTTGCAACACTATCTGATTGATGATATAAATGCTTTGTTCAGGAAATATAATGACTTTAGTAAGTATCTTCTACAACTTCCTCATTTTGATCCAGTATTGAGTGAACCGGTATCTACTCGCTCCATAACTTTTCAATCTATAGCTATACAAATTTGGTGCTTTTAATTATTACTTTTAGGATAACGTGCCTTTGGATTTTCCTTTTGTTTCCTTTGTTTGATTTGTTTCAATATTGTCATAGTAGTATGATTAGGATTTCTGCTTCATTATACAATTGCAATCTTTTTCTTTTAGGTAAGATAAAAAATGAAAAAGTATATAAACCATTAAAGAAATAAAACCCATGGTTTTAAATCATGATGTTGGTGGTTTGGGGCAGAACAGATTATACATTCATTTGTTCAATTCATTAATGACTGCTGTTTTGAAGGTTGAGTTGAAGGTATCGATTTGTTTTTAATTCATATTTTGTAATCTTTACATATTCACGGCAGTTTAAATACATAGCTGTCAGATCTTTTAATATGCGCATGCGTCGATTTTGAAACCAAGAAGAAGAGGAAAATGGCTGGGCTTTGACTTGGTTTCCTCACCAAGTTGACTTGAAAAAACTACTAAAATTCGCATTTACCATGACGCGCTAGGTTAATTTTCATATTCATTTTTTTTTTGAAATGCCAACAGCGACAAAATTTGAGAATTATCCGTTGCTATATCAATAAGCAAACAGCAGGGCCATTACCTGAACTCTTACAAGCAAATATTTATCATTTTGAACATCCATATTTCCTGACCTCGTGAATTTTTTGAAAGTATATTCTTTGGAAAACTTAAAAGCCCATTATTAATCTTTCTAACGAGGGCATTTCCAGAAACCAGTCATTTTTTCTTAATTCAAAAACAGCCAATTTACTTCTCACTTTGCACAAAAAATATGGGAGACCGTCCCTTGATGACCAACTATGGGCAAGGGAGAAAATAAAAGAGACACTCCCAAAACATGAAATACCAACTGGTATAAAAACCATAAACATCAACAGTGACATGAACTTGAACTTGTGTATATGCTCACTTTACAATAAGTTGTTTACGAGACCAGTCATTTTGAAGGATTGCTTACACTCTTTTTATTTCCAATGCCTAATTCCTTCATTGGAGGGTAAAAAGGAATCCGAAACAAAATGTCACCTTTGTGGAAAAAATGTAAGATAAGTTGTGGATCTGTTAAACCGGCTAGTAATTGAATTTCCAAATAACTGTGGTGTCAAGTTTCCACTGAAAAATATTGAAAACAAATACATTCACCAAAAGGTGTGTCATATCTCCAACAATGCTTCAACTAGCAGTATTAACCAAGTCAGAGATCAGGAAAATGCAGCTTTAAAATCATCAAGGACAAAATTTCAAAATCCAAAGAAAATGTGATTGAATTTCCATCAGGTGGGCCAAGAGTAAGTTGAAGCAAAGTTGAAATGTATGACACACTTGTAATTAATGGAAGAAATTTTAGTGCAAAATTTACAATTAATAAAATTCACAAAACTATGAACTAAAAAGAAATTTCTTCTGTTAATAAGAATATGAATTCCATATACATTATAAATGCATGGAATATAACCAAAACTTGCTTTCGATTTTTACAGCCATTCAGATTGACTCCAATTCAGAAAGCATTTAAAGATAGCAATTCTGTTTCGAAACAAACTCTTGCGAAACGCAAACGTCAGATGCTGAAACACCTGGAATTGATAGCTGGACCCTCGGAAGTGGGTCAAATTAAGCAAACTGCGACCTTATTGAAGTTATTTGATAAAAACCATAGAGAAGATATTTTGAGACAGGCCAATATTGGGTCAGCCTGCATATCTAGTGAAGAAAATGGTGGCTTTAAAAGCTAACATGGGAATACCATGGCAAAAACTCTTGGCCGACATGACTTGGTAGTTGAAAACGGTCCATTTTCTTTTAATCTAAAAGAAGGCAACAGCATTATCAGAAGTGCACCATGGGCTTACATTAATGATTTGATTATTAATGATTACATTAAAGCACAAGTTTTTATCTAATGTTTCCTTTTTAGGAATAGTTTACTTAACCATCAATATGTTAAAAACAATGAGATACATATCAAAATAGGAGGTGGTCATGGTGGTGGCTCCTTTAAGATGAGCTACCAAATTGTGAATGTGGAAAAGCCGAATTCAAAGAAAAATACCATCGTTTTCAGTTTATTGGAAGCAAAGGACAAAAGGTGTAATTTAAAAATAGGCCTTTCGAGATTTACTGCACAAATTGATGAATTACAAACTATGACATGGGAGTGAGTATACAATTCATCATCATCTTTAAACTTCAATAAAAGATATGTCTTGGAATTAGTGGTTTTTATTTCACACAGAAACATGAAATTCCGAGTCTTTATCTTTGGGGGTTACGATCTCTTGTGTTCACTGTATGGAATAAGCGGAGCAAGTGGTAAGAATGTACTAATCATATTCAAAAGCAGAACATACATACATACATACCAATTTACATTAATAGCGATATTAACCATCATCAACGATTCTTTTGGCAGGAAGACACTGCTGCTTATTTTGTAACATAACTTCATCTGAGATGAAAGAACATCCCCATATACGACATAGTAACCTAAGATGATTACATACATTGGATAATGACTTTCAAAGGTTTAAAGAAGATGGAGGGAACATTAAACGAGCAAAGCTTTTTAATAATGTTATCGACGAACCAACTTTTAATGTGCCATTAGAACAGGTGAGTAAATTGTGAGGGGAAAAAAATTGGAGCAATTCAATAGCAACTAAACAACATTATTTTAATAACTTTAGGTAGCATTGCCAACTTTGCATATTTCTCTGGGCACTTACTCGAAGTTTTTTACAATGTTAGAAGACAACTGCCATCACATAGATATACAAATTGCTGGTCAAAATGCTATATCTGAAAAGAAAATCAATAATGATGAGTTTGACGCATTTGAATATGTTGTGGTATTAAAAATAAAAGTCGAGAGACATTTTTTATTAAAATAAAGCAGAAGCTTTTCGATTAAAAAATCATCGTCAGTGCATATACATACAAATAATAAAAGATTCTATACAAGTAAAACGTTTTTAAAAAGAAATTTTGAGAAAACGCGGTAATCATCAAGAGAGCAACGAGGTATTGATAATTTTCACGATTTTCTTTTGTTCACAAAGTTCTATGTAATGCCGTTTCTAAAGAGTTGTAAAGTTTTCGCTTCCAGCTTGTTGTTTAAAGTAGGTTTATTAATAGCAATTTGAAAAGCCTCTAAGGTTTTTCGGTCATAGTTATTTTGAGGAGCAGTCATTAGTACAGTCCATTTGAATTCATGTGTGTCATTGAGCTGTAGATGTTTTGATGGTTCGGAATTTCCGCCGCGGGAATTGTGTTCACTCCATCGTACCTCAACGTTCCTTTTTGTTTCACCAATGTAGGTTTCTCCGCAGGAACATACCTGGTAGATTTTGCAGGAAGGATGGGGATTTTTGCTTTTAAGTTTAAAAAGAGATTTAACTTTCTTTGTATTCCATTTAATATAAAAATTGAATTTGTGGTTTGTAAAATCTTTTAACTTCTCGATAAAACTTTTTGAAAGTTCTTCGTTTTTCGGGCAGTATGGTAAAGTTACGTAGATGCATTTCTTTGGTTCTTCGAAAAAGTTAGGTGGAATAATCATTTCAACGTCATCTCTCCTCTCTTCGTACTGTCTTATGATGCTCATTACGGCTTTCGTAAATTTTGCTGTGATTATTGCTTTTTCTTTTTCCATGTCCGATGATATTCTTTGTGCTCGGTGTAAATCAGCGTTGACAGCATTCCTTTTGTACTTTTTCGGTACGTTTGAACTCCAATGGACAGGTACTTTGTGAGTATTTCGATGAACTGACGTTTTGATTATGTCGTCGTGTTCTATCACAGTGTCCAGAAACTTTCTTGGAGCAATTTCGATTGTGAATCTTATTTTCGGATGATAGTTGTTTAATTTTTCGAATAGTCGGTCAGGTTCGTTTTTCTTTCGTCGGTTGATGGAGTCATCGACAAATCTTTTGTAGAAAAGAGGATTTTCAGTGACAACTATTTCTTCTTCCAGCTTTGTCATGAAGATATTCGAACAAACGACCGATGGAGGTCCCCCCATTGTACACCCATCTGTCTGTTGGTAAAATTTATCATTGAACACAAAGACACTCTCAGTAAGTAGTTTCACAAGCAAACGCTTGAAAGTCAATTTCGTAGCAATTATTGGAAGTTTTTCCTCTTTGTAGATTTTATCTATAATGTAATCAACTGTTTCTCGGACGGGCACGTTTGTGAACAGGCTTTCTACGTCATAAGAAACAAACTCTTCGTCGTCCTGTAGAGGTGGTTGGTTTTTCAACATAGCAGGGAATTTGAACATGTTGAACATGTTGTTCCATTGATTAGGAAATGGGGTGTTGGATTGGGAATTTATGGCGAACAAGGTGGGGAAAGCATCCATGCCGAGTAATGTTTTGGCATATGAATGGGTGCACAAGGTTATCCAGTATGATGAGAGAACATTACGTGAAAAATCATCCTATAGCGAAATCTCTTAATCCAGAACCGAAGAAACGAAAGAGAGAAGAATAAAACCAATTCCCATAAAGTTTTACTGATGTACTATTAGGCATTAGGTTTAAACGTTTTGAAAATCAGTTAAAATATGATGAATATGATAATTATAATTTAAGGGTCTCCAACCTCACCAAAAAAATGACTGGTTCATGAAACTCAGTTTTTAAGGAACTTTATCCTATGTATAACAGCCTCAATAACATATTTGGGCTTCAAATATATGCAATTGTATATTATAGGTCACTTTCCACGGCAGGTATAGGGCCCCAGAATTCGATGTCCCAAATTTTATACCACTTCATCGTCAAGTCTTACTCTTTCGTGTAAATTCTGAACTTTGAGCAGCTTTTCGAAACATTATGAAATACTTTCATGCACGTGCAGAAGACTGGGCAGTGAGTGGTAAGCTCAGGATACAGACTGAAAATACATGAATTTGATCACCAGACTTCAGATGATTCTCTCTTAAAAAGACCGTTAATCGACGCATGCGCACAATAAAAGTTACTCCGTAAATGGCCGTGTATTATATTAGTCGAATGTTGTATTCTTGGGGGTATAATTTTGCATTATTTTTGTTATGGTTTGTTTTTCGGAAAAGTTACTTTTCATTTACTGTGTGTGAAAAACATGGTTTTCGATCGATAGTAGGGTTTTTTAAGCGTTTCGATGATTCAGTTTCTTTATCATTTTTTTGCTTAGTTGTGTTCCGGAAAGTTATTATTACAAAAAACTTCTTTTCGGTTTAGTACCATTATTGATTGAAAAAACTTTTCATGTCATATTATGTGCTTACGCATTTATTACCATTTATATTTTTGGCTTTTGTGTGCCTGCTGGGTATAGAGTTATGTATTATATATGTTGTTATTTGTTTTATGTAAAAGTTACTTTTCATCTTCTGGATAAAACAGGATAACATGCTGTCAGTTAAAAGGAGTTAAGCTTTTGATGTTTCAATTTTTTTATTATGTTGATGTTTGGCTCTTTCAGGGGAAATTTAAAGTCTTTCTCTACGGATTAGCTCACATTAATTAAAACTGGCAAAAACAATTTACCCAGGTTACCAGTTTGTAATTAATGAATTGTCCTTTAGGTTTTTCAAAGGACATGATGTATATGGATACAAAAGTGTATAATGAATTGGAAGTTTCGTGCATTAGTCAAACACTCATCGATTCTAATTCCATAACATCAATTTAGCAAAGGAATGGTTCTTTGCAGAAACCAATTAGGTGAGTCTTCGTCGTTATGGGACCAAAATTCTTGTCAGGGTCCGTTCAGGAATGTTAACGACGTCACACCGAAATACACAAATTTAACTTAGGAATTAATAGTAGTAGGCGAGAGTAATTTCACCCACACCCTCGATGTTCATAATTTTATCGAGAATTTACTATATTTTTAACGGTGAAAATAAGGGGGGATTTCCCCATGACATTATTAACGTGAAACGCGTTAATAAGTGTTATCGTGAATGAATTTCGATTAGTATAGAGGTTTGGTGTGTATCCCATCATCGGCTACGATTCGTTTGTCATAATAAGCGCTTAGACCTAGTTTCTTTTGTGTGTACGTGACGATCTTATGATTACTTACCCTAAACCCTGTATTTTGTGCCATGTCCTTACTACCATCCAAAGCTTCTTTGTATCGCTGCCAACTCATTTCATTTTGCCTTTTTGAAATTCCCTTACAACTAAACTTTGATTTACCCAGATCTTGATTTTCCGCAAAATAACATTTACTCGTGAGCGCAATCATTCGAGTACCATTGAACTCCGCCTTGAATAAACCCGGTGTTCTATCGTGGTATTTACTCGTACTCAAAAATTCTGCTTTACCTTGCTTGAAATAATAATCCTTAAGTTCGGGTTTAACGATATCATCCAACGACTTAGACGAAAGAGCCATGTACATACTATCCGTATCCATTTGAATCAATTCAAAATCCCTCCTGTCAATATATTTATCGAGAAAGTCGTAGTAAAACTCAAGCATCCTCAATTTAGCAAATTGGTACACGGCGATACCGCATTGATAAGGTCGATTTATATTGACTTGACGTTTTCTCTCTTTGATCTCAAACGTCTCATTAATGACTTCAAGATCGTCAAAGAAAGGGCTTCTGAACGCCTTATCGACATTTTCCTCTGATTTTGTGTACGTATTATTGGTATGTTTTTCGAGATCTTCAATCATTTTACCGTAGAACGAATTACCTTTCAGTTTATGAGTGTCACCGAGTTGTTTTAATGCAGGGTTCGAATCGCCATCTCGTCTCGCATCGGTTACTTCTTTAGGGAACCATTTGAACGGCCTGCTCGCTGTATATTTCAGAATTTTATATACGCCAGTCACCTTCAAACCGTGATCTATATACCACTTCAACAACGGTGTATATAACAAAATCTTCTTCGCCTTACAAACCCCCAACAACTTCTTAGTTCCTTTGACATTCATCCTATTTGTAGCTGTTTGATAATCTTTCATATGTTGGGGTACTAATCTCTCAGGAATTTTATCGACAACGAACAGAGGTGAAAACTCTTCAAATTTAGCTTTTAACTCTTCCGAAACATGAATATCTACCTGACAAAAACCAAAAATAGAACCGTCACATACACCCTCGGAAAACTCTTTCAAAAACTCCGGATCTGTAGGATTTTCGATCTCAATGTAACTCTCCTTTCCACAGGGCATCTCCTGTCCCGAACAAAACAAGTACAAACTATTCGCATCAAAACCAACAACAGACTCACAATCCCTAGCGTCTTTATATTTATGAGGTCGTATCTTTGACACACCTCTTTCGGCATATCTGGAAAACACAATACTCGGACCACCAACCACACCGGTTTTCAACAACTCGTAAGCTTTGTTTTTCGGACACGCCTCACAATCTTTTCGTATTTTTGAACAGTCTTTGCAACCTTGTTTATAACATTCCTTCGAACATTTACACGTACAAGGTTGTCCCGGTGCATACAAATCGGGCTCTCCTCTCTTTTTCATTTTCAACGCTTTGTTCAAAACATAAGTCATCGAAATTCCAGGAATAGACACAGCGTCCTTCAACATATCGATCTCGTCTCCATAATAATATTCTCGCGTCTTCTCCAAAGCTTCCACAAACGGTACAACATCAGCCAAGTTATATTCTTTTAACCAATCCAACATCGTAACACACCCACGTTTCTCAAATTCAACCTTAAAATCTTCATATTCTTGAGTAGTGATTAAAATCTTTTTCTTGAGACTCGAGTAAAAATCTTCATATTTAACAGTGCCTATGTGAGAAAGTTTCTCAAAACTATCCAACCATTCATAAGGAAAGACGAGTTTTTGTTCTTCACAATTGTTTGCTTTACACCAACCATCAAAAGAAAGACCCGGTGCAAGATAAGATTTCACATCTAAAAATTTGAACTGACCGGTCGTCAAAAACATATAGCTGTTTTCTTTCTTAGCCACAGAGATTGAACCGGCCTGTTCTGTCATATGATTAACAAAGTGCTTCTTGATCATATTGAGATCGTATTTACCGCTATTGAAACCTAGCACAGGAACCTGATTACACCAAGCTTCGTGTCGCATAACTACGGAGGATGGAAGCGAATCTTTGTCGGGCAAATAATATTTTTCACTTACACATTTCGAGATGCCCTCCCACCGTTTTTCTAAATCTAAAATAAAGTCTTTGATGAGCTTTTCCGGATCCGAATTTACAAGAAAGGTGGGTTTATTTGTAAAGTTATCGGTAATAGCAACGCTGACTGCGATATGTTTAGTGTCAAAAGTCAGATCACTCGTAACTTGTTGGTCGAGTTTATGGAGTATCGTTTCGAAATCAAACACGATAAAGTATGGGTATGGAACAAACTTCTTTTCAAGCTCAACGGTACTCAACTCCGGTTTTTCACACCCCCAAACTGAAACAACATCATAACCAAGACTCCTAATTTTTGTCTCCATATCGAGTGTAGCTCGATATTTTTTCGGATCACCATTTATACAAGGACATCCATGCCATTTACAACCATAATATTGATAGACAGTATTACTTTCAGGTTCATATCCATCCACAAGAATCTCGCGATTATTAATCTTCACACATCTCTCACCCCCATGACCGCAAAGAGCGTGATGAATATGTTTGCCTGTGATTTCAGATTGTTTTTCAATCCATCGACAACCGGCATAACTGAACTGGGTGTTACCTCCATAGAATACCTTATCGGAACTGTTCATGATATGCTTAAACTTTTCTCCTTTGCATATCAACTTGGTTTTCCCTCCCGAACAAAGATTTTCTGTTACGTGTCTATTATAATTGTCGTGTCTGTTAAATCTCTGTTCGCAACCGACACATTCCCAGTGTTGTGTCAAACCATCAAGATCTTTTATGTAGAAGCAATGACCCTCGTAGAGACCGATATCAACACAAGGTAAACTTTTTCTGAACTGGTTTTTACCAAACACCAATTTCTAAACCTGTTGGTTTTTCGATTCATATAGACGGATATTGACATTAAACTTTTTGGCAATACCTTCAAAATCAACGAGTTTTGTAGCTCGTACATCCTCAACTTCTAGGTTCTGATCATCATAAAAATCTCGAGCTAGTTGTAACGCTTTGGTAGTAGTACGTTCAGCAGGTCTTGCCACATTATCACAATATCCAAAGTAGATAGCAAGACATCTCCATACACACAGATTGTCCTTTTTATCATCAATAGCGTGAATACATTTCTTCTTACGAAGCCAATCAGGGAGAGGACCACAACCCATGAGCGGTTCATTACTGTGTATGACTTTTATGATAATTCTAGTAAATTCGACACGTCCCTGATAGACACCCGGACTATCGAAAACCTCGGCCGCTGGTAGATACGCCTTAGACCAAACACCATCATCGTCCAAATCTAACCTTCGACTCTCACATCGTTTGATATACTCCTCGATTGCGGATAAACTTGTATAAGTACCTTCTCCAGGAAGCGTCTTTTCATACTTTACAAGTTCCCCATTTCCCCGATAAATTTTAGCGGTAAAACTGTAAACAATCCTCGAACGCATTTCGATATCTTCTCTGATTCGGTTGAAAATCATATTTGATAGGTCTGAATTCAAAATACCGGTAACCTCATACCTGTTCATTCTTGGATGGCTTTCAATCAAGTTGATTTGTGGTCGTTGATCTAATTCTCGAACAACATCATCATCCTCATCTCTCTCTTTTCTAACCTTTTTATACAGATTGAGAACCTTATCTTTCAAAGTTTTGAAAGCTTTACTAGTTTTCTCCTTAATAGGTTTAGGTACATGATTTACCAACCAATCTCTCCATTCATTCAACTTACTTTTCACAACAGGTCTATTTTTCGACATTTCTCGCTGTTCAAAGATATCCATATCTTGTTGGGTAGGAATAAATGGAACAGGTCTTGGTGGTGGAACAGGTCGGTTAAACCTAGTAGGTCTTGGTGGTGGAACAGGTCGGATAGGTGGGTTTGCTAATAATTCGATCAACTCAGCTTTTCTGAGTTTTGAGTAGCCATGTAAACCGCGTTCTCTAGCGAGAGCTTTTAATTCAACAACAGTTTTTCTAGTAGTCATGTTGTAATATATATATCACGATTATATCTTTTTAAATCACTTTTTAAAATTTTCAATTATCATTTTCCAATTTTTCATCCAAAAGATTCGTAACCTTTGTGTTCTACTTTTTGTTACTCGTTGATTAAGTAACAAAAGCGAGGTCAATTTATTTATTTTTTGTAAACTCTCTTCTCTCTCTTAGCGTTATAACGTTTTTGAGAGCTGAGATATTTTTCTCTGTTATTTTTTATCCAGTTTAAACAGTATTTATTAACCGTTTGTTTCGTATCAGGATCGAGAATATAAGATGGATCCTCATCATTTTTTTCAAGCACCTCGAGTAATTTAGCTTTGTTCATTAGGTTAGCATATTTTATTTTTCGTGACGCACATAATTTTCGTAAAGCGTCACGAGTCATTGACTTGTAATCTGATTCTATTTTGTCGGTCATGTTTATGTTTATTATCTTTATATAAAGATAATAAACAACGTTTAAGTCACTTTTCTCGTGTCATTTTTGTTAAAAAAAAATGAGCTAAAATAAACGTTGTTTATAAATAAAAATGTCAGACACTAAACTTCAAGAGATTTATTATCAACCTCAAAACTTGTGGAAAGGACAAAAGGCTGTTCGCAATCTAAGAGGATTCGACTTCAAACTGAAGGTAATTAAGAAATGGCTATCAAAACAAGCTTTGTGGCAAGTACATTTACCAGCACCGAAACACGTTGAACGTTCACATTATGAAGTGACTAAACCGAATGAGATTCACCAATTTGATATATTGTACATGCCTAGTGATATGCTGTATGGTAATAAATACAAGTACATCTTATCCGGTATCGATGTTGCTTCACGTTACAAGGTGGCGCGACCTTTGAAGACTAAGAAAGCCAAAGAGGTTGCCGATATGATAAGAGATATCTATAGAGTTGGACCCTTAAACTATCCAAAAGTATTTCAATGTGATAACGGTTCAGAATTCAAAGCGGATGTGACAAAATTGTTGGGGAAGAATAACGTCGAAATTAAAAGAGTAACTACTAAATATAAGCATACCCATACAGCGTTTGTCGAGGCGTTGAACAAGATACTTGCCGAAAATTTATTCAAAATACAAGATGCTCAAGAACTGAACGATTCGGAAAAGGTATCATCTACGTGGGTCAAATATTTGTATAAACTTGTGGATAGATTAAACGATACGAAGACTCGGATGATCGATATGAAACCGAAAGATGCTATTAAAATGAAAGAGGTACTTCTCGCTAAACGAGAGAGCTATCCACCCGAAGAAAAATTACCTCAAGATGGTTTGTATAGATATCTATTGCAACCGGGTGAAGAGCACGATGACCATCGAAAAAGAGCAACAGATAGGATATGGTCAAAGAAGACTTATAGATTGAGTGAGGTGATAGATCAACCAGGTAACCGTGTAATGTATTACCTTCAAGATGGACCTGAACGAGCTTTTGTAAAAGAAGAGTTGATGTTGATACCTGAAGATACAGAATTACCTCCTGATTATGTGCAAGGTTGGTGAATCATACATCTCATACAAAAAGTATCTTTACTTGTTTCTAGTAAAGATGAGTCGACGAGATTTTATCTAACGCCATATAATGTCATAATCAAAGAATTGTCTTTCTGGATTCTTTTGAGATTGTTTGAGACCTTTCGGTCTGACAAAGGCCTCTCTAGAGATGCAACCATAATCATTTAATTCAATGGAAAGTCTTTCAGGCAACCACACCTTATATAAATTTCCCGTTCCGTCTTGCACTTCTGCATACATAGCCTTTGTAGAAACAAATTTAACATGATAAATCACGTTTTCAGGTAGATCCCTCCACTTTATGATCGATGTAGATTGTTCGATTATTTGTTCAAATGTTTCAACTGTTGGAAATTCCATTGTCTATATACTTGTTTCATATCTTTTTATATCAGTTTTTTGTGTGTACGTGGTAAGTTTCTATTACATAACAAATAACAACACATAAGCAGTTTCTATTATTATAACCACAAATTACTCATAATTGTAAACAATTAAATATCTCATAAAAATGTAGTAAAAAGCAGTTTGTAGTAGTTTCATTTTTATAACATAAATGAGCTAACAATACATATAACATACAGATCAGCGTAGTCTAGTGGATAAGAACGCTAACTTGTAACAACAAGGTCGTGTGTTCGAACCCCACGCAGTTCGTCTGAGAGGAAGTATATATACTTCGGCGGTTGTAGATCTCTCATGTTCTGGTTGTAGAACTTGCATGAGTGCGCACTTCCCCGCAGTTGTGTTGAATATATCGCGGAATGGTTAGCATTGCGTCTGGGTGATTTATCATTGTCAGGTTTCTCTGGTCCATAGAGACATTCAGGTTACCGTCATTTCGATCGAAATTCAACAAACGCCAGGGCTTAGAAGTGTTAGCATGTATCCACAATGCCGGCTATAATTGCAAACTACATACGCTGATCAGCGAAAATACATACCATATACTAAACATCGTGGTAATCGCTAAAACCAAAGCTATTTTCTCTTCTTCATGAGATGGGAGTGAATCTGTTTGAACTTTCTTTTGTGAACTTTTATTTTTTTTTGTTTGTGTTGGAGAGCTAGTCACTTTGGGTGAAATATGATACTCTTGCATAACATTAATCATTTTGTTATGTAATCAAAATAAAAAACAAAATTATAGCGTTCCGAGAGACACCACAAGCAGACACTAAGGTCTAAATGAATGATATAAAACCCAAGAGCGGAATAATTTGAAAATTGTGGTGAACAGGCGACAGAGTCTGCCGGAAAGAGAAGGTCTAGTGGAGCGGCTAGATTGGAACTGGATGGTGCCGTCCGCTCCCGGTATTCACCACAAAATGTGCCAAAAGTTGTCGGGAAAAACAATGTGACTAGATGTAATATACTCGAACAGATCATGAACGGCCATTGCGTGCGTAGTAGTCGGAGTTCGTAAGTAGTCACACACAAATAGTCTAAGATCTAGGGGTAGAGCTCAGAGCTGGTGGATTCGGAGAAGCCAGGGTGGAGTGCCGGTTAGATCGAAGACAATGAATTAAAAACCCTCTAGGGTATCACAACAACAACAACAACAACAACAACAAAAACCCTAGAGGGTTCTCCTAAGGGAGTTTTGTTTTCAATAATAATAATAATAATACCATATACTAAACATCGTGGTAATCGCTAAAACCAAAGCTATTTTCTCTTCTTCATGAGATGGGAGTGAATCTGTTTGACTCACTACTCTTTTATGAACTTCCTTTTGTGAACTTTTATTTTGTGTTGGAGAGCTAGTCACTTTGGGTGAAATATGATGCTCTTGCATAACATTAATCATTTTATTTCTTCCAAGGCTTAGGTTATCATTAGATATGAGAATTTTATTATTATAACCAGACACTCCCGACTTGATGTTTAGATTCATGTCACTAGGTAACATGTAAATACCTTGTCCAACAGAATAATCAACTTTGCTTGAAGCGTAATTTAAAGTATCTTGATAACGTTTAATGTCATCTTGAATATCAACTCTGCGGTTAACAATGTCTTCAAAGTTGTTCATAAAAACTCTTTGAGCTGTCAAAGAGCTTGAATTATTACCTAAAATAGAAGAACGAGCAGAGGCTTGGGAACTAAGAATAAGATAAGCATATGCTCTAACACTCTCTGAAATTTTTACAAGACCTGTTTTTGTAAAGCCTTTAGATTTTTCTATAATCCATCGTGTCATGGAGTCGTCTGTGAAATAACTCACACCTGGCGTTGGATAGTCTCTACGTCTTTTTTGATACGAGCTGTAAAAATATTGCCCTTTGTATTTTTTAGGATCAGAATCGACACCATATTCACTACAGATTTTTAAAAACTCTTCTTTGTTATAAGGATTATCATATTGGTTGAAACCGTTTTCAAAAGGTAGAGGTGTCTGCAGACGCTTAATGATTCGTCTAATATGATAATAGACGTGAAAACGATATACTGCTCTAATCATAGGAGTAGAGCGACTTCTTTCAGATGTTCAGAACTGACCCACAAGCACTTGAAGCACACCAAGTGACAAAATTGAGTTGGGTTTGCCATAATTTAAACGGTTGTTCCTGCCAAATTTTCATACGTTGATCATTTTCATCCATTTCGTAATTAGTAAATATATTTGGAAAAGTTGCGGGGAAAGAACCGCTCTCAGAGACATAATTGTTTGTTTGTATAAATCTTTAGCATTCAATATCTGAAGGTATTGTCCTCCATTTGGCTTATAAAGCGCATTGGGAACATATTTAAAAATATCTCCATTATTATTTAATAATATTATCTTCTATTTAATACAAGAAAATGTATATCACAGCAAATCTCGTAAGGGGTGAGAAGACCATATATCTACCTTACCCCATTCGAAATATGGACGGTTCGAAAGAGATCGCATTATGTGAGATATTTGGAGACACCTTCACCTATCAAATCACAACACCGATAACATTGAAAACGTCTGACGATGGGAAAGTTGAAAAGTCGATACCAAAACGAAAATTCACTGGCAGAGAATTGAACGCGTTTTTAGCAGGCACCTTTTTAGAAGGTGATATAGAACTTAAACCATTAGGCAAATACTCTCAAGTAATCAGAACAAATACGCTAGCTAAAATAACCAAAATGAATTTACATCTCTCTGAACTCGACAA